>CAIGQV010018227.1:26309341-26334929 GCA_903798115.1 Danio jaintianensis | reverse complement strand
TATGGTTAACAACTAAGCCCCCTCTTGCTTCATATAACAGCAAGTTCCTGAGTGCAAATATAATTATTGAATGTTCTGTAGGATCTGAAACTGGATTTTGGTGTGTTCTCGGATATATTGGCTTCCTATCTTCATTGTGCTTCTTCTTGGCATTTTTGGCCAGAAAATTACCAGACAATTTTAATGAGGCTAAATTGATCACATTCAGCATGCTCATATTTTTTGCTGTGTGGATAACTTTCATTCCAGTCTACGTGAGCTCAAGTGGAAAGTATATGGTCGCTGTCCATGTCTTTGCTATTCTAGCTTCTGCCTTTGGTCTCTTGCTATGTATATTTTTTCCTAAATGTTATGTTGTATTAATGAAGCCTGAGAAAAACGACAAAAAACATATAATGAAAAAATAGTAAAAAATATTAATATGACATAGCTATAGTCTTAAAAGCACTTTATTTTTGTGATTATTTGCAATTTTTGAGCTTGCACGTAATTTATCAGTCATTTTGGATACAAATGTATGTTAAATTAATACATGTAAATAATTATGGTGTTTATTAAACCTTGCTAATTAACTTTTCCCTGCCAGCATTTTGTTTTTTTTTGCCAGCCATTGCTAGCATTTTGATGATTTTCACCAAAAGTTTGACAGCCCTCAGAATATTTTCGGCTAGGAAAATATCATATATCACAATGAAGAATCAACTCTCCACTTTCAAACAAAAAAGGCATTTTATGCTATCTTCATGCGTTCATGTTTTATACTCACTTAACTGCAGGTAGGTTTCATGAAGAATGAAACATTTTTTACAAAAAACAAAAAAAACATTTTTCTGAAAGTAGTGCATTTTCAAGATTTATAGCATATAATACACTCACACACACACACACTGTACATACTGTACATTCACACTGTTGGAATATCTAGCCAATTCCATGCGTGTTCAATAAAAAGGTCAGGAGAGGGTTTTCGTCAATGCCAAAAATTCATTCATTAATTTTCTTTTCGGCTTAGTCCCTTTATTAATCAGGGGTCGCCACAGCGGAAATAAATCTGCCAACTTATCCAGCATATGTTTTATGCAGCAGATGCCCTTCCAGCTGCAACCCATCACTGGGAAACACCCATACACACTCATTCACACACATACACTACGGCCAATTTAGCTTATTTAATTCACCTATAGTGCATGTCTTTGGACTTGTGGGGGAAACCGGAGCACCCGGAGGAAACCCACGCAAACATGGGGAGAACATGCAAACTACACACAGAAATGCCAACTGACCTAGCTGGGGCCAGGACCTAGCCGGGGCTCGAACCAGTGACCTTCTTGCTGTGAGGTGATCATGCTACCCACTGCGCCACCGTGACGCCCAATGCCAAAAATATTAGTAATTTATTAGATACAAATGAATAATTCGATAAACGAAGCTCTGGGTCACGTTACACCAGTGCAATACAAGAATTACATTTTGGAGGTTCGCGACCACCCTGCAGTTTTCTGACTCCAGTATTTATACACAACTGATATTAAAAGGTGGAGTTTTGGTGGGATTCGTCACTTGTCAATCATTCTGCAGTCCTCCGGTGTCCGCACCCAGGCATACTTTCTCTTTCTGCAAACTTCACTGCGCACATCTCATTGTATAGGAAAGCTTAGTGAGAAATTAAAGTTATTTTCATATATCGATGTCGCTCTATCTTTTCAGCCAGTGGCAGGAAACTTCTACTTCTGCAAAAATGCTTCATTAGTATGCAAAGCGTATCACACTCAGAGAAGGCGTTTGGTTAATTTATCACCTAAGCAATACAAATGTTTAATGAAAAGTAAAAGTAATAAAAATAAAATCCTTTTTCCCAACAACACATACATTCATTCATTCACACACACGCACATGTGTTTGTGTGAGTGTGTGTGTGTGGGTAAAACAAATTTCTAACCTTGTGCAGATGGAAGAGTGTGGATTATTTTGCTGTGACGAGCCCTGGTATATTTTCCAGTGATGGGTTGCAGCTGGAAAGGCATCCGCTGCGTAAAACATATGCTGGATAACTTGGCGGTTCATTCCGCTGTGGCGACCCCTGATGAATAAAGGGACTAAGCCTAAAAGAAAATTAATGAATGAGCCCTGGTATAGTAACGTTAGGGATTAGGCCAAAGGAAGGTTGTATAACTCTCATTTTTACATCTTACGATCTTACATTCTCTTTATCAGATTTCATTCTCTGGAGCATGTGACCTCACTCAGAACATAATACCTCACTCAGAACATACTTTAGGGCTTCTCCTACCAAAATATACCTAAAACACGGATTGCCATAAAAACTCCTCAATGGCAGGGAAAGAGTTAATTGTCCTTGTTCTGGGTGCTGTTTTTCTTTTTCTAAATTACTTGGAATTTTAATATTCCTATTGTTATAAAAGTACAGACTTAAAGGTGCAGTATGTAAGTTTGACACCCAGTGGTTGAACTAGGTATTGCATTCCTGAACCAAAACAATTGACGACACCAACAGCGAGGCTGATTTAAGTCATGTTCTAAATAAAAGCAAAGGCACGCGATAGAAGGAATATTTTCCCAATTAAAAGGAGTTTTTGTTTTAACCAACACCACGAATTGATATGTTAGAAACGGCTTATTTTTCTCACAGGTGAACAACAGGATAAACTATGATCACCTCAGGTACACCTCATGTGCTTTATTTAGTGTTAAATGCTAATAATGTGAGTTTGAATGCCAGTTTACATGACATTTATTGCCATACTAAAAGCAGCAGCGGATAGCTCACCTCAGAAATTGAACTTTAGAACTGTGACTCAATATCAGTGATTCAGCATGTACATTTAATAATGTTAAAGAGGTTTAATATGTATTAATTAGATTATAAACTTTACCATTTCGTGAGTGAGTGCGTATTCTGTGCTTCTGAATGGCTGTATTTAAATTTCTGTCGTGTTTCGTCTGGTGCAAACAGCCAAATTGCTTATTACTGCAAATCTTGATAATTAATGACCTCATGTGGAACTCTATCTGCGTCTCATTTTGGAGTCTCCTACTGTCCACCGGAGTCTTTCTGAAATATGTGGTTTTCCAACAAGGCAACCTGGAGTGCTGAATTATAATTGGGTAAGCTGGCATTGGGCAGGTTAAAAAAACCCATAAACAAGACAGCATTCCGGCACGGAAAACACATTTTTAAAGCAGAATATCTGACTTCAGCATTGTTTTTCAGATAAACAAGAATGTTTACTTGGCATGTTTTTTAAATATGCAAACATATTATGGTATTTTTATGCTTTAGAAGAGTCAAAAACTTACATACAGCACCTTTAACATTATCTCTACAACCAACTAAATAGAGATTTAATACAATTACGTGAATTGCATGTACTGAAATACAAATACATTGGCTCTTAGGCTTTTTCCAGTTCTATCCAGAACATATCTTATACATGGGATGACCAAGGACCAGCTGTACACTCTTTACTTCAGATTGCAATCTGGCCAGATTTCATCCACCACTCCTTCCTCCCCAAGAGACCTCAAAGCACACATACAAGAAAGCTTTGTAAGTCTTACTTGGCCAGGGCACCGCATCATTTTGAAGCTCAACCAGTGCATCCTTTCTGATCACTGTGCATTTGCCACTTTCAACCCATTCCTGAAATGTCCTCAGCCTCATCCTTACTAACCAGTCTCTGTTCTTTTACATTTTCCTCTCATCTGCTTTCCAGCTACCTATGGCCTATAGAATGACACTGTAAACGGGAACTGTTCTCCCAGTGTTAGTGTGGGTTTCCTCTGGGTCCTCTGGGATTCCCTACAGTCCAAAGACATGCAATATAGATGAATTGAAAAAACTAAATTGGCCATAGTGTGTGTGTGTGTGTTCATGGGTGTTTCCCAGCACTGGGGGTTCACGAGTTAGTGTACTCTCAGTGCTGGGTTGCAGCTGAAAGGGCATCCACCTCATAAAACATACGCCAAAATAATTGGCAGTTCGTTCTGCTGTGGGAACCCCTGATAATTCAGGGACTAAGCCAAAGGAATGTGATTGAGTGTAAACGGGAACTACTCAATTCTTCACATCCTCCCCTTCACCTCTTCTTCTAATCTCAGAAAGGGTGGGGTTCTTCCTTTTAACCATTCTTTATCATATTCATGGATGTATCAGCAGCAACCCCAGACTAAGCCACTGTACTGGATCCCTTATCTATCTCTAACATGCACAACATTGAATTCCACTGAAATCCTCTCAAATCATCTCAAATGGTCATCTCAAATGGACATAAACCTGTTCACTGACACATTGACCTGCTTACATTGGATATCCAGCAAACCAGGGCCGTGCAGAGAGGGGCATGTGCTCAAAGTGATGACCCGGGGGGAGGTGGTGGACGATCGTGTACTGAAGAGCGGGGGGGAGGGGGCGGCTTGGGATCGCGAACTGAAGAGCGGGGGGCACTTTCATTTATTTTTGAGGGGCATTTTTTATCCAAGAGAAAAAAGGGCACAGGTTGAGCCCTACCTGTGCACGTGCCTGCAGCAAACCATTTCCTTAAATTCAATGTGAATGGAATGGAGTGCGAGTGGAGCAGCTTAATTTTGGTTGGAGTTTGGAGCAGAATTTTTTTGAACACGTGCCAGAACCGCTCCACCCTAAACAGAACAGATGTTCAATGATGTGATGTATTCAACTAACAAACCATTTGTTGTATTAAAATTGCTAGCATCTGTTGGTGGCAAGCTTATGTTTCCTCTTTTATATTAAATTAAATTTATTAATGTAAAATCGGGGCGGTGCAGTGGGGTCGCTGGTTCGAGCCTTGGCTGGGTCAGTTGGCATTTCTGTGTTGAGTTTGCATGTTCTCCCCGTGTTCGCGCGGGTTTCCTCCGGCTGCTCCGGTTTCCCCCACAAGTCCAAAAGACATGCGCTATAGGTGAATTGGGTAAGCTAAATTGTCCGTAGTGAATGGGAGTGCATGGGTGTTTCCCAGTGATGGATTGCAGCTGGAAGGGCATCCGCTGCGTAAAACATATGCTGGATAAATTAGCGGTTCATTCCTCTGTGGCGACCACAGATTAATAAAGGGATTAAGCCGAAAAGAAAATGAATGAATTAATTAATTAATAAATGAATAATGTCAAATCTGTAATATCACCATTGCCCCTCATCGCCAGTAAAATAACCAGGCTTTCAGCAAAGCCTGATATTTATGTGCTGGTTTGATGCAGACTAAACTGTGGGCAGTTTTACTTATTAAAACCATAGATTAAAACACTCTCTCACATGAAGTTTGTAATACAGCAATTACAGTTGACTGTGGAGCATTAATTAAATCCTTATTTTCCATGGAGCGGGAAGCCGTTGAGGATGGAGCGTGTAGAAGGCAAGGAGTGGATAGAAAATGTTTTGAGCGCAGAGTGGAAATTCTTGCTCACATACTTTGTTCTATAAACACTTTTTTAAACAATTTCACAAAGTTAAAACTTACATTTAGGTGACAAACAAGTATGCAATATATGCTATATCACATCATTCTGAAATGACTAACCCATATTTAGGGAAAAAATTCAAACTTAAACCTCTGTGCGTTCATTTCTCATGATCGTACAAGACTGTGAGTGCATGAAAAACAGATTCAGTGATGATGGAATAAATTTGACATCATTTTTATTAAGTGAAGTAATATTTTTAACAGAATATATACCGTGTGTTTATGCAATAGCTGCAGAATTTGCCCATTGAGTTTCTTATTATCCTGTTTTCTTAACATGCCTTGTCAGATTAAGGAAATTCCCAACGGCTAGCAGATATTTTAATTTTCAAACATGTCATTTAAATTTTTATATTGTATTGTAACTCATGAAATTTGCATAAAAAGTTAGAATTAGTTTAAATTATAAGACTAAAGAGTACATATATAGCAGTGTTTCCCAACCCTGTTCCTGGAGGCACACCAGTAGAACATATTTTGGATGTCTCCCTCATCTGACCCATTCATTTCAGGTCAGGTTCTGATGAGTTGATTCAGGTGTGTTTGATTAGGAAGAGGTTGAAAATCTGTACTGTTGGTGTGCCTTCAGGAATAGGGATGGGAAACAGTGATATATAGGACCAAGCAGTGACCTTGAATTTATTTTCTAAATTTTTGATTTCCCTGTGTGTGCGTGTGTGTGTTTGTGCATAATTTACACAATCAGCTTTTTATACAAACGTTATGATTTTAAGGATTTGATTAGCATTTTCCTGGTTTATTGGTGTTCATATGCAGTTTGAGCTGTTTATATTGTTTCAATTGCATCCATTTATTTATGTGATGAACGCAGACAATATCCCTGCAGTTGCTGAAGTAACCTACTCTTGACTAAATTTCTGATGGGGTGAGGCATATCTCAATTGAGCATAGCTAGAAACTCTAGAGCAGGGGTTCTCAATCTTGGTCCTGGAGGTCTGGTGTCCTGCAGATTTTAGCTCCAACCCCAATCAGACACATCTGGGCTAGCTAATCATATCTTATCATCATATCATAATCAAATCTTATGCTGTGGTCACACTAGAGTTTGGGCATGCAAAATTCTGTCGTACGGCGCTGCGAAAAGGGGCGGGATTAAACTAGATGATTAGACGTTTAAAAAGCAAGCGATTGGTCCATATATTATATTTCTGTCCAGAGAGGTCATGTTTTGATCTTCGATTGGTCTCACACAGTCACGTTATGTGATTTCGCAGGTCAGAGTTCACCAAGCTTGAACTTTGCACTGCAGCGAACTGCGAAACTTGTCGCATGAGCTTGTGTTTCCGGTCTGACGCATTCGCGTACGTATAAATGGAAGTCGATGGGGAGAAAAGTGCAGTGTGACCGCAGCTTGACTAGGCTTTCTAGAAACATCCTAGCAGGTGTGTTGAAGCAAGTTGGAGCTAAAGTCTGCAGGACACTGCACCTCCAGGACCGAATTTGAGAACCACTGCTCTAGAGTAAACTTACAGTGTTAAGGCAAGATACGATTTATGTAGCACACATCAAGGTGCTTTACAATTCAAAATGTATAAATCAAAAAAATAGTATAAACATTAAAACAGAATGAACATGCAACCATAAAATAAACAAAAATTTTTTTTTACATTTCAAAAGGTTAAAGGAAATAAGTTAAATCACCTCAGAGGGATAGAAAAAATAAATAAAATTAGACAATGTATTTTGCATTGCATTTTTACCCAACTAAAAGTGAAATAGCAATTTATGGCTTTAAAAAATGTATAAATTAGGCCTTGTTGTAATTTTTCAATGTGGAGGATAAGTAGAGGGCTATTACTACATTATTATATTTTTTGTTGTTATTTTTTCATCATGTGTTTTTTGTCATTTTTCTCAGGTTTCAAAAGTACAACATAACATTTAGGAGCAAATATACAGATTAAAAGACCAAAGGCAGAAGCTAGAATAGCAAAGACATGGACAGCGACCATATACTTTCCACTTGAGCTCACGTAGACTGGAATGAAAGTTATCCACACAGCAAAAAATATGAGCATGCTGAATGTGATGAATTTAGCCTCATTAAAATTGTCTGGTAATTTTCTGGCCAAAAATGCCATTAAAAAACACAAGCAAGCAAGAAGGCCAACGTAACCCAGCACACACCAAAATCCAATTTCAGATCCTACAGAACATTCAACAATTATAGTTTCACTCATGAACTTGCTGTTATATGAAGCAAGAGGGGGCTTAGTTGTTAACCATACGATGCAAATAAGTGCTTGCACACACGTGCACAGGATAACACTTGACCTTTGTTTAACAGGACCAAACCACTTCATGACATTATTGCCAGGGATGGTGGCCTTGAAAGCCATTAAAACGACTACAGTTTTTGCCAAGATGCATGAAATACAGAGCGTAAAGCTGATTCCAAAAGCTGGATAGCGAATTCGGCACAGCCAATCAGTAGGCTTCCCTAAAAATGTTAGGCCAATTAAAAAACAAGCACAGAGGAACAAGAGGAGAAGGAAACTTAACTCTATATTGTTTCCTCGTATGACTGGAGTCTTCCTATACATTACAAACACACAGAGCACTGCTAATGCTGCACAGGCCCCGAATGCTGAAAATGCCCAAAGAATTATTCCCAAGGGCTCCTGAAAGGACAAAAACTCTAACGTTTTGGGGATGCACTGGTCTTGGGCTTGGTTAGGCCATGTTTCCTTTGAACATGTCAGGCAATCAATTGAGTCTGTGAAAATAAATGAATAGGTGGAGGATAAAATGTATTTGTATTATTTATTTTTTGACATTTTTCTTCAAAAATGTAATTAAGAGACAAAGTGGGAAGAAATTCACACCTGTCTGATTACTGATCTCTCCTTCAGCACATGATATACAGTCAAAGCAGCAGACTGGCTTTCCTTTTTGCCTGGCCTTCCTGGTGCCTGGCAAGCAACTTTGACTACACATTGATTCTGGTGCCTAATGATAACAACAGAACGTGCAGTAGAAATTTGTCTGAACTTAATGTGAGTGAATTTGTAAACAGATACATATAAATTTAAAATCTGAAAAAGAGCTCAGTCATTTACAATATTCTCTGCATGATTACACATTTCTAACATATTTTGTTTACAAATGTTTAGTGCAAAATGAAATCAATAATGCATTTCCATTTAAAGTTACAAAACTCCATTTTTTTAGTCCAGTCAAAATCATAGAATAGAGCTGAAGGAAACACAAACTTAGCCAGCAATATCTGGTGATGCGTGGGATGGCACACACCTTCTCTGCTCTGTGCCACATAATTACTGACTCATCTATCACTAGGTCCTTGTCATCTTCAAGGGAGGCATCATAGAATCCCACCCTCACAAGTTGAAGGGAGCCATCAGACCCTCTTTGCCAGTTCATAAGGTCATAAGATGCAATAGGATCACCATTCTCATCAAATCTGACCTCTTCCCCTAAGGTTGTGAAATTTGTTTGTTTCATGTAGTACAGGAGCTTGAGTCACATTTAGGGGAAAGGATGATGTATAGGAAAAACATTACAATTCTTTGATGGAAAATGTATAGGTTCCACAGATGTTATATGTAACCATTGTGTTAAAATGTGTATGCTGCTTGATAGTTCCTTATCAGTACAATATAGGCAGAGAATGTAAAATGGTGATGAACACACACCTGCCATGGCTGAATTTGATACAGACTCCCACATGTCCCATTCTGGAATGGGCCCTTTCCTGGGATGCATGTGCTCATGTCATGCAGTGCATGTGCTATGAGATACACAGCTTTGTAAACGTTGTAGGAGACTCTGAGTTGTGACACATCTGAATAAGTGGTGTACACATCATACAGACTTTCACTGCCATTGCAGGCTGGCCAGTGTGCCTGTTCTCCATGTACATGAGTGTTTAAGGACCCATTCAGCCGACAACGAAAAGTCTCTTCCCAAAACTCTGAGAGAAAATGGGAAGTCTGAGGTCTTATTCCTTTGAGATAACTGCCAAGATGCGGGATATCAGCTCTCCGTATGGCAAAACCCAATGTTCCCTTTAGCAAATCACCAAAGTCCTCCCAGAGGGATTTTGATGTGGCCCAAGCCTCACTGGCGATCCACTGCAGATGTGTGACATTTTGCCGTCTGCATTCTTTTAGTATACTATGTAGTTCTGATTCTCCAGAAA
This sequence comes from Danio jaintianensis, assembly GCA_903798115.1. Taxonomy (NCBI): domain Eukaryota; kingdom Metazoa; phylum Chordata; class Actinopteri; order Cypriniformes; family Danionidae; genus Danio; species Danio jaintianensis. The sequence continues at coordinate 26,325,251 of CAIGQV010018227.1, read as the reverse complement.
AATTTATTATGACTGTGGCAGAAGAGGCTTTTAAAATGTTCACAAGTTCCTCCACTGCATCTTCCAGCAGCACAACAGGATAAAAGTGAACATAAGCAGGACAAATATTCAATTGTTCTGACTCTTTAAGGAAGAGCTGGATAGCAAAGTGAGCATAGTCTGAATTCACACCTATCAGTCCAACCCATGTCCATTGAAAATAATTAACAAGTTTTACCAAAGCTTTAATCTGAAATAGATCACTTGGCATGGTCCGCATGAATGCTGGAAACTCCCTCTTGTTACTGAGACAAGAGCAGGATGCAAAGTAGCTCACCTGGAAAATTAAAAAAGACAATACTGAATTAGAATCAAAAGAGATAAGTTCAATATCAACATAGCTACATATTTATGTGTAGGGGTATATTGTAACCTTCATAAGCAAGACAAAGCTATTGCAATAAGAGATGAATGAAACAATAATGTACTTTACCAAGGGTATTTTGAAGGAGCCTAATGTTCTCAGAACAGTCATGGAGACTCCTGATGCAGCATCTCCCACAACTACAGGACTCGGCTGCTTTTGTATATCCTCACAGCTCTGTCCACTGCCCTTTTCTGGCTGTCCATTGACCAGGAGAAGAGACCTCTTCACAGACACTGGTATATCATCACCGCTGTCCCTGATGTGGTAGCCCAGAGACAGGTTTGGTAAAAGATCTTGTCGTTGGTTTATTTCTCTCACAGCAAAAGTCATCGTCTGCATCCACCTCAAGGCTCGAGGTGTAAAACTGCAACAGGTCACACACATGTGCATTGGCATTTCATAATTTCACATATTACACTGTTTCACACAACAACTTTCAGACAGAACTTTATGAAAGCATGACATACAATTTGTAACTTGTTGTCTTTGGTTTGCTTCTGAAAGAAAACAACAACGATACAGGACTAGAGTGCAAAGGAAAAATCCCACCCAAAACCACATCTCCCCACTGGTAAAAGCTGTATGTGTCTTCATCTCCCTGAAAGACACAGGTTTCCTTGCTTTTATACTGGCTCTGCTCACCAATACACAGCAATGGCCAAAATGAAATCAACACTTTATAAAGTAGTACCATAACTGACACAGAAAAACAAATCTAACAGGTACAGCCTATATTGATAATCTGTGATTGAGGGGTGGCCTTAAATTAATAAAGCATACTGTATGCCCCTCCTCGTGTAAGTCTGTTGTGTACCAAGCTTGTAGTGTAATGGAATCACTTGCTTGAGCCAATGATATTACACATCCGATACACTCTGATCCATGAGACAATGTGTCATTCAAATTCAACATTTGTAAGTTGGTGGTTCATTCCGCTGTGGCGACCCCTGATTAATAAAGGGACTAAGCCGACAAGAAAATTAATGAATGAATGTCGATGTGTTTATTAATCCTTCAAAGCGTTGCAATCAAACCTGTTTGACCTAGAAAGAGATTCAGTTTTTACTATTTTCAGTTAGTTACAAAGTTACAAACAATCAAATGACACAGAAGTAATGGGACAGCAGTTTATAGTTTAGATATAAATAATGATGTTCATGGTAAAGATTAAAATCAAAGTTTAATCGTATGCCTTTAACTTGACACTCAAAAATGAAAGTTGTAGCATTTACTTGTTCATTGTTTAGCCAATAGGTGGCGACAAACAGCCATCAAAAATATGCCACTGAATAATTCTTACACACACACACACACATATATATGGTCTGTTGAAATTCTTGATTCTGATTGGCTGGAGGGTGTGCATTATTTTCGTTGAAACGCACAGGTAAGTCCAGTCAGTTTTAATCACTGTTCAAAATAAATCTGCTTTTCCCAAACAGCAGTATTTACCATAGCAACTTGCATGCACTGCACAGGAAACCTATGAGAACTGTTAATGGCGGATGGGAAATGCACAAAATTAGAAAAATACAAATTTATTATGCCACAAAATCAAGTTTTAAGAGTTTTTTTAAGCAAGAATGTAGTTATTTTTCATGTATCAGGATAGCGCGCCTTTGAAAACTTGCTTCGGACTCTGAGCTCCAGTTAATCAGTTATTTCAGCCAGACCATCTCAGGACCTCAGTGCACTCTGGAATTCTTGCATGTCTCTGTTGTTAAAACGTGATATAGAATTCATCTTGTGTGTATTTAACGTTCAGTCTTTAGAAACTATTATTTGTCGTCAGGTTTATTTTTTGGCAGAGCGCAAAAGTTAATTTCATAATTAATTTATGACTGTATGTAAATGTAATATTACACTGATTCTGCATGTTTGGCTGATTGCATCCTTTACTGGAGCTTTTGTTTTGAAGAAGACACAATAAAGCAGAATGTTCTCTTAACTGTCCCGATATGTTTTTTTTTTTTTTGTATTTTGGCAAAATTAAATAACGTTACATGTTTAACAGCAAAGATTTCTGAAATAGGCTTTGGCTGCTTTCTCTTCAAAATGCAGCTCTTATGTGCCCTTGAACTGGTGTTTCATAAGATAAGTTACAGCTATGTGAATGTTTTATTTCATGTGTATAGACTTTAATGTGTTTCTAATAATTGTAACATTATTCTACTCAAAGCAACGATTGCTGTCTTTTTGTTAGACCAATTCCATGAGATCAGTTTGCCTAGCCTAATAATTTGATCATAAAGATGCATAATTACGACTTATAAAAACAGCATGTTAAAACTAAACAGAATAAAGTGTGAAGGCTTAAAGTTGATAGGAAATAAAATAAATTATCTTTCAGTGCATAAAGTAACATATTCCTAAAGTGTATTTAATTGATATGATACTTTTAATAAGATGTTTATTGTTAAATGTTAAAATTCGGTCAAATATTGCGCTGCAAAGAGCAAAACTAGTTTAAAGGTAGGCCTACCTTAGCAAATGACCATGGAATAAGCGGGATAATAAAGCCATACATTCCATAAAGCTGTTGATTATCACTTATATATTCATTCATTCATTCGTTCATTTTCTTTTCAGCTTAGTCCTTTTATTAATCAGGGGTCACCACAGCTGAATGAACCGCCAACTTATCCAGCATATGTTTTACACAGCGAATGCCCTTCCAGATGCAACCCATCACTGGGAAACACCCATAAACTCTCATTCACACACATACACTACGGACAATTTAGCTTACCCAATTCACCTATAGCGCATGTCTTTGGACTTGTGGGGGAAACCGGAGCACCTGGAGGAAACCCACACAAACACATTCAAACTCCACACAGAAATGCCAACTGACCCAGCCGAGGCTCGATCCAGTGAAATGATATTGAGGCGACAGCGCTACCCACTGCCCTCCCTTTTATATCGTCGCCTTGGAATTATAAGGTTCTATCTGCGTTCTAAATGATATTGAGATATTGAGCTTCAAAGTTTTTGCATTCCATATAGCAAACAATATGTGTGTAACAGTTCTCTTTCATACATTAAAGAGCCCCTATTATGGGTTTTTGAAAATGACCTTTCATGTAGTGCGTAACACAGCTCTAAGTGAAGTGAAATATCCACCTAAGGCTTAAATCTGAAAGTGCTCCGTCTTTAAAACTATTGATTCATCTATAAAAGAGTCGACTCATAGTGCTTCAAATGAATCGTCTTGATAACGAGTCTTTAGCTGTGACATCGATACGAAACTTAAGCCCCGCCCATTTGTTCCACGTGGAAACCCGGGAAAATTGAAACCTCTGGCCCCGCCCACAAACATAGGGCAAGAAAAAGAAGAAGAAAAACACTGTAGCAGACCCCGGTTGAATCATGTCACGAAGATGCTGTGCTCAGCTGGATATTATTGGAAGTGTGAGGGAAAATTAGTGTTATTTTCTCTACCCAAAGATGAAACTGTGAAGAGTCTGTGGTTGAAGTTTATTTTTGCAAAAATACCTCAGCATTATAGCCCAGGCCTTGTGCTGTGTTTCTGACAAATGCTTCAGCAATCTACACGCTTACAACGGGGGATTCGTCAGCAGTTTGTTAACGGAAGGATCAGAAAAGACTATTAATGTATGGGACTTTGCAGAGCTTGACAGGAACCTTACAGTACACAGTTCATGGACCAGTTTCTTCCTCCATTTCACAAGTGTAAGTAAGTGCGATTAAAATGGTTGCCTCCTTGTTTTCTCTAGCTTGCAAATTATGTATTTAATTGTGTTTTGTTACTTGTAACCGCCTGTACTGTATCTGGTTAACTCTTTATATTCTCATATCGCGTCTAAAACCACGTTGAAAACGCGACGCGTGCCGCTTTGTTTATGGATTTAAATGCGTTTGTGAGTTCGCGATCCACTGCCGTTTGTCGTTGCAATGGCCACCATCAGCTTTTCCTACACACGTGCGGCGGTCAAGTTTCAAAATAGTTCAGCTTTTGCCACTGTGTAGAGTAATACTAAATGCGTGTCACTGTTTTTACTTATGGTTAAGAATAGAGCAATATGCTGGTGTTTAACTGCATTGGTTAAAATTATGAGAGTTTTCTGGGAGAAATAACAAAACGGGAGAGTGGCGGGAGATGGGTCTGAAAAACGGGAGTGTTGGCAGGTATGCTCACACACACACTGTGCACTCTGACTACTTCAATATTGTTGAAGCCATGGTGGGCATTTTTCTCTGTCTCGTGCTGAACGCTGGACCAATCAACAGACTGTCATCGGTCCAATCAGCGCAGATTAGCATCACGCTAAGGAGGGGTTTGGGAACAAATGAATCGCTGAACGAATCATATGGGAGTCGCTGGGATAATTAGGTAAAAATAAATGCATATTATAAGACAATGAAAGTGTTTTTTGACCTTGCATACATATCAGCCTGTTGTTGGAGACCCCCAAAACCACAATATGACCCTTTTTAATGCATAATAGGGGCTCTTTAACATGACAGAGACCCTAAATGTAGTCTAAATGTAAATGATAAAAATTCTCTTAAATTTGCAAATTGGGGTAAAAAACAGGGCAAATGCAGATAGAACCTTCTAAAGCCACGGTCACATTTGATTTTCTCCCCATAGACTTCCATTCATACGCACGCGAATGCGTCATACCGGAAACGCAAGCTCGTGTGACAAGTTTCGCAGTTCGCTGTGTTGCAAAGTTCAAGCTTAGTGAACTCTGACCTGCAAAATATGACCTCTTGGACAGAAATTTTAAAATATGGACTAATCGCTCTCTTTTTTAAATGTCTAATAATCTGTTTAATCCCGCCCCTTTTCGAAGCGCCGTACAACAGAATTTCGCATGCTCAAACTCTAATGTGACCGCGGCATAATTCTAAAAAGTCATTTTCCACTTGGAATTATAAGGTTCTATCTGGCAGATCATTAATTGAAGCATTACTTTTCAAGAAATATAATAAGTCTGATTATTAATTTAAGCAAAAATGCTTCTAAATCATCACATTGACACTTTTCAGTTCCCCTTCATGGGAACTACAACGTGTGTCTGGTAACAGACTATGGGAGTTTGCCAGACGACCAATCACTCTGAAGAGTAAGAAAATTGGCCAAAGAATGCCAAATGAATTGGCGGAGCTCAGCTCCACAGCTGTCAGCAATTAGCCATTAACAGGATATATCAGCTGGCGGCTGAGAAGTGAGCATTAGAATTTTGCTTCAGAGCCTCTCAAGAGACTGAAGACACTCCATCTGCCAACCTGATTTCAAGACTGAAACCAGTTTACTCACCAGTGTGGGAGAAGACGTGACAGCCAACGCGTCAACCAAGACCAAGCAACACGTCATGTTTCAAGACGCTGTTCTGACTGTGAGTTTCTGGATGCGGTGGTTCCTATCTCTGGAGGATGGGCACAGGTACCGCATCACAGGTCTGGGTGTCCAAGCCACCCTGTTGCTCCCCGTGAGAGCGGTTAGCATGCGGGCAGATCTGAAGATCACAGCGGGGGTTTATCCACACCACAGCGGACCCCCCACTCCTCCACTCCCCTCCCTGGAAAGCCCAATTGCTGCCAGCATGGGACGCGCTGCCTTGCAGCTCTCAGCTTTGGTGCACTTCGCCACAGGCTTTGAGGGCGCCGGAGGATGGGAATCTTTTTCTTGCACCTCCAGCCTCTCCGCGGGATCCTGGGAGGAAGGTAAGAGTCAATCTCTTATTTTCAGCTCTCCCCCGGGATACTCCGCTTCCCGGAGTGAGCACTCCCCATCCTGAAGCTGCCCCTCTGCGGGTACGTCAGCGATCATTCCGGTGATGCTGCTCGTTCGGACTCTGTCATCCTGGTTAGCGCTGCTCAGCCCGTCGTAGTAGCTCACACGGACGGTTAGACTCAGCTATGCGTTTCAATTAGCTGTCGGCCTCCCGAGTTCACGGGTGTGTATTTAAGCGGTCATCGCCATGCCACCCTTGTCTCACGTGAGAAGATTGTTATCCTCCTGGCTCCCACTTCATCGTACACAGAGAGCAGGGGGTTATACCAATCCTATCTGCGCTTTTTGATCTGTCATCTGTTCAGCATGCCAATGAAGATGCTCATGCAGAAACGCATCCCCCAGTGCGTCCGTCCATGGGATTGGTTGCAGCTATAGACCTGAAGGATGCTCACTCCATGTCTCACTCTCTCCCTCCTTATACCGTGTTTTTTCTGTTGTGTGACGGGGGCCGAGCATGGCAGTACAGGGTCCTCCCCTTCGGGCTCTTCCTGTTTCATAAACCGGACTTCGGTTGCATTGGCATTTCAGTTGCCTGGAGCTGTTGGCAGTGTTTCTCGATCTCTGCCGGTCCCTACTGGTATTTGAGGGGACACACGTGTTGGTTAGGACGGTAAGCATGGCTGTGATAGCGTACATCAACTGTTTGGGTGATGTGTGCTACCGACACATGTCTCAGCTCGCTCGCCATCTGGTCCTCCGGAGTCATGCGGCTAAATAGCTGTGCACCGTTCATATCCCAGACAAGCTCTACCGTGCCAGCTTACACGCTCTCACGACAGTTAAGTTTCTGGGAGAATGGAGACTCCACCTCGGCACGGTCCAGCTGTTAAGGGCACGCATCTGAGAAACCCAGGTCATCCTGCTGCTTCTTCCGAGTGGCCCTTCCCTAGCTGCTTTCCCTGCTCTGCACGAAAGCACTGGCTCTAAGCTGGCCCCGGGGTTACACAGTATGCGTTTTTCCCCAGTGAGCCTGCTCGCACAGACTCTGTGGAAGGTCGGGGAGACAAGGAGCAGGTCTCGCTCGTTGCGCCTCCTTGGCCCAACCGGACCCGAGTTTCTGGATTCACACTCCTCGTGATGGCCCTCCCTGATGAATTCCCTGGGAGAAGCACTTCCTTTTTCTGGGACGGCACCCTCTGGCACCCGTGCAGGGTTCTGGAACCTCCTTCTAGACAGAGTGCGGAGGACTTAGGTGACCTATCTGTTCAATGGTTAACACCGTAACTCAGGCTAGAGCACCCTGTATAGGCATGCCTATGTCCTGTAGTGGAGTCTATTCGTTGTGTGGCGATTCTCTCTGAGAAGAACCCCAGACATGCCAGACTAGTGTTGTCCTTTCTTCCTTAAGAATAGCTGGAGTGTAGGCTGTCACCCTCCACACTGAAGGTTTGCTGTGCTGCCATCCCCGCTCTCTGTGGGGTGGCGGATGGTAGCACGCTGGGAAGGCATAACCTCATCAGCCGGTTCCTCTGAGGCGCGTGGCGGGAGATGGTTAATTCCATTCCCGCCCCCCCTCTTGGGATCTCTCTAGCCCCAGGGGTTATGGTGAGGTCCGTTGAGCCAGTCGATTCAGTACCTATAAGTTTTATGTCCATGAAGGCACCTCTGCAGGTCACGTTGGTATCAATCAGGAGGGTTAGGATTCCGGTGGCATTTTCGGTCAGCGAATCGTGCCAGGAATTCGGACCGGCCTATTCTCACGTTTACCTGAGACCTCAGTTCAGCTGTGTGCCAAGGTTCCTACCGCCCTTTAATATCAGGTAGTGAACCTGGAAGCGCTGTCTGCAGAGGAGGCTGACCCGGCCCTTTCATTGCTATGTCTGCACACCAAGCTTAATGTGACACGTAGAGCATACGTCTCTAAGCAGCTCTTTTCTGTTATGATTGGCAGAAGGGAAGTGCCGTTTCAATGCAGAGGTTGGTCCACTTGATAGTTTATCCCATCACCCTCGCTTCGTGTGCCAGGGCGAGCCATGTCCCCCAAGAGAGATAGCACACTTAAAAGAGCGGTGCCTCCTTTTCGGCGTGAGTACGCAGCGCCTCTTAAAAGATTATGTACAGCTGCGGTCTGTGCAACACCTGACACATTCGCGAGATTTTATAATCTTCGAGTGGAGCTGGTTTCCTCCCGATTACTGGGTAACCCCGGTCAAAAACCCCGGAAATTAAGCTCGGTTTCAAAAACGCTTGCTGCTCCATGCTCCCTAACCCGGAGATACGTGTGCCTTTTCTATTCTGCTAGTAAGTTTCCCGTTTGCCGAACCCTAGAGAATTCCTTCGAGGCCCCCAGCACCCGACTCAGCAGAGGAGCCGGGTGCCTGGCTCAGTGTGATGTCAGGTATGCCCACTTTTGGTCTACCCACATGCTGAGGTTTGGTGCCAGCTATCCGCGGTCCCCGATGGCGATCCCATATGCTTATTTCAGCCACGGAGTGTTCCCCCTGACCAGGCGGACCTGTGTTTTCCCTACCCGCTAACCAGCTTATCATATGTAGCACTCCCCCTCCAAAGGGCTAGTCCATATGTTCTTATTGCCATCAAGTCTCCCCTCTTGGGTAGCAGGTGGCCTTCGCAGCGTCCTCCTCCTTCAGGGACTGGCACGCTTTCCCAACGTACTGTCATATTTTTCAAATCCCTAGACTATATTAGCTAGGTAAACGCACATTTACAACCCTGATCTAAAATTTCTAATTATTCCCATGTAATGGTAATTAAAGGGCCTAGGGGACGTTGAAAGGTTGCGCTCTTGGTGATGCTTGTGCGCTCACGCTATGCTTGGCAAACTTCACATCATGCCTGAAAGTCATAGAAATATGTACTCTTCATCTGTATTATTTCATATGGATTGTTTCTGTTAACCTTCAGTAAAACATGCAAGAAAGACAGTGGTGAATAGAATTCAGACATTGCCATTGCCTTTTAAATATGGCTGTGCATGTTATCTACCTCTTGTACTGCGGAGTGACCTGGAGTAGAGTACTTCATTGTAATCCTTTTTACTTGAGGATGCCTTGTCAAGAAGTCTGCAATAGCAAAAGTTATTATAGAGTTTCTGTTTTGAGGCACACAACTATCACTCCAAGTTACTATTTCAGTGGTATCTGGATGATCATGCCCAACGCGTTCTAGTATTTTCAACAGTGCACTTGCAATATCATTCGCTCCCCTACCTGACAATACCTCTTTCTACAATGCACAATAACCTTTCTTAGATTATGAACTGTGTAAGATTATAAAGGTTTTCGCTTGTAGAAATCGCTTGCTAATTTCAGCTCATGGACATGAAATAACACTCTGTAGGTCAAAACAGACTGTTAGAGTATCTTTATCTTCTCTGTCTTTTTGGCACTCCTGACGCATTGCTGTCTTGTCATCCATATGCTTTGTTTGACTATTCATCACTTTGGCTTACCATGTTTTGTTTTACAGCTGTTTGTTATGCTTCACACTGATCACACCAATCTTTTTTAGGGGCATGAAAGCTTAGGTTAAACTCTGTGTTAAATATGAATCGATAATAAGATTCTTTCACAGGAGTATTTCCATTCTCACTGCATTGAAGTCTGCAGAGATCATACATACTTGAAACATTGAGTGTTGACTCAAGGTACTAGCTGCCTTTCTGTATTGGCATGACAGTAATGTGACTCAACAACAGGAAATGAACTGATGTGTGCCTTTATCTCTTCTTTCTGATTTGCATCTATGCATTTTTGGATGCTTCCCCCTTTGATCGGGTTGAAGCCAATTTATTTGTAGAGTTGACATGTTCCTTGCCCTCCTGATAAAGTTTCTTGCGGGTAGATGCTTTCCATTTTGAAGGATTGGCAACCCGTCTCCTGTGTCTTTTTTCTGATTAGTCCCCAGCTCCTCAGTTTTTGGACTGGCAGGTGTGGTCTCCGGTTTGTCTGAAAAGACCCATGGCCCTAATGCTGCTCCTTCCACTGCCTCTACCTGGTCACCTGCCTGGAGAACAAAAACAACTTAAGTTACAAATAATATTTAATAGACAATATATTTTAATGGACATGCAGTAAATTCTGAAAAGTTTCTTATAAGTAGCTCACTACATTTGTAGTTTAAAACTAACTAATTCTTACTTTCCCTTTTTCTGTTGGTCTCTGTCTTGGTATTCCTAGACTGCGTGTTTCTCTCTCTGTCTCTGAAAGTCAGATTTTACGTTGCTCTTTTACCACACTGCTCCTTCCCTCTTCTGCCTCAGTTTTTCCTCCTGTCTCTGATGATGCTTGTTTCATATTTTCTTTGCCTGGTGTTATAATTTGTATCATTTCTGGTTGTTATCACAAAATAAAAAAATTACAAATAAATAAATAATGGCGCAGTGGGTAGCGCTGTCGCCTCACAGCAAGAAGGTCACTGGTTCGAGCCTCGACTGGGTCAGTTGGCATTTCTGTGTGGAGTTTGCATGTTCTCCCCGTGTTGGCGTGGGCTTCCTCCGGGTCCTCCGGTTTCCCCCACAAGTCCAAAGACATGCGCTATAGGTGAATTGAGTAAGCTAAATTGTCCGTAGTGTATGAGTGTGAATGAGACTGTATGGGTGTTTCCCAGGGATGGGTTGCAGCTGGAAGGGCATCCGCTGCGTAAAACATATGCTGGATAAATTGGCGGTTCATTCTGCTGTGGCGACCCCTGATTAATAAAGGGACTAAGCCGAAAAGAAAATGAATGAATGAATGAAAATAAATAAAAAGTGTGTCGCTTGGTACTACTGACTAGTTACAGGCTACTGTGGTGTCCGAGAATAAGCTCCTCTGCAAGACCTTAAACAAAACAAAACAAACAGAAAAAAAAAAAAAACTTTTGGAATTTAAACTGCTGTCCTTGACAAGATCATCTATAAAATAGTCGACAGTGAGGTTTCTTCTCAATTTTGTGTGGTGTGGCATTATTTAGTCGACTCTGATTTTGTGTTTTTTTCCGGTCTTTCCAGCTGACAACGAAGCAGTCTGGCAGAATGACAAAGAAAGCTGATCCTGATTGGTCCTCGTCCGTGCATTCGAAATGCTGATTGGCTCACAGAAAGAAGCTTATAGAGCCAAGCCAGAGTTCGACTTTGTAGATAAAACCTTTTTTGTTTTTTAAATAACCTAAATAATTATTGATACCGAATGATATGAAACATGATATCATGATAATTTTTTTGCTTAGTCTCCATTTCAGAGGTCGCCACAGCGGAATGAACCACCAACTATTCCAGCATATGTCAATTAATCTATAGCGACTTTGGACTGTGGGGGAAACCAGAGCACCCAGAGGAAACCCACGCGAACACGGGGAGAACATGCAAACTCCACACAGAAATGCCAACTGGTCCACCTGGGACTCGAACCAGCGACCTTCTAGCTGTGTGCTAACCACTGAGCCACCAGTGGGAGGATTTGGCACGTGTCATTCGGGGGATTCAGGTAACTGGTGGCGGCTGATCAGTAAACTCAGGCGGCAGTAAATAAATGGTGACCATAAACAGAGGAGAGGATCCAAATGCAGCCAACACAGTGGGTTTAATTAAACAGAACAAAACAACAAACAGAGAACACACAGACATCACGGGGGTGACTTAAAACTACTGACAACAAGGGCTAAGACAAGAGTGCATGACAGATAATGGGATAATAAATAAACTGGAAAACAAGGGGATGGAGACAATGAAAATTAAGGATAAGTAAGGAACACAGAAGAACTAACGTGAAATGGCGTGACATGGATAAACAAAACTAAACAGAAACACAGACAGGGTTACACAAATATTTAAATAAGCAATTAAGTCCAATTAATTCGATTTATTAATTAGATTTTTGGGCACGAATAATTAATTCCATTAACAAGCCTACATAATAAATTAGTATTGTAGTTAAATACAGTAATATGCAAATCAGACAAATATAGTTTTAGTTTGAGGCATCTTGGGAAACATCATAGTGCACCTGAGTCAATATAACTCAGAAAGACGTCATGCATAATTTCATGCATGACTAACATATAAAACCAAAGACAGAAGTTGCATCTCCCAGCCTTTTCAGTTGGGGAGGCTAACAATATAATGATTCATATTTTTCTTTATATTTGTAATCTTTCCAGTGCAGCTATGACTTCAAGATGCAACCCAAGGGGTAACTTTGATCTGCCAGTGTTCATGACTAGTGGAGACTTCACAATAGGAGGAATTTTTCCTTTACATTATAGAGTAGAGCTTCCACCAACACACTATATGAAGAGACCTTTAACAGCGCAGTGTCGAGGGTAAGGATATGTCTTTTTGATATTTTTTTTTCCCCTAAACTGTTTATTAAATCTATTTTTACACTTCCATTCATTATGAAAATGCCATTTAATGTATTACAATACTTTCTACAAAGGGATCCCATTAATGTTCTTTAGGATTTTTATTTACAGTTTTTGCCTATTGCTTGAACACTTTAGACACATGGTCAGATCAAAGTAACAAAACTTGAAGCTTTTGTTACTATACCTTAAACACGGCGTAACCATACCTTAAACAAAAGCACTGCTTTGCACATCAGTTGCAGTTCTGCAACACACTTGCTCCTGCACACTACACACTATTTTATACATAAGGCACTTCATTCAAAAATTCCATTTCATAGGTACCAAGAAGGAAAACACATCTATTCAAAATACAAAACACATTGGGTGTTTGAAAACACAGACACACAACTGAAAATACTTACAAAACTGATCATCAATCAGCCAACTACAAATAGGACTCTGTTGAGCCATTTCTAAACTCTGTTTAGAAAAACAAAAAAGACACGCTTGGATATGGCGCATATATGACCACTAGCCACATGCTCACATGCCTCTTCTACAAGCAATGGAAGAGGCATGCGGAGACATTGAGGTAATGTCAATCCATGGATGGATTTGCCACACAAGGCATTGTTTTCCCTGTTGCTTAGCAGGATGAAAGAGTGCAGTGTTTTATATAAAGTACACTAGTGTGTTGCTGCAAATATGAAAGTGTATTCATATGATACACGCGTGTATAATTTTGTCCTCAATGTGACATTTTGTCAAAGTATTGTTAGGTGTTGATAGCAGTTTCAATTCGACATAGATGTGAGTATTGTTTTTCCCCCCAGTGTTCAAGTCTTATGTGTTTATGTTTAGTGGTGTGACACAACGAGTTTAGCAAAAATTTCTCAAACAGTACGCAAAAACTGTAATTAATTGTTTTGTTTTTAATTCAGGTTTGATCCAATGGCTTTTCAATGGGCTCTCACAATGGCACTGGCTGTGGAAGAGATAAACAACCGAAAAGACCTCTTACCAGAACATACTCTAGCCTATAGAATCTTTGACTCTTGTGCAACTCCTGTAATGGCTCAGAAAGCAGTCCTGGCAGCGCTGAATGGACAGGATGTTGTTCAAAGTTTTATATGCTCTGGATCTAGCCCCTTATTAGGATTAATTGGGGAGTCTGGATCCTCACAATCAATTGTTGTCTCCAGAACTTTGGAGCCTTTCAGAATACCATTGGTATTAAATATATATATATATTTTACAGTTTATATATATAAACAATATGTATATTGTGTCTGTGTGTAAATAGTCAGCTCTTTTTTCCTCACTACATTTATAGATAAGCTATTTCTCCACCTGCTCTTGTCTAAGTGACCGGAAGCAGTTCCCGACATTTTTCAGAGTGGTTCCTAGCGATGACTACCAGGTCAAAGCAATTGCACAGCTCTTAAAGAGGTTTGACTGGACATGGATTGGTGTTGTGACTGAAGACCATGATTATGGCAGGTTTGCTTTACAAGGCTTAAAGCGTGAAATTGAAAATACAAACATTTGTTTGGCTTATCATGAAATGATTCCAAAAGACTATACCCAGGAACGAGTGTTGAAGATTCTTAAAGTAATGAAGGAATCAACTGCAAAGGTGGTTGTTGTTTTTTCTGGGGAAGGGGAATTTTACCCTTTCTTGGCAGAGTTTGTGTCTCAGAATATCACAGGAATTCAGTGGATTGCAAGTGAGGCTTGGGTTACAGCTTCAATGCTAGCAGAGACATATTCATTTTTAGATGGCACAATTGGTTTTGCAATTCGTCAAGGACACATCCCGGGTCTTCAGGATTACATCAGAACAGTGACTCCAGAAAGGTACCCTTCTATTCCTCAGGTTCAGGAACTGTGGGAGGCTTTGTATGGTTGTTCTCCATCCACATCCACCTTGAGCAGTCATTTACCCTCCTGCACAGGGAAAGAAACTCCCAGAAAAGAACACTCTGTCTACATGAACACATCCAGCCCTCGTGTGACCTACAATGTGTACAAAGCGGTGTATGCCTTTGCTCATTCTCTTCATAATCTTATTCAATGTAGAAATGGACATGGGCCATTTGAGAATTTCTCATGTGCAAGCCTCAACAATGTGTTTCCATGGCAGGTAAAAGTACTTAAGGATTTGATGATAACTTGTGTTTACATAGATAAGCTATTATATTACACATGAACTCTCTAGATGTAGATGGTTTAGAAATTAGTTTTAATCATAAATTCTCATCTCTGTTGTCTTCAGCTTCAGCATTATTTACAGGAAATATCCTTCTCTATTTCTGGAGAAGAAGTTAACTTTGATATTAGGGGAGATGCAATACCGTCATATGATTTGATAAACTGGCAAAGAAGTACAAGTGGAGATATGCAGTTTGTTAAAGTGGGCCTCTATGATGGTGCTCAGCATTCTGGCAAAGAACTGGTGATTGAGGAGCAGGCCATTACATGGTCTAACCAACAGACTAAGGCAAGGTGTTGACTGTACACTACACTGCCATCTGTTGTCCTAATAATATAACTGTCACTATATGTGGTCATTAACCCTTATATGTATGATAAACAGATGTGCTATTTCATTATTATGATAAATCTGTCGATCCATCTGGTATCTCATTCTGTCATTTGGAGACACAGATCCTTGGGAGGAGGTTATAATAAAAAATAATTTTAATATAGGTACCTGTTTCTGTATGCAGTAACGGCTGCACTCCAGGATACAGGAAGGCTATCCGACATGGGCAGTCTCTGTGTTGTTTTGATTGTGTTCCATGTGACATTGGCAAGATCAGTAATCAGACAGGTCAGAGCTCTGTGATGCATGTTTTCCTTTTGACAAGATTATATAAAGACACCATTTCTTAATGCTGTCATCATATTCTGAATTCCCATGCACTTCATCTGATTTTCTTTTTCTTTCTTTCTTTCTCTTTCTTTGATAGATTCAGTAGATTGTCTGTCTTGCCCTGAAGACTATTGGTCCAATGTAAATGGAACAGAGTGCATCCAGAAAGTAATTGAATTTCTCTCCCATGATGCGATGGGAATGACCTTGACTGTGATAGCTGTAGCAGGAGCCTTTCTGACCATCACTGTGCTGCTGATATTTCTGTACAACAAAGGAACGCCTATAGTCCGTGTGAATAACTCCGAACTCAGTTTCTTCATCTTGTTATCACTGACTCTTTGTTTTCTGTGTGCTTTGATATTTATCGGCGAACCCACATCCTGGTCCTGTATGCTTCGACACACTGCATTCAGCATCACCTTCTCGCTTTGCATCTCCTGCATCTTGGGCAAGACTTTAGTGGTGCTGGCTGCTTTCACAGCGACTCGACCTGGAAACAATATAATGAAATGGTTGGGCCCTACACAGCAGAGAATCATCATTTTCTGCTGCACTCTAGTTCAGGTGCTCA
>CAIGQV010018227.1:26271845-26299341 GCA_903798115.1 Danio jaintianensis | reverse complement strand
ATTATATTTTGCGCAGTATGGCTAGCTTTTGTACCCGCATATGTCAGTTCACCTGGTAAATTTACAACTGCTGTGGAGATTTTTGCCATTTTAGCCTCTAGTTTTGGCCTGCTTCTTTGCTTATTTACCCCAAAGGTTTATATCATTTTAGTGAAGCCAGAGAAGAACACCAAGCAACATCTCATGGGAAAAGACAAGTAATAAAGTTGAACATTTTTTAAGCCCAGTACAAATAGAATGAAAAAATAATAATCCTAATACACAACATAAGACTTAATCCATAATACAACTGAAAATATCATGAAATAATTAATCAAAAACAGAGAGAAAAAAAAATCATGTGTAAAGTAAGTCCACTGAAGGCAAGTAAAGATGCATCCAAGTGCATTTTTTATTCATTTATTTTAATAAAATTTATTTTATTTATTTGTTTTATTAATGAACGTGAGCAAAGACAGTACAAACAGAACTGGACTACTGTATGTAAGTTAAACAAAACATTAACTTGGCAAAACTTGAATATTCACACACACACACATATATATATATATATACTGTGTGTGTGTGTGTGTGTGTGTGTGTGCATGTGCGTGTGCATGTGTGACACACACCCATAATATGCCATTATGGCCATTTTTCAAAACAAAAAATATTAAAGTAATGTCTCTCTCTCTATATATATATTAATTTAATTAGTTGTATTCCAGTTGATTAATTTAGATTTTATTCATCTATTTATTTATTATTGTTTTCATAATGAATAAGAGGGTGGCACGGTGACTCAGTTAGCACTGTCACCTCACATCAAGAAGGTCACTGGTTCGAATCCCGGCTGGGTCAGTTGGGATTCTGTGTGGAGTTTGCATGTTCTCCCTGTGTTCGCGTGGGTTTCCTCCAGGTGCTCCAGTTTTCCCCACAGTCCAAAGACATGCGCTATAGGTGAATTGGGTAGGCTAAATTGTCCGTAGTGTATGTGTGTGAACGAGTGTGTATGGATGTTTCCCAGTGATGGGTTGCAGCTGGAAAATAAATTGTAAAAAATAAATTGTTGAGAAAACAAAAAAACAAGGCAACTTGATGAAGAACTTTGAGTTGTCTCAACAACTGTTTTTTAGTTCTCAGTAACAATATTTTGTTCAGCTAACATAATTTTGTTTATTCATGCAATGTTGATTATTGTATTTTACTAATAAAGATATCCTTGTCACATCAACTGAAGCAACAGTTACTGCTATTGAGTCAATTAATTTTTTTTCTGTTTAGTGGATGATTTTTTTCAAATTTGCAAAGTAAGTAATTAGTACTAATTAGCCTATCACTCTGTTTTTAATAATTTTACTTACAAATGACAAACACAAACTTACAACTTCATTCATTCATTCATTTTCCTTCGGCTTAGTCCCTTTATTCATCAGGGGATCGCCACAGCGGAATGAACCGCCAACTTATCCAGCATAAGTCTTACACAGCGAATGCCCTTCCAGCTGCAACCCAGTACTGGGAAACACTCATTCACACTCAGACACCTGAAATGTATGTCTTTGGACTGTGGGGGAAACCGGATCACCTGGAGGAAACCCACGCGAACACAGGGATACCAACTGACCCAGCCGGGGCTACCCAGTGGGTAGCGCTGTTGCCTCACTCCTTTTGCCTTACTTTTGCCTTTGCCTTACTCCTTTTATCTGACAAACATTTTATTAAAATGTCAAACTTTGAGTGGAAGTTCACCTGACATTGGTAATTTGATATGCACTTTGAACGACTGATTTGAACTAAATATTTGTACTCACAGCAAGAAGGTCGCTGGTTCGAGCCTCGGCTGGGTCAGTTGGCATTTCTGTGTGGAGTTTGCATGTTCTCCCCGTGTTGGCGTGGGTTTCCTCCGGGTGCTCCGGTTTCCCCCACAAGTCCAAAGACATGCGCTATAGGTGAATTGGGTAAGCTAAATTGTCCGTAGTGTATGTGTGTGAATGAGTGTGTATGGATGTTTCCCAGTGATGGGTTGCAGCTGGAAGGGCATCCGCTGCGTAAAACATATGCTGGATAAGTTGGCGGTTCATTCCGCTGTGGCGACCCCAGATTAATAAAGGGACTAAGCCGAAACGAAAATGAATGAATGAATGAATGATTAATGTACAAAAGAAACAGTAGGCTAGTATATACAAAAACAAAATCATAAATGTGCAGCATCAGTATACAGTAAAAGCATTATTGTCCATACACAAGGAAAGCCCAAGCAATGTGTTATACTAATATACTGCATGGCAACATTCATGAAAGCTGAGGAGGAGGAGGGAATCTGTGTGGAATATTCTGAGGCCTACTACAGGACCCAACTACACAGGAAACTGAAAACAGGTTCTACTTATGTTCCAGCAGGTGTTATACAGCAATAAAGAACCTGCACACTGAATAGTACACCAGTTACATGCTATAGCTCATGTCCTCCATGGCACTGTTTGTAATACAAAGCAGTGTGGCAAAAACATCAAATTTGTACCCCAGCAGGCGAGTTTTCTTTTAAGTGACAAAAAAAGTATTTTATTCCGCTTATTGTCTGTATAGAATTTCACCTAGTATTTTTTCAGCACATCCTTCAGTTTTTTTGAATAGGTCAAGCAACTGAACTGAATAAATGAAATTCTATTTGCCTATGAACTGATCATGTAAATCATGTAAATATGATGCTTCCCAGCCTAAAGGCCAAGAATTCAGTTATATATATATATTCATTCATTTTCTTTTAAGCTTAAGCCACAGCGGAATGAACCGCCAACTTATCCAGCATATGTTTTACGCAGCGGATACCCTTCCAGCTGCAACCCATCACTGGGAAACACCCATACACTACGGACAATTTAGCTTACCCAATTCACCTATAGCGCATGTCTTTGGACTTGTGGGGGAAAGTGGAGCACCCGGAGGAAACCCACGCGAACACGGGGAGAACATGCAAACTCCACACAGAAATGCCAACTGACCCAGCCGAGGCTCGAACCAGCGACCTTCTTGCTGTGAGGCGACAGCACTGCGCCACTGCATATATATATATATGAATGACACAACTTTAAGAATAAAACTTAATGAGATAATGACCCTATTATGTTTATTATGTATGGCTTAATAGCTGCTTCTATAATACAAATGCATTTTTATGTTACTGAAACATGGATAAAATCTGAACAAAATAAATGGACAAGACAAATCTCTTGACAATAACTGGTAGATTTTTACTACAAAGTAAAACCAAATTTAAAACAAACTTTTATCATGACTTTTATTTATTTTTATTATTTATGTTTATTTGGCCTGACGGCTGACATAAAAGGCAAGTTCTCATTTTGGTGCTGAGCAACTTTGATACACTTATTGGGCACATTCTCATTATTATTATTATTATTGTCTGATATAAAATATTAACCACACCCAGAGAGTTACAACAATAGTGGCTGATGGGTATATTAAACAAGACACAATGCGGATCTCACTTGGATGGGTTATTTGCCTAGAAAAAGAAATGCATGTTAATCTTTTATTGATCTTGACTCTGCTCTGTATTAGAAGGCTTTGCCCTGCTGTATGTGGAGTACATTTAGGCACCTGCCTCCTTCAAGGTGACCCCCAGCCACCTTCTCTTTTCAGCAAAGGAGATTTTGTTATTGGAGGGACTTTTACAATTCATTACTATCTGAGGACGGAGAAGCGCACCTACACTGTACGGCCCCAACCACTAATGTGCAGTGGCAGGTTAGAGTTTGACAAAATTGCTGCAGATGCTCATATTTGTATTTTTGTTTATTTTAGCACACGAATCAGACAAACAAAAGGTTTGCTGCTTACGTAATATAAGTGATGATAAGTTATCGTTTTCTGCGTTTTTCTTTAGCATGGACTTCAGAGAGCTGCGCTTTGCTCGCGTCTTGCAGTTCGCCATCCAAGAGATTAACAACAGCTCCGATCTTCTACCGGACATCACTTTAGGGTATCATATATATGACTCTTGTGCCTCTGTGCCAATGGTAATAAAAGTAGCGGTGCAACTTGCCAACGGACTAGAACTCGCATTTAACGACACTGAATCATGTGCACAATCTGCTGCAGTTCTCGCACTAGTTGGAGAATCTGGCTCCACCGCGGCAATAACCACCTCAAGACTTTTCGGCCCATTTGGAATTCCGCAGGTGCTTGTTCTGTGTAACCATTCCTTAAAGCTTGTAGGAAAATATTTGCACTGTTTTTGTAAAATAAAAACAAATAAAATAAATGCATTCAGCCAATTGTTATTATTATTATTAGACTATTATTATAATTATTTATTAATCATTTTCTGCTTTACGGTGCACTATATAGGTGAGTCATTACGCAACATGCGCGTGTCTCAGTGACAAGCGACAGCACCCTACTTTCTTCAGGACCATCCCCAGCGATCACCATCAAGCGGCCGCACTGGCGCGGATGGTCAAGCGCTTCGGGTGGACGTGGATCGGGGCTGTGCGCAGTGATTCCGACTACGGGAACAATGGCATGGCATCATTCCTGAAAGCCGCGGGGGAGGAGGGAATTTGTGTGGAATATTCAGAGGCCTACTACAGGACTCAAACGCGCAACAAACTGCAGAGAGTCGCTGATGTCATCCGAAGGTCAACGGCTCGTGTCATAGTTGCCTTCATGGCTGCAGGAGACATGAGATTTCTCCTTGAAGAGCTGAGCCAACAGCCTCCTCCTCCGATGCAATGGATCGGCAGCGAGGCGTGGGTTACAGACCCACAGATGCTGCGCTTTAATTTGAGTATTGGTGCTGTTGGTTTTGCAATCCCGCGGTCCGTAATTCCGGGTTTCCGTAAATTTCTTCTTGATATGTCTTCAGACCAGGCGCTAAAGATTCCCGTGCTGAAAGAATTCTGGGAAAGCTCATTTGGCTGTAGTCTAAAACAACAGACAGGTCCTTCTACTGGCATGCCCGCATGTGATGGCACTGAGGACCTTGGCACGTTAAAGAACCCGTACACAGACACATCCCAGTTGCGCATCTCTAACATGGTGTACAAAGCCACATATGCTATAGCTCATGCAGTCCATGGCATTGTCTGTAACGGAAAACGTTGTGACAAAAACATTAAAGTAGAGCCCCGACAGGTACATTTTCCCAGAATGGAACGACTGAACCATTTAATTGTATCCTTTTTTTTAAACAATGCATTTTCCGACGATATTTAATATTTACTAAAACTATACCATATTCATGCTACAGTACAGCCATAATGCATTTTTACTGCAGTCATGCACAATGTTGTAACATTTGTAACTGACTATTTAAATTCAAATTGCAACAGTCTGAGAGAAAAGGAAAAAAAAAAGCTCAGTTAAACATCATTTGGGAAATATTTTAAAAGAATTAAAACTTCACAGTAACACTAATCATTTTGCCTCCAAATGTGTGTGTGATATGATATGAAAATAGGCTATTTGTGTGTAGGTGTTCTTATAATACATATTTAACCATAACCATTATGTTTATCATGCAGGTTTTTCATCAACTTAAGCGAGTGAATTTTTCTAAAAATAATTATTCCATTTCATTTGATGCTAATGGAGACCCTGTGGCCGTGTATGAACTTGTGAACTGGCAGCTTCAAAGAGATGGTTCAATTGATTTTGTGACAGTGGGTAAATATGATGCGTCCCAGCCCAAAGGCCAAGAATTCTACTTGAGCAGAACTATCATGTGGTATGATGGCAGTGAAAAGGTATTAAATGTGTTCTATAATAACTGCTGAACGTTATGGACTAGTGTAATACATTTCAGACTCTGATATTATGCACATCTGTCACCTGCAGGTGCCTGTGTCTGTGTGCAGTGAGAGCTGTCCTCCAGGTACTCGGAAGGCTGTAAAAAAAGGAAGACCTGTCTGCTGTTATGACTGCATTAACTGTGCCGATGGGGAGATCAGCAATGAAACAGGTACTTTTTTCTGGACATATACTCTAAAAATGCTGAATTGTTTCAACTGAAATTATTGTCAAATATGAACAAACCCAATTCATATTTTTAAATAAAATGTTTAACCCAAGGGTTGGGTTAGTCCAATTTTTATCCAAATTTTCATTGAAACACCGCATCATTTTAGAGGGTACATTTAAATCACACATGCAAATTGTTGTTTGTTTATGTTTATTTATTTATATTACACTTTGTTATAAAGATGCACTAGTAGTTACAAGATATCAAGATTTTCTTTCAAGATCAAGATTTTCGAAACTCTAGACACAAATCTCTAAACAGTCACTACTTTTAGCACAGGCTCTCCGGTGTTCAAAACGTTGCATGTTGTGTTTATTTCTTTAGTGAAGCATTTGCATTTGCAGGATCATCAGTTCACATAATCCTGCAATCGTACAAATACTACAGGAACATTACTTTAGTTCACCCACACAAAAGATGGACATTGTTTCAATAAACAATCATTAAATATTGCTCTTAAAAATATATAATACAGATTTCATTATGGTTTATACATACAGTTATTTTACAATTGTTTTGCCACAAATTTCAGAACTCAAATGTTCAAAACTCTAGACACGAAATTCACAATCATTGACTAAATTGCACATTTTTTCAAAACTTGTAACTCTTTTTTTTTCAAATGCTTAGATACAATGCACACAAGTCAAAGATACTTTGGTCATTGAACTAAAATCCCATTTTCAATATAACACAATTGAACATCAAATTGATCCCATTTCAAAACGCGAGTCACAAATGACATCTGAAATAACTGAGTATTCATTTAATTAAGATGATGAACTGATACAAGTGCTCAAAAAAAATAAGTAACTGTTACATTACTCTTGATGCTTAGCTTTATGGAAACTATTGTAAAATATTTAATGTTTAGATGATGAAAGTCAAATGACATCAGTTACCACAGAAGATGCCCTAACTGCAATACATTATCTATAGATGCCATATTTCATCCTTATTCTTTATCAGACATGGTTTCTATGTTCCATGTACCACTTTTACAGACAATGTTTTCATATTTGACATGTCAGGCCAATGTCAGGCCTGGATTCACATTGACAGAATGTTCTTTCAGAGATGTTTGAATAATGAAAACATCCGGTTTCCCCCACAAGTCCAAAGACATGCGGTACAGGTGAATTGGGTAAACTAAATTGGCCGTAGTGTATGTGTGTGAACGAGTGTGTATGGTTGTTTCCCAGTGATGGGTTGCAGCTGGAAGGGCATCCGCTGCATAAAACATATGCTGGATAAGTTGGTGGTTCATTCCGCTGTGGCGACCCCAGATTAATAAAGGGACTAAGCCGAAAAGAAAGTGAATGAATGAATATGACATATATTTTATATATGTGAAATTCAAATATGAACTAGTATGTCATATATGTAATTTAAATGTATTTCAATATATCAGATTTCTATTTGGATCTGTTTCCATCGGTCTGGTCTTGTGGATTTTGCCACAGGTTCTACTCCACATCACAGTGGTGATTTCATTAGTCAAACATCTTGAAAAGAACCTTCTGTCAGTGCGAATCCAGGCCTGACATTGGTCTGCTGTGATTGAACTTTCTTGCATACAGTAATGTCAAATATGAAAACACTGTACATGGCACATAGAAACCATATCTGATAAAGAATGAGGATGAAATTTATATATCGATAATACAGTCCAGCTGGGTCATCTTCTGTAGTAACTGATGTCATTTGATCTATCCTTTCATCATCTAAACATGTAAAATTGTACATCAGTTTTTATGCATCAAGAGTAATGCAACAGTTATTTATTATTTTGAGCGCTTGTATCAGTTGATAGTTACATTGTGTGGCCAAATCCACAAGACCAGACTGATGGAAACACAGATCCCAATATAAAAATCTGATATATAGAAATATATGCAAACTACATATGTGACATACTAGTTCATATTTGGATTTCACATATATAAAATATGTCAAATATGTCAGAATATTGCAAAAATTGCCAATTTTCAACCATTAGAATTACAAATATGTACATATGTTATGTAAATATATTACCTATTATGTAATACACACACACACACACACACACATACATACATACATACATATATATATATATATATATATATATATATATATATATATATATGTATGTATGTATATCTTTATGTAGTGTGTGTGTGTCCATAATTCATAATTCTAGTGGTTGAAAAAAATGTAAACAGTGACTTTTGCAATATTTTAGCAAATGTAAATTATGGCATATCAGCTTTCTATATGGGGACGTGCAGTGAGAAACACTTTGGTTAACTTTACTATCCTGTTTTTGTTTTTTTTTAACAGTAAACCTATGCTATAATTGAATGAATAAAACTTTAGTTCAGTGATTCCACTGTCTGTACTATTCCCTCTACATTTATGTATAAACCATAATTAAAGCTGTATCATATATTTTAGACATCAAAATTTAATGATTGATAAAGATTGTTTATTGAAACGATGTGACAGTTTAGAGTTTTGAAAAATGACATTAGAGTTCTGAAATTTGTGGCAAAACAATTGTAAAAAAAAAAAAAAAAAAAAACTGTAAACAAAAAAACTAAACAAAGAAAAAACATTGTGTTCTATTATCATATGTTTTATGAGCACTTGAATGCAGGCCGTTTTCATCAAACATACAACATTGTTGACTGAAAACTTCATTTCAATGAAGTGCATTTTCAAACTGTATAGTATAGCACGCGCACACACACACACACACACACACACACACACACACACAATGTATATAAAACATAATCTGACACCTTATTGTTTTATTTTTATGGTTCATGAATGACAGCTGAACATTGGTTTCTTCATATTCCAGATTCATTAGATTGTCATAAATGCCTCTCTGACTACTGGCCCAATACTGAGAAGAACAAGTGCCTTCCTAAACCAGTGGAGTTTCTGTCCTGGGATGAGATCCTTGGGAATACCCTAGCTGCTCTCTCTGTTTCTGGCTCATTGTTGGCTTTAAGCATGGCTTTAGTGTTTTATAAAAACAGGGCTTCTCCAATAGTGAGAGCCAACAACTCTGAGCTGAGCTTCCTGCTGCTCTTCTCACTGACTCTGTGTTTCCTCTGTTCACTCACTTTCATTGGTCAGCCCACTGAGTGGTCCTGTATGTTGCGTCACACAGCGTTTGGGATCACTTTTGTCCTCTGTATCTCCTGTGTTCTGGGGAAAACAGTAGTGGTGTTAATGGCCTTCAAAGCTACACTTCCAGGAAGTAATGTCATGAAATGGTTTGGGCCTCCTCAACAGAGACTCAGCGTTTTTGGTTTCACTCTTGTACAGATTATTATATGTGTGCTTTGGTTATCAATATCCCCACCCTTTCCTTACAAGAATATGCAGCACTACAAAGACAAGATCATTCTAGAATGCAGTTTAGGGTCAGCTGTTGGTTTCTGGGCTGTGCTGGGTTACATAGGCCTCCTAGCTTTCCTATGTTTTATTTTAGCTTTTCTGGCCCGGAAGCTGCCTGATAACTTCAATGAGGCCAAATTCATCACCTTCAGTATGCTCATATTCAGTGCTGTTTGGATCACATTTGTTCCAGCTTATGTCAGTTCTCCAGGGAAATTTACTGTGGCTGTAGAGATTTTTGCCATTTTAGCTTCAAGCTTTAGTCTGATTCTCCTTATTTTTGCTCCAAAGTGTTTCATTATTGTATTTAGGCCAGAGGAAAACACCAAAAAACATTTATTGGGTAAAGTACAATCAAAAGCCCTCTGAAAACACATCTTACATTACAAATTGTTTGATATCACAGGTGTGATTTTACCGTGTAAGCTATCACACAGCTGAGGTATATGTTTTTACCTGCCTGTAGTAGATGCACAAATATTTACACTGTAAAAAAAAAAAATAAACCTGACAATTAAATATTGACTCAACAAATGACTTCCCAATAATTAGCCCAAAACAAACAAACAAACAAAAAAAAATCCACTGTATTAATTTTAGCTTATGGTCTGGAGTTAATATATAAATACCAAACATATAAAAATTGCGCTCAGTCAATTTATCAAACAGAAGTGAAATATCGGTGTTTGCCCAACAAAGTTTGAAGCAAAAAACGTGTACGCATGATCATGAGAGCGTCATTGGTTGGCCCTTGCACATTCAAATTCTAGCGCAGCAATGGCGGAGATCTGATAAAACATCACATTCAGACAGATTTTCCTTGATCGAAGTTATGGGGAGTATTGAATTTTGTATTTATTGAATAATGATTAAGTTTAACCAAGTGCAAGTCTCAGTAATTTCGACATAATGCTCATGCTGTTCATTTTTTTTTTATGTTAGCCTGCCGCGTTCAACATAATGTTGGACGCAGTAGCGTTAATTACATACATTATATGTGGCAGAAAAACTGAATTCACACCTGTAATATTGACGTCCAACCTATGGGTTTGACCATACTGATCTTTCCGGGTACTTTATTTATTGTTATTAAATTACTACTTGATGACAGAAGAATGCTATAATCGCGGTTAGCCCATAAGAACATTTCAGCAACTGCGTATTAAAGTTGTAAAGGAACTAAGACAAGCGAAAGCTAATTTCTTTTATTGATCTTATAAATGCAAAAGGGAATAGTTGTCACGGTCACACAAGGAAGACAAAGGAGGATAAACTTCAAGGGGTGTTTATTCTAGTGATGCACAATAGTAGCAAGGTAAAATAGGTGAATGGCGTTGCAGAGGGTGAGTGATCTCACACACCAACAGTTCAGCTGGTAAGTTCAGTTCATGAGTAAATACCAACATAAGAATAGTCACTTCCCTTAAACTGGTGTATTGGCATCCATAGGAGAAGGAGAACATCCACGGAAGAGCACAGGTGAATTCAGGAGAGAAGACGAGGAGATCCATGCGTCTTTGATTCCAGCCGGTGAGTGAGGTGAGTATATATAGTGCGTTGGTGATTGCAGGTGCAGGGTAGTAATCAGGTGAGGGTTCATGGGTGTGGTGTGTGTTGGATGGTGAGTGAGAGCGGTCATTGGGACTGCAGGAACGAGCAGAGGGTGTGACAATAGTAGGGAAGTATGGGAGAATATTAAAGTGCAAAAAAAGAAAAATATTAATAATAAAGCTGTTGAGTTACAATCTCGGGGAAGTTTAGTTCAAGATAAGTATCAAATTGCTAGCGTATTTAAAAAAAAACAATAATAATAATTATAGATTCAGTGCAAGATTTAGCACAAGGATTTAGTGTGAGAAGTAAAGACAATATATTACCAAATTATGATTTTACTGTTTTTAATATCTCTGAACTATCTGAATCTTGTGTACTAAAACCTTTAAGTCAACTTAGGAGTTCTAGGGCTAAAGATGCTTTTGAATGTGACTCAGCATTTTTTTTTTTTAAGTATGCAAATGTTCTCAGTACACCTTTAACTCACCTTGTTAATTGATCAATAAGACAATCTTATGTTCCGAGTGCCTGGAAGTCAGCAGTAATAACACTCATTTTTAAGACTGGTGATCCTGCTAATCTTATTAATTTTAGGCCTATCAGTATTTTACCAATTGCCTCTAAAGTAATTGAAAAGGTTTTTCGTAATCAGCTGGTAGAGCATTTAAATTTAGGTACATTTCCATTACACTCTATGCAGTTTGGATTTAGAGCACGCCATTCCACTGAGACTGCGAATTGTTACTTTATCGCACAAATTAAATCCAGTCTAGATAGGGTTGGAGTTGTTGGTGCTGTCTTTCTTGATTTTAAAAAGGCCTTTTGATAATGTTAACCACAATGTACTTTTATCTAAATTATCGAGGTTTCATTTTTCTGTTGTTGCATTATCATGGATGGAGTCATATTTAAAATTGAGAAAACAAATTACAAGAATTAATGATGCATGCTCACCATTTATTAATTGTAAGATTGGAGTTCCACAGGGATCAATTCTTGGACCAATTCTGTTTAGTTTATACATCAATGATTTGCCTGCAGTGTGTCCAGAAGTTGAGGTTCAAATGTATGCAGACGACACAGTAGTATATAAAAACCAAAGAACAAGCTGCTAACAAACTTACTGCTGCACTCAAGAAAGTTTCAGACTGGTTATGTCGTTCATGTCTTACCCTTTATGTAAGTAAAACTGTGGGAATGTTTTTTTCAATTAAGAAAAATGAGGAGCATTGCTCACATATTTTAGTTAATGGAGAAGTAATAAATATTGTTGATCATTTTAAATATTTAGGTATAATTATTGACTCTAATTTAAATAATAATAAAAACACATTAAGAAGGTTTCCAAAAGTGCTTCTTCTTAGTTTTTTTTGGCGAATTGCATTCTTTGTGCATATCGCCACCTACTGTGCTAATTGTGCAACCAGAGTCTGTCATTGCTCTGCCCCAATCCCACAGACCTCAGAGTCCAGGTGTCGGTTGGCGCTGCGTGTTCAGCTCCTCCACCCTGCACACTGAACTCCTTAACCTCTGAAACTGAACCAGAGTACTTATTTTAATTACTTACATGAGTTATATTATAGTTATGTTATTATTAGTTATATTATTATTAATTATACAATATTAAATCCTTTTATCTAATCCTGTATTATATAACAAAAATTAATAAAGTCCTATATCCTATACAATCATAGTTAAACTCATACCCCAGTAGGTATCCTATATCTCTATCTTCCTTTCCTTTCTCCTTAAGATATTCAATTAGTTCCCTTCTTTCTTCTCTATATTTTAAACATTCATATATTGCATGCTCGATTGTTTCTTTTACATCACAAGATTCACATAATCCATTCTCATTCATTCATTCATTTTCTTTTCGGCTTAGTCCCTTTATTAATCTGGGGTCGCCACAGCGGGATGAACCGCCAACTTATCCAGCATATGTTTTACGCAGCGGATGCCCTTCCAGCTGCAACCCATCACTGGGAAACATTCATACACACTCATTCACACACATACACTACGGACAATTTTAGCTTACCCAATTCACCTATACCACATGTCTTTGGACTTGTGGGGGAAACCGGAGCACCCGGAGGAAACCCACGCCAACACGGGGAGAACATGCAAACTCCACACAGAAATGCCAACTGACCCAGCCGAGGCTCGAACCAGCGACCTTCTTGCTGTGAGGCGAACGTGCTACCCACTGCGCCACCGCGTCGCCATAATCCATTCTCATGTACACCAATTAAAAACAATGAATCATTCAGTCCAGTATGTTTCAGTCTCAGTCTGGTAATTATCCCCTCCTCCTTCCTATTCCTTCCATGAATAACCATTTTAGGGTCTACATTCTTTTTGATTTTATACAAGTCTCTTCCCTTCAAATCTGTATTCCATTCTCCTTGCCAATGTCTTGTCACATTTTTCTTAATAATACTTTTAATTTCTCCTTTACTTAATGGAACATTAATATCTATTTCTTTTCTTTTAGTAGCATTTTTTGCTAATTCATCACTTATTCCATTTCCCACAACCCCTATATGTGCTGGAATCCAACAAAATCCAACTAGAATTCCTTTCCTTTGTATTCTCCATGTTAGTGTAAATATTTCATTCATCAAATCTTCTCTGGATGACTCATGACTGACTAATGATTTTAATACTGAAGCAGAGTCTGAGCAAATCACAACTCTCTCTGGTGTCACTTCCTCTACCCACATAAGTCCAACAATGATAGCGACCATTTCAACAGAATATATTGACAATTCCGATGTTCTTTTCCTTATAAATACTTCCAAATCAGGAACACACACTCCTATTCCTGTCACCCCCTTATCTGGTTCTTTAGATCCATCAGTATATATTTGTGTACTCCCATAAAATGTATCAACTATATGCTTATACACATTCTTCTTAAGTGTACCTGATTCCTCCCATTCGTTTCTTTTATAAAAAATCTCAAGATTGATTTCAGCTTCAGGTATTATCCATAAGAGGACTTCACTCCTTTTATTACCCACTATATCAAATACTTGGTGTTTTTTTTGCTATATTTCGTATATCCCATCCAAACCCTCTTCCTCTATTATTTGTATACTCCCAACAATCTATTAAAATTTCTTTTACAATATTATCTCCAATATAGCTTTAAATAGTTGACCAATATGCCAGTGCCAATTTCTCCCTACGCAGATATAGTGGTAATTCATTTGCTTCAACAATTAAAGCATTAACCGGAGTTGATTTAAAAGCTCCTATACACAATCGAAGTGCTCTATATTGTATCCTATCTAGTCTTTTTAATATTGTCTTTGATGCTGCCGCGTATATCATACACCCATAATCAAATACAGATCTAATTAAAGCCTGATACACTGTGAGCATTAATGCTCTTTCTGCTCCCCATTCTTTGCCTGCTATTGCCCTCATAGTTTTCCTACACTTCTTTTCCACTTCCTCAATATGTTATTTCCATGTGTACCTGCTATCCAACCAAATCCCTAAGCATTTAAATTCTTTAACCTCTTCTAATGATTCCCCATATATTGATAATTTAATGTCATTTGATATCTTCTTTTTCCTACTAAAGATCATATAACATGACTTACTGATTGATATTTTGAATCTCCAAAAATTACTCCACCTTTCTACCTTATCTATTGTCCCTGTATAAATAAATAAAATAAATGAAAATGAAATGGAAATATGCTTTTTTTCTTTTCTTTCAGTGTAACTGTGACATGAAGCCACCAACTTTCACAGTAAGTACCTTCTTAAGGGTTGAGTATATGTCAGTCTCAAATACTGCTAGCTCTAAGATATAACTTGTCTATAGTTGCTTTATTGTAAGCCGCCATGTGCTGTGACTCGGTGTAATGCTGACTGATAATCCTTGAGGCGTTTCTTAAGTTTGCGCTGTTATGTTACCGGTTATCAGTTCTACTGTGGCCTTATACATTTACAATAAAATGAAATATTATGTAAAACACAACTCTGCCTTATAGATTTTCAGCTTGAAAATATTAAACATTGATTTGTAGTGGTTCTTAAAAGGATAGTTCATCCCAAAATTTTTATGTACTCATTATTTACTCAGCCTCATGTGGTTTCAAACCTTTGTGAGTTTCTTTCTTCTGTTGAGCGCAAAAGAGTATATTCTGAAGAAAGCTGGAAACCTGTAACCATTGACTTCCATAAAACAGATAATGTTGATGTCAATGGTTACAGGTTTCCAGCTTTCTTCAGAATATATTCTTTTGTGTTCAGCAGGAGAAAGAAAGGTTTGGAACAGGTGAAGAGAGAGTAAATTATGACAGAATTTTCATTTTTGTGTGAAACAAAACCCATTTTCTGATTTCAGTTACTCACCATATATAATATTTTGAAGAATTGCTGTAAAACAAACACAATGACTTAGATTTTACACGTGAATATGCAATACCACATAGCATTCTCACAGTATGGAAAGTTAATTACTATACTGTTACTATGCTAACAATTACAAGAACATCCATATTCTGTAATTCTAAATTACATTTTGTGACCCAACAGTAGTATTTTTGAAAATTCTATTAATGGTATGGAGACATTTGTATATGTATTTGATTTATGCAGACTTAGTATTGACATTGCTATTTTATATTCTTAACATACAGGGCTATTGGAGCACACAACTACAAGATGGGTATTCTTGAAACAGTAAGCAGCAGCTTGATGAACTCAAGAGCCCTGTCAACTGTGCTGAATGTCCGCTGTCCCGCAAGAGGAGATGGTGGTCGACAACTTAGCAGACTTTATCAATGCATTTTTTGGGCTTTTGGATTATTGTATCTACTCAGCCTGGAACACAACGACTTTCTAAACATGTTCAAATAGTACGCTTTTGTGAGTTTTTTTTCTGTTCTGGAATCATCTGTGTCAACTGGGTTAAGTAATTCATTGTTTAGATTTGATGGTGTTTTTGACGTTTTTTTAATATGTAAATATATTAGATGTTGAATGTTAATGAACTGGTTCAACCATCAAAAAAAAATAATTTCATGAGTTCGAATTACCTTTTGTAGAATGATCATTTTCAGATGACTACACTGATTACTGACTACACTACACTTCAACAATGGTTGAAGTCACCTCAAAAAGACAAAAAGTTACATTTTATGGTGTTTTTGACATTTTTGCACATCTCTGTGAATGTATTAATTATTCTTCAGCTTTGTGTATATTATGAGAATGAAATGCATGACTTCATAAGGTATACTTTGTAGAAATGTTCAATGTATTTTGTTATTTTAAAGTATTTTCGCAATAGTGTCTGATTAATAAAAATAAATAAATGTGACAATGTGTACTGTATCGTTATTTTGTATATTTTATTATTCATTTTCTTTTGGGATAACTGGGAATAAACAATTCAGTAAAGTTGCTTTAGCAATGTAAATTTCCCAATATACATTTTTAAAATAGGTGAAACTACAAAGCATGCTACAACAATTGTTACAACAATTTAAAATGTTGAATGTGGGAGTGTATGGTTGTTTCCCAGTACTGGGTTGCGGCTGGAAGGGCATCCGCTGCGTAAAACATATGCTGGATAAGCTGGCGGTTCATTCTGCTGTGGCCAGCCTTAATAAATAAGGAACTAAGCTGAAGGAAAATGAATGAATATTAAAATCCATATTCTTGCTTGTTAACATTAGTTAATGCACCGTGAGTTAACATGATCTAACAATGAACAATTTTATTTTCATTAACTAAAATTAACAAAGGTGAATATATATTGTAATAAATGTATTGTTAGTGTTAGTTCATGCATTACAATACAACCTTATTGAAAAGTGTTGCCAAATGCTGCATAAACATTTTCATTTTGACTCATTTTTACTGTCAATTTATGATTGTACTATTTTGAAACTTTTTACACTTAAGACACATTCTCTTCTTTTACATTTGACTGGGGTGAAATATTAACCACACCCTCGTTTTCCCAGTAAATACTTACAACATACACACAACAGCAGTGTGACTGGCAGCCTATATTAAAGATGACGCTCAACTCACATTTAGAATTACCGCTATAACAGGAGAAATGAATGCTCATCTTTTATTGACAGTGAAGATGCTGTGCATTACCAGACTGTGTACTGCAGTTTGTGGGGTTGGTTTAGGGACCTGTGTCCTTCAAGGTGACCCTCAGCCACCTGCACTTTCTGAGGATGGAGACTTTATCATTGGAGGAGCTTTTACCATTCATTACTATGTGAGGACAGAGAAGCACACCTATACTAGGTGGCCACAACCATTAGAGTGCAGTGGCAGGTTAGAGTTTAAATAATAATAATAATAATAATAATAATAATAATGATGATGATAATAATAATAATAATTAATGGAAAAAAAATCAGTGGTTCAAAGTTCAAATAAGCGTTCATTTAATAGACAGCTGATATGTGTGTACTTCAACAGCATGGACTTCAGAGAGCTGCGCTTTGCTCGTGCTTTGCAGTTCGCCATCCAAGAGATCAACAACAGCTCCGACCTTCTACCGGGCCTCTTTTTAGGGTACCACATATATGACTCCTGTGGCTCTGTGCCAATGGCAATCAAGGTAGCGTTACAGCTTGCTAACGGACTAGATCTTAAATATAACGACACGGACTCCTGTGCAAACTCTGCTGCAGTTCTCGCACTAGTTGGAGATTCTGCTTCCACGCCGGCTATAAGCATTTCAAGAATATTCGGTCCTTTTGGAATTCCACAGGTACTTGCTGAGTATATGTATATAAATATTTTTTTCGGGTTTAACAAAAAACAAAAAAGAACACTAACAACTGATAATAATAATTACATATGGCCTGTCGTGTTTTTTTTATATATATATAGGTGAGTCATTACGCAACATGCGCGTG
The DNA here is from genome assembly GCA_903798115.1 of Danio jaintianensis. Lineage (NCBI taxonomy): Eukaryota > Metazoa > Chordata > Actinopteri > Cypriniformes > Danionidae > Danio > Danio jaintianensis. The sequence continues at coordinate 26,281,455 of CAIGQV010018227.1, read as the reverse complement.
TCTCAGTGACAAGCGACAGCACCCTACTTTCTTCAGGACCATCCCGAGCGATCACCATCAAGCGGCCGCACTGGCGCGGATGGTCAAGCGCTTCGGGTGGACGTGGATCGGGGCTGTGCGCAGTGATTCCGACTACGGGAACAATGGCATGGCATCATTCCTGAAAGCCGCGGAGAAGGAGGGAATTTGTGTGGAATATTCTGAGGCCTACTACAGGACCTACCCGCTCAGTAAACTGAAAAGGGTTGCGGATGTCATTCGCAGATCAACGGCTCGTGTTATTGTTGCTTTTGTGGCCGCAGGTGATATGAGATTTCTCCTAGAAGAGCTGAGCAAACAGCCTCTCCCTCCAATGCAGTGGATTGGCAGTGAAGCGTGGGTTACAGACCCACAGATGCTGCGGTTTAATTTATGTATAGGAGCTATGGGCGTTGCGGTCCCTCGATCTGTTATCCCGGGCTTTCGTAAATTTCTACTTGACCTGTCCCCATACCAGGTGTTGAAATTTCCCTTGCTTAAAGAATTCTGGGAAAGCTCATTTAGTTGTAGTATAAAACAACAGACGGGTCCTTCTGGTATTCCAGCATGTGATGGCACTGAGGACCTTGGCACGTTAAAGAACCCGTACACAGACACATCCCAGTTGCGCGTCTCTAACATGGTGTACAAAGCCACATATGCTATAGCTCATGCACTCCATGGCATTGTCTGCAACGAAACGCAGTGCAACAAAAACATCAAAGTTAAGCCCCGACTGGTAAGCTTTAAAAAGAATAACTAAACCCAAATAAGAAATAAGTGTGTTCCTCCTCTTTTGGAGAAAGTATGATTTATTTAAAATTGGCTGGAATAAATGCAGTTTTCGATTTTTTGTTGTTTTTTTTGTTTGTTTTTTTATTCTAAGGTCAATATTATTAGCCTCATTATTGTTTTTTTTTTCCCTATTGGCTACAGAACAAACCACTGTTATCCAATAGCTTGTCTAATTAACCGAATTTGCATAGTTAAGCTAGTTTACATCCTTCTTTACATTACACTTGAAAGGGATAGTTCACCTAAAACTGACATTTCTGTCATCATTTACCTCACTAGTTCCAAACCTGTTTGAGTTTCTTCCGTTTAAGCTGAATACCAGTATCTTGCCAAATAAAACTAGTAAAATATGATGTACTGTAATCATTTCAAAGACAAAATAAATTAGCTATTAGAAATGAGTTAATAAATATATTATGTTTAAAATGTTTTTTAAAAACAATCCATTACAGATCATTTGGGAAGTATTTGTAAAGGAATTAAATCTTCACAGGAATACTAGTCATTTTGCCTTCAACTATATACAGCATATGTGTAATATAATATTAAAATAGGCTAACATATTTCTTTGTGTGTGAAGGTCTACTTATAATACATATTTAACCACACCCATTGTGTTCATCATGCAGGTTTTTGATCAACTCAAGCAAGCACATTTTTCCAAAAATAATTATTCTGTTTCGTTTGATGCTAATGGAGACCCTGTGGCCGTGTATGAACTTGTGAACTGGCAGCTTCAGGGAGATGGTTCAACTGATTTTGCAACAGTGGGTAAATATGATGCATCCCAGCCCAAAGGCCAAGAATTCAGCCTGAACAGAGCTATCATTTGGTATGATGGCAGTGAAAAGGTATTTAATGTGTTGTTCTATTCTATTTGAATTGTTTACGGATGTTATGCTGTAACCAGGAAATTATTATTGTTATATTATTATTTTGATGAGAGGAACAATACAAACATAAATAAATAATTTGGTTCAGACTCTGATATCATGCACATCTGTCACCTGCAGGTGCCTGTGTCTGTGTGCAGTGAGAGCTGTCCTCCAGGTACTCGGAAGGCTGTAAAAAAAGGAAGACCTGTCTGCTGTTATGACTGCATTCCATGCGCAGAAGGAGAGATCAGCAATGAGACAGGTAGGCTACTTGTCCTAACATTCTCGTCAGTAACATCTTTATATTTATACTTTTATTACTGCTTGAATACATTTACCAACGATTTGCTAAACACCTTATTTTTATGTTTCTAACCATACTTTGTAAACACATGTCATCTGCTAGTCATTAGAGTATTTGTAGACTGCTTAAACACTTCATTTGAATATAAGTAACTTTGCAAGTATGACTCTACTATTCGTAATGCAAAGCGGACAGTCAACAGTAATGTCGGCACACAGTTATCACAGTCTTTCTGTTTCAGTTTGTTGTTTGGAGTACATTTCAGCAGTTTATGGACAAACTTTTCTCTTTTTTTTGTAATCCATTTTTTTTATAATAAAGATTTCCTTTAAACAAAATCTTTATTATAATGAAGATTTTTTGCATGAATTTAATTTTCAAATATTTATTTTGTATGGAACAAACTATTGTGGTATGGCAGTTTGATCATCTCTGTTTTGTTCTTGTGGTTCTTCTTCTAGATTCTCCAGATTGTCACAAATGCCCACCTGACTACTGGCCCAGTACTGAGAAGAACAAGTGTCTTGCTAAACCAGTGGAGTTTCTGTCTTGGGATGAGATCCTTGGAATCATCCTAGCTGCTCTCTCTGTTTCTGGCTCATTGTTGGCTTTAAGCATGGCTTTAGTGTTTTATAAAAACAGGGCTTCTCCAATAGTGAGAGCCAACAACTCTGAGCTGAGCTTCCTGCTGCTCTTCTCACTGACTCTGTGTTTCCTCTGTTCACTCACTTTCATTGGTCAGCCCACTGAGTGGTCCTGTATGTTGCGTCACACAGCATTTGGGATCACTTTTGTCCTCTGTATCTCCTGTGTTCTGGGGAAAACAGTAGTGGTGTTAATGGCCTTCAAAGCTACACTTCCAGGAAGTAATGTCATGAAATGGTTTGGGCCTCCTCAACAGAGACTCAGCGTTTTTGGTTTCACTCTTGTACAGATTATTATATGTGTGCTTTGGTTATCAATATCCCCACCCTTTCCTTACAAGAATATGCAGCACTACAAAGACAAGATCATTCTAGAATGCAGTTTAGGGTCAGCTGTTGGTTTCTGGGTTGTACTAGGTTATATTGGCCTTTTAGCATCCCTTTGCTTTGTTTTAGCTTTTCTGGCCCGGAAGCTGCCTGATAACTTCAATGAGGCCAAATTCATCACCTTCAGTATGCTCATATTCTGTGCTGTATGGATCACATTTGTTCCAGCTTATGTCAGTTCTCCAGGGAAATTTACTGTGGCTGTAGAGATTTTTGCCATTTTAGCTTCAAGCTTTAGTCTGATTCTTTGTATTTTTGCTCCGAAGTTTTTCATTATTTTATTTAGGCCAGAAGAAAACACCAAAAAACATTTAATGGGTAAAGTACCAACAAAATCCCTCTGATATACACACAACACCTTGCATAATCTATCACACACTCTAAGATGTTATATATGCCAGCTCAAATCATATAATAAATCATACTAGAGCTGCACAATATATCATTTCAGCATTGAAATTGCAATGTGCACATCTGCAATATTCATAACATCAAGTCTGGATTATATTTGACCAGGAGCCACAGAGGAAAACCCGTGATTTCTGGAGTAAATTGCAAAGTTTAACCATAAAGTTACCAAAAACATTTATCACTTGCATGTGTTTTTAAGACCTTTGATGGTGTGAGCATTTCAAGCCAGTTTAAAGCATTCAGGAAATTATCATATTTATGACTTATGTATGCAGTATATACACAATGAAGACTATACAGTGTTTTTGTTTTTCTTCTTTTTTTTTACATTTGATGATTCAATTTGTGCCTGAACACTGCAAGACTCACAGAAAACACTGTTTATTTCATTTGTGTTTTGGCACTGTATTTCATTTATATTTTTGCTACTGTATTTATCAATGCTTGTGATTGGTTGATTAAATTTTATACAGATACACTGCCTTACAAAATCATCCTAATCAATCTAAACTAATGATATATTTCTAAACAGAGCTACTCATCTGGTGAAATTACAGTATACTCAATATCGCAATCTGAATCGCAGAAAAATAAAATATTGTTATTTTTTTTTTACAATATCATGCAGCCCTAGTTTGTACTGAATAAAATACGATTATATATATATATATATATATATATAAAAATTTTCTTTTTAAATATTTCCCAAATGATGTTTAACAGAGCAAGGAAATTTTCATAGTATGTCTGATAATATTTTTTCTTCTGGAGAAAGTCTTATTTGTTTTACTTCGCCTAGAATAAAAGCAGTTTAAAAAAAAAAAAAAAAACATTTTAAGGTCAAAATTATTAGCCCCTTTAAGCTATATTTTTTTTTCGATAGTCTACAGAACAAACCATCTTTATACGATAAATTGCCTAATTACACTAACCTGCCCTAACCTAGTTAAGCCTTTAAATGTCACTTTAAGCTGTATAGAAGTGTCTTGAAAAATATCTAGTAAACTATTATTTACTGTCATCATGGCAAAGATAAAATAAATCAGTTATTAGAAATGAGTTATTAAAACTGTTTTGGGCTCTATTTTAACGGAAAAATACGCTCTGCGCCGCGGCGCATGGTCTAACAGGGTTGTGCTTATTCTCTTAATGAGTTATGGGTGTGTTTTGAGAATAAACCAATCAGAGTCTCATCTCCCATTCCCTTGCTATTTACACGGCGGACTTTGTAAGTGGAAAAACTGAACGCTTCACTTGCAGAAAACAGTTTAACAGTTTTACAAGATAAAGAATGAGCCTCCTCCAATCGGCCTTTACTTTCTCTTTCTCTCTTTCATGGATAAGGAAACTGTTGTAAGCAAAGACGTCCATTAGCCTACATATTTATTTTCGTTTGTTAAGCGCAAAGATTTGTTTCAAAACTATTTCTAAATTCAGTTCTAATTTCCAGCAAACGAATAAATGAACAATAATAACGAAGTGTGGTCAAAAAACTGAGTTATATCCAAATACACGTGCTGTGCCCCACATGGTCCAAAACCTGACAGGTGGACAAATCTAAGCTTGTTTTTTAATAAAACAAATATAAATATGCATATAATAAATAATACTGCTAATAATAATATTTATAATAAATAATAATATTAATAATAATATAATTATACAAAAGCAAGTTGTCATGAATAAACTAAAAATGATAGGGCCCATTATGTTTAGAAATGTGTTAAACAGCGTTAAACTCCGTTAAACAGAAATTGGGGAAAAAATAAACAGGGCTAATAATTCAGGGGGGCTAATAATTCTGACTTCAACTGTATATATATATATACAGTACATCATTTTATAATTACGCGTTGACAGATAGTATGCATTAACCAAAACTGTGATTGAGACAGACAACAGGTTTTTTTCTTGTTGAGAATTTAGTGTTGCTTAATTTTTGTCCGCAGCATATTCTCTTTCGGAAGCCCTTTTGTCACTGTGTTTCACCACACAGAATGTGTCTTATGATTGTCTGTGGAAAGAGTGCTGCAGTGATGATAACACTAATAAGCTACCTTAATTATTGCTTACTTTATGCAGTAACAATAAAAAAGTGTATTCAATAAACCTTACAATAAAAAGTGTGCTAGTTTTTTTTTTTTTTTTACAATCACAATGGGAATTTTTCCAATAATTTGCTAAACTCATACAGTTTTGTTTTTTAATTGGTTTGGCGCAATTTTCACAAAAAATTGGTTCATTTTAGTATCATAACAGTTCATCAAAAGTGCACTTTTTTCAAACGTTTCAGCATATTTTCCATTGTTTCAGTCATATAGACATAATCACAAAATATACTTTTCACTACATAAAATAAGTGTTTCATCTAAATAAATGTTTCATTCACAGTACATTTGTCTATAATTTAATTCAACTGATCTTAATTTTTAATCAATGAATCAATTGTTATGTCCACAGATTTTCAACTTGTATGATTGTTGTCTGATCATTTCATTCATTCATTTTCCTTCGGCTTAGTCCCTTTATTCATCAGGGGTTGCCACAGCGGAATGAACCGCCAACTTATTCAGCATATGTTTTACACAGCGGATGCCCTTCCAGCTGCAACCCAGTACTGGAAAACATCCAGTTACACACACATACACTACGGCCAATTTAGTTTATTCAATTTACCTATAGCACATGTCTTTGAACTGTGGGGGAAACCGGAGCTCCTGGAGGAAACCCACGCCAACACGAGGAGAACATGCAAACTCCACACAGAAATGCCAACTGACCCAGCTGAGACTCGAACCAGCGACCTTCTTGCTGTGAGGCGACAGTGCTAACCACTGAGCCACCATGTCGCCTGTCTGATCATTTGTATGTTACAAATTGCTGCAGCTTTCAGAAATGCTATTTTTTTTCACCCGATAATCACAATTAGATACATATAAGTAACTTGAAAAGTAAAATTATATTACAGTAAATACATTTCTTTGCTTGTGTATGTAAATGACTCAATGTTTTATAGAAATTTGATAAATGGAAGTATATGCAAATTACATATATAACATACAAGTTCATATTTAGATTTCACAAATATGTCATACATGCAACATATTTCAAAATATAGCGGAAAATGGCTGCGTCTGTGTGTGTGTCTGTGTGTGTAAATGGCCATTTTTGCCATATGTTATATCTCTTGCATATATAGCATATTTTATATCTGTGAAATATATGTAATTAATATGAAATATATGTATTCATGTAATTTGTATATATTGCCATATATCAGATTTTTTACATGGTTTCTCTGATCATGTTTTCATGTTGTATAAACTTTTTAAACAAAAACAAAATATATCTTTTGTTAGTTTGCTGTGATGGCTGTGTATACAGTTTTACAGCACAGTAACATTAACTGAGCACAGAGAGTAATTTGAAACCTGTATCTTGTATTGTTTGCTACTGAATGAACTGATTGTTAAAAGTACTAAGTTGAAAAAATATCACTGTTTCGTTTTGGTGATTAAAGCAAATGTCCTGTGATATCCTGTGAATACAATGATCTTGTGTTCTGAAACAATGATTATGTCGATTGAAAATATGTGCAAATACAATGAAATCATGACATCAGATTTGACAGAGTGACTAGTGGTGTTACAAGTGATCAGTTTAAAGTTTTGTACTAAGAGATTTGAAAATGTGCACTGTACTTATGAAAATTGTACCAAACCACTAAAAAACTGTATATTGCCAAATATCTATTTGGATTCTTTGATCACGTTTTCATGTTGTATCAACTTTTTTTGTTTGTTTAAATATAGCTTTTGTCAGTTTGTCTGAACATAAGGGTAACGTTTGCTGTGGTGGCTGTGTATACAGTTTTACAGCACAGTAACATTAATTCAGCACAGAGCAATATTTGAAATCTGTATATCTTATGTTATTTGCTACTGAATAAACTGATTGTTAAAAGTACTAAGTTGAAAAAGATCTTATGTTGTGTTTTGGTGATTAGGCCTACTGTAAATGCCATTACACAATAGTCGGCCTGATTACATGTTGTTTGTTTATAGCCTATGTGATGTCCTACATTTATGTAGAGAAAAGCTTAACTAGAATCAGCTTCTCCATTACTTCCACAAAATGCAACAATTCCCTTTACTCTAGGACATTCTTAACTTCCATGCCGCCTTTAAAATAGGCTAAATAAATATTTGACTTGTATTGATGTTCTGACCTTTATTTTGGCCGCGAAAGCATGTTAGCCGGCTTGAACGTACATTTCGCCTCAAATGCTATTCGATTTTCTTGTTTATTTTGTAGTTAACTGAACAACAAAATTACATTAAAATTAAGAGACAAATTACACCAAACGAAATTCGTTCCAAAAAGAGGATTTTTCCAACAAATATTTTGAAGGGGTAAAAAAACAGGCCTGTGTTTATCACACTCCTTCTAGCCTACCTTTTTTCCTGGCATACTGCGCGCCATTATGACGTCTACAATTACCAATTTAAACACAAACAATAAATAAAATAAATTAAACTAAAGTACACTTTCAAACATGGCTACAGCAGTATTCCTTTCGAGATAGAGAAAGCAAATATGCCGTCCGCTACGCCACTCAGCGAACCTGAGTGTAAAATGCACCACATAAATAAAAAAATAATCAATTCGTTTAATATTATAGGTCTAATAAATTAGGGTACTAAATATTAAAATAAATCATTGACCTTTGCACTGAAAATAACTCCCCAGAGATTAATACTATGTTTGAGAATTAATGATTTTTTCAATTAATCTATTTTCTCCACATTTTTATCGCCATGTTCAGTGTTTTTTTTTTTTATATAACAAGAAGCCCGAATGAACAAACAGCGTTTTAAATTCAGTAAAACTGCTCAAATTATATGGTCACTTCACATTTTATGTGGTTTTAATGTGTGTGGTTTTTTCCGTTTCGAGTTGAAAACAATAACAGATAAACTTTGTGTTTTGGTATACAGAATAAACAGAAAAACTATTTTTTTAAGTGTTTTGTTTTCCAGACCACATGGAATAATCGGATTCATTTCCCATTTAGAGTATTACTTCGTTAAACAAAACAATTATTTAGTATTACAAAGAATAATCAATCAAAATAAAGAATAGTTCACCCAAAATGACAAATTCTGTATTTTTTTTACTCACATTCGAGTAATTTTTAAACCCGTTTAAACTCTTTCTGAGAATTTGAAAACGGTGGAAAACAAACTAATTGTACTATATGGAAATATTTACAAACAATACAATACATAACAATACAAATTAGACGCAATGTGCGTTTTGAAACTTTGTAAAACACTCAAGACAAGTTTTCATGTTCTGATTGAATATTATGACATCAATTAATAACTACACCTGTTGTCATTCCAGAGAGAGTTGAAGCCTATAAAAAAACGAGGAGCAATGCTCAACTATTTGAACTAGTTGCTCTCCTAGCAGGGGAAATGTATATTAATGTTTTATTAATCGTGACACTACAGTGTATCATCACATTTTTGTATGTTGTGTATGGGGACCGTTTAGGTACCTGCATCCTCCAAGGTGACCCTCAGCCTCCTGTTCTCTTCGATGAAGGAGACTTCATCATTGGAGGGGCTTTTACCATTCATTACTATTTGAGGACAGAAAAGCACACCTATACTATGCGGCCACAATCATTAGAGTGCAGTGGCAGGTTAGAAATATAAAATCAAGTATAATTGTATTTAGTAGTTTGCGAATGTGATAAATTATGTTCATATAGTTTTTTTTTCATTGTGTACTTCAACAGCATGGACTTCAGAGAGCTGCGCTTTGCCCGTGTTTTGCAGTTCGCCATCCAAGAGATCAACAACAGCTCCGATCTCTTGCCGGGCATTAAATTAGGGTACCGCATATATGACTCTTGTGGCTCTGTGCCAATGGCAGTCAAGGTATCATTTCAGCTTGCCAACGGATTAGATCTCGTATTTAACGACACTGAATCATGTTCGAAATCTTCAGCGGTTGCCGCACTAGTCGGAGAATCTGGCTCCACGCCATCTATAAGCATTTCAAGGCTATACGGTTCTTTTGGGATTCCACAGGTGTTTTTTTAGTAGGCTATATTTCTTTAGAGCATACCACCTACTCATAATAATAATAATAATAATAATAATAAT
>CAIGQV010018227.1:26213942-26236845 GCA_903798115.1 Danio jaintianensis | reverse complement strand
TGTGCTGTATGGATTGCATTTGTTCCAGCATATGTGAGCTCTCCAGGGAAATACGCAGTGGCTGTGGAGATATTTGCTATTTTAGCTTCTAGTTTTGGATTGCTGGCTGCCATATTTGCACCAAAATGCTATATCATTATATTACACCCAGAAAGAAACACTAAAAAAGCCATCATGGGTAGAGCAACCTGAAAGAACATCATTTATATCATAGACAGTCTCCAGTGTCTTTAGACAATATCTAAATTTACTGATTGTTGAAACTTAAAAACAGCTTTGACGCATGTAAAAACAATAAACAAATGTTTGCGGTTTTGAGATAAATGTCTAGCAAGTCTAATAAACCCTTACATGCTAATTATATAAAAATAAATAAATAAACAGTTTATGCTAAATGTACATATTGTTTATGGCATGTGGCCATACTATGGGATATGTAGCAAGTATTTTAACATTTCCATATTATGTCATTTAATATTTTTTTATTAATGTTTCTGAACTCTAATCCTGGGGACCCCACCACTGTGCACATTTTGTATGTCTTCTCTTCTAATACATCTAATTCAGATTCTCATCTCATTAACAGACAGCTCCACGAAATGGACCCTGTTTGAGACAAACAAAACATGCTGAGCAGTGGGCTGGTACCTTCCTTTTAAAGTCTGTACTCAAATCGTCTATAATGGTATCTTAAAGGTACAAATTAGTACCTCAAGTGTACAGACTAACAACTAAAATGTACCTTTTGAAAAGGTTCTGCCCCAGTGACAGCTCTCATACTTTATTTCTGAAAGTTGAGGACTGGATTTTCTAACCACTGATCTACATTGAGTATGTTTGCATGGACACCAATAATCCGATTTTAATCCGATTAAGACAATACTCTGATTAAGAGTCTACCATGTAAACAGCGATTTTTGATTAATTTAAACCAATTAAGGTCGTAATCAAATTAAACAGAAATCGGATTAAGACGTGTGGAGTATGCTGATTTTAGTCGGATTATTGAAGTACAGTACAGACATGTAAACACAATCAAACTATTACCGTCATGTAGGATTTTTCGCCATGTTTTGCGATAGGATATTTCATATACACACGGCTGTTTGATACTATTCTTAGCACCTATCGAGTCAGTGATGCAGAGTTTTTTTTTTCTCCCATTGGGCGTGTGGTATCAAATTCCATTAAAACAACACTCTTCCACTAGTCCCTAATTCGTACTCGCATTCAATACCTCAGTTTGTCACGTGGGCATAAATTAAATATTCCTGAATGAAAGTGAAAGTGCCGAACTGCAGTGAAAGCTGAAAAATAAAAAATGAAACACCTGAAATTACATGAAACTGATGAGGAAATGTGGATAGCATGGTGACTCAATGACGTTAATCGATCTATGTGCTATAACATGTAAAACGGGATCATGAAAGGAACATTCAAAAAGCAGCTCATGGAAACACCTTAATCATATTACTGTCTTATTCAGATTAAGGCAAATAATTCGATTACTGATGTCCATGTAAACGTAGTCACTGTCACAGATTTTGCTGATTGACCTTGATGTTCTATTGGCTTGTTTGCTTGCCTTGGTCTAATTATTTTCCCCCTCCAAACCTAAATGAAACAAGACATTTCCTTTCATTTACAAACATTTTTGAGAATATTAGTTTTTTTTTTCTACTATGGTAAACAAAACATAAAACAACTTACAATAACATGTAGCCTAATTCCAGCTGGGTTCCAAATAAAATGTTTTTGAGTGCACTAAGAAGGAAACACAATTGTCTGAATATTGTTAAAGTTGCCATAGAGTGCATTGATTCAGTATATTAAATTGTTCTCTGATATCTGCATAGTAGGTATGTGGCTTTTAAAATATATATATATATTTATATTTATGCTCATTAAGGGGCGACATGGTGGCTCAGTGGTTAGCACTGTCGCCTTACAGCAAGAAGGTCGCTGGGTTGAGTCCCAGCTGGGTCAGTTAGCATTTCTGTGTGGAGTTTGCATGTTCTCCCCGTGTTCGCCTGGCTTTCCTCTGGGTTCTCTTGTTTTCCCCACAGTCCAAAGACATGCGCTGTAGGGGAATTGAATAAACTAAATTGTCCGTAGTGTATGTGTGTGAATGAGTGTGTATGGATGTTTCCCAGTACTGGGTTGCAGCTGGAAGGGCATCCGCTGTGTAAAACATATGCTGGATAAGTTGGCGGTTCATTCCGCTGTGGCGACCCCTGATGAATGAAGGGACTAAGCCGAAGGAAAATGAATAAATATGCTCATTAATAACCATAGGAATTAACCATAGAATGAAAAGCTTAGTCTTAAACTTAAATATCTGGAACGGTCGTGAATATAATTGAGCCCTGCTCTGACACTCCAGCTCGTGGAATAAAGAAATTGAATTGTAAAGTGGTTATAACACACACACACACAGAAAAGAAAAACATAAGAAAGAAAAAAACTAATATGAGAATTAAAAAGATAATGAGAGAGAAAAAAATATTAAAATATAACAAAATAAAGTGGCGTCACGGTGGCGCAGTGGGTAGCACGTTCGCCTCACAGCAAGAAGGTCGCTGGTTCGAGCCTCGGCTGGGTCAGTTGGCGTTTCTGTGTGGAGTTTGCATGTTCTCCCCGTGTTCGCGTGGGTTTCCTCCGGGTGCTCCGGTTTCCCCCACAGTCCAAAAACATGTGGTATAGGTGAATTGGGTAGGCTAAATTGTCCGTAGTATATGTGTGTGAATGAGTGTGTTTCCCAGTGATGGGTTGCAGCTGGAAGGGCATCCGCTGCGTAAAAACATATGCTGGATAAGTTGGCGGTTCATTCCGCTGTGGCGACCCCAGATTAATAAAGGGACTAAGCCGAAAAGAAAATGAATGAATGAATGAATGAACAAAATAAAGTACAATACATAACTGTTCATTCATTCAGATGCTTTGTAATAATGTCTCTTACTAGTTTTGTCTACTGGCTGACTAATACATACTTTGCTGCTATTGATATCAGACTAGAGTTCTTTTCCAAAATATGCCTTATTTTTTTCTGTATCTGTTAGAGATGAAAAATCTGGTGTGGTTATATGGAAATGGGAGAAGTATGCGGGTCTTATGATGTTGTTCTCAGTGCAACAGGAATTGCTTCTCAGCTTCCATCTGTTTCCACAGATTTCTGACAGTAGTGTGCACAGTCTCTGCTCTCTCTCTCTATATCACTGTTTGTGTCTTCCTCTGTTTCGACCTCCAGACTGACAGATGTTTCCAGACATCTGAAAACAGAGGTGTGGTTGCCATCATTCTCTATCTGATTGGGGCCGTTTCTGGTGTTTACATGCAGCCGCATGCTGTTGTTTTGTGTGAACACGCGGTTAATGAGTGCTCTCATTGGCTGCGTGTTCTAGTCCTGTTTCATGTGAGCACATGGCTTGTGCTGTGTCTTTTTGTGTCATGTGCTCTCGTCTATTGTCTAGTCCCTCCCATCTTGTTATCCCATTATTAGTATGCTCTGTTCACCTGTTTGTTTCTTGATTTGTTCTTGTTAAATTTCCAGCCCAGTCAAGTTTGTTTATGTTAATGTTTTACCCCTCCAGGTAGTTTTTGTTGCTCTGGGTTGATTTTGTGCATCAGGGAGGTACTCGTCTTGCTTATAATGTATATTGGTATTTGGCGTCCTTCTCTACCTGATTGGAGCCATTTCGCAATATCCAGTATACAAAGTTCGGACTTCGCAAGTTCAATAGGGACAACAAACTTGATCCCAAGGACGCAAGGACATGTCAGGTAAATCTTCAAATGGAACAGTGTACTTTATAGCGTCATTCATATCACCCTGGCTACGTTGTTTCCCTCTCTTAACAAAATAAATGACCTTATCTAAAATAAAAACATGATGTAAAGCACTGACTCTTTCGATCCTTAAACAACACCAAAATTTTAAGGCATTGTGTATTTTTAAGAGCGTCATTTTCACTGCATGCAAATTTATAACAAAACGGACCCTAGTTAACATAACTGTCTCTTTTGATTTTCATTGAAAAATATGAAACTACTGTGTGGTTTAGGTAATATGTGCTTAATGAGGCTATATGCATACAATAAAGATTATCAGATGAAATGCATGGTTAAATACAAAATAGCCAGTCTCTTTTGCTGAATGTCAGTTTTAATAATCACTAATGGCCATTATAAAAATATAACATACAATAAGTTTATACAATATAGGAAATAAAGGCGTTAAATTCAAACGTTAAATTATAACTTATATTTGTGCTCAGCCAAAATACGTTACCTGAGAACCAGCTGGCTAATCTATTCAAAAGACCAAAGAATTATTAGATATACACAAGATGAATTAAATGTCACGTTAATCCAACCCAGGCTCATTCTGAAAACGTAGCCCAATATACATTTCTGGAGAGCACCAAATACGTCCCAGGGGGAACATTTGTTTTTTTTTGTTTTTTTTTGCAGTTTTTGTTTTCGCAAAGTCTTCTGTGTACGTTTTTTGAGATCTCAAATTTATCTTGCCAGTGCCATTTGTCTTGCTCTTCTTGTGTAAATCCACCAAAAGCCGCTGTTGACTGACTGACCAATATCCCACCACCCCCTTTAAAAAGGCACCGATTGACCAGCGAATACCCACTTCCCTAAACCCAACTGTCAGTGTTTTGAAAAGCAATCCGGAAAAAGAAAAGCCCCCTGATTTTTACCACATTTTCAGATTTTACCACATTCTCACCCTGTTATTTACTGGTTTATTTTATTTTTTGGCTTTTGTTTTTCTTACCTGCTTTCTGAAACCGTTCTTGTCCGCACTCGAACTCCGTCCTCACGGTCAACTCCTCTCTGCGCCTCAAGTCCGCCGACGTACACTGCGAGCCACTGGACAAACTGGTAACAGCGGGAAAGTCGTCCATACGGAGGTAAGCAGTCAGCTGCTAGTGCAAAAAGGAACGCCGTCATACCGCCCCATAGCATTTGTTTTAAAGACCAAATGCAGCCATACTTACTTCTGGCTACATAATTCGTGATCTCCAGAAATGTATAGGGGTAAGTTTTTAGAATGAGCCTATGTTGCGTTTATCAACTATAGAGCGATATGAGATCCAGCGGCATATCCGTGTTGGACTGGCCGGCGTGCGCTGCTCTTTGTCAGGCAGGTGTGCGTAGAGCTCCCACTGACTGCCTGGAGCTCAGACGTCCGAATACACTGAAGTGTGTATGGTGACGTGATGTACGTTTTCACAGTGTGTATGGAGAGCTTTTTAGAAACGCTAGATGAAATTCCAGTGTGGACATGGATCGTTTTCGTTCCGAAATGCCGAAGTAAACTAAAACGCATCGGTGTAAACAGGGCCTAAATCCAGTTTAAATTGAAGATGCTTTTCTGAAAGAATGTCAGGAATAGCATGTCTACTGTTTGGCTCGTGTTGGGGGCTAGTTTTGCAATCAGTTCTAGATCACCCCTTGATTTCACACACAGAGCTGCAGATCATCCTCACCGATTACTTGGATTATTAAAGCACCACAGACACACTCATTCTTTGCTCAGTATTGTTCAGTGTTTCATGTTTCTCTGTCTGGTTTTTGATTCTTGGATTGTGATAGTTTTCTGCTTGCCTGACCTTTGCCTGTCTCTTGGATTACTCTTTTTCTCACTCTGGCTCTACAGCAAGTGGCGCCAAAATAATACTAGTTTTGGTGAATGCAAATATTATTTCATGACTTCATTGTGATAATTCAACATTATTTGTGAGGTTAAACAAAATAATACAAAATGATGGGAACAGCTGCAAAAGAATGTCCAATTTTGGGGGGAAAGTACCACCGCTTTCAATAGGCTGTCTACGAGGGGCCTGCAATTAATGAAAACACATAAACATGTTGTTTGCAAGGAATATCATAATTGTAACTGAGGGATCCACGTGCAGTTTATTTATAAGATTAGTCAGGCAGGCAACGGTCAAAACAGGGGTAGACAGATACATACAGATAATCCAGAATCGTGGTCAATAAACAGGCGAATGGTCGGTACAGGTGGCAGGCAGGATAAACAATAAAACAAAGCAAGGGTCAAAACACAGCTAGACAAGGGAAAACGCATCGTAATGTCACAGTTTTAACAGATAACAAGACTCAGCAAAGTTAGTGTGCTGTATATTTGTAGTCTTGGTAATTAGTCCTTGAGCAGCTCCTAGCTGTGTGTGTGTGTAATCAAAGGACTGAAACAGGTGTGTGTGTGGTGCATGACAGGATTTGTAGTTCCTTTGGTGGCAGATTTGTAGTTCTCCAGCAATTTGTATGGACTAGATTGCTGGTGATTGTGACACTAATATTAATGTGTCTTTCATTCATTAATTTTCCTTCAGCTTAATCTTTTATTTATCCCCACAGCGCAATGAACCACCAACTATTCTGGCATACGTTTTATGCAGCGGATGCACTTCCAGCCCCAACCCAGTACTGGGAAACACCCATACGCTCTCTCTCGTTCACACACATACATTACGGCCAATTTAGTTGATTCAGTTCACCTATACGGCATGTCTTTGGACTGTGGGGGAAACCGGAGCACCCGGAGGAGAACATGCAAACTCCACACAGAAATGCCAACTGGCCTAGCCAGAACTCAAACCAACGACCTTCTTGCTGTGAGGCAACAGTGCTAACCACTGAGCATATTCAGCTAAATAAAATAATTACAGCTATAGCCTAAATAAAATCACTACCCACTACCCTGAAATGACAGAAAGAGGACAAACGAGATAACAGGATAATGTTGGATAATGACTATAGGCTAAAAAACGTATAGACCTAAATCTATTTTTAAGATGATTTTTTTTTAAGCTATAATTATTAAACATAATATTGGATGATTATAAGTTAAACATTTTTGCCTAAATCTTTTTTTTTTAAAATATTTATTTTTGGCCAATTTTAGTGATAGGACCGTAGACAAGAAGAGAAGTTGGAAAAAGAGGCGTGATGGTTTTGGGCAGGGTTCATGGAGTGCACTCTGTGTCAATGCTCTGCCTGAGGCGTTTAACTTTTTTGCCTTTTAACGTTTTTTTTACGATTTAATTAATTTTTTGTTTACATAGCTGTTTGATACAAAAGAAACAAAGTATTTTTAGTTAAAATAAATTTAAGTGAATTCCCAAATCGTAGCCTATACATTTTCATAACTTCAAAGCAATATACAAAGCAGGTGTAGTCTATACAGTAGGCCTATATTGTCATACTTTGACAACATTAAAACTTAATTATACATTTGGAAACCCTGCATAACCCAGTTTGAAAACTCCAGGGTTGTTTTTGTATAGACCAAAACAAAGACTTTTGAAAATGAATTTGTCCTCGGACATGATCACATCCCGATTGAGTATTTTTGATTATTGCATATTCTTATCTAAATTGATTGGAATATTTGATTTATTTTGAAATATTCTGTATGACCAAAATCGAAAGCCTATAAGAATAAT
Source organism: Danio jaintianensis (assembly GCA_903798115.1). NCBI lineage: Eukaryota > Metazoa > Chordata > Actinopteri > Cypriniformes > Danionidae > Danio > Danio jaintianensis. Next base: position 26,229,364 of record CAIGQV010018227.1, on the reverse strand, counting down.
TTAATACTTGTATTTGCTTAATATTTGTAGCCTATGGGCTATGCTTCTCACCATGCATTGTAGACATCTTTTCTAAAACAAATAGTGTAAAAGCATGTTTATTACTGAGGAAACCAAAGACAATTATATTTTAATTGCACATAACACATCACATGCAGTACCTGTGGTCACTTTATGATATGTTTAGTTCAAATAAGCTACAAAAAATTACAAACTGAATCCTCATAATGTGTATAAAACTAAATATGGTTTTATTAAAGATGAATAGCTGGATTACATGTTTTTCTTACATTCTTATTTGTGTATTGCCAACCATCCTATCTAATATTGTGAAAAGGCAAAGCTGGCCATGCTGAAAATTGCATATTGATATTTTTGCTGATTAAGTCTATGGTTAAAGCGCCCCTCAGCGGTCAAAAGCTGCAGGCGCACTTTGCAGATGTTACCTGAGGACTACCTGATCAACTGTTACCAACTGTAAATAGTGTGTAATGTGTTGCAGCTGTGTCAGTGTAATCAGTGTCCAAATTGGTAAACTGTTTCAGCTGTGAGATGCAAAGCATTATGGTAGGTGTAGTCCAGGTGAATGGCTGGTGGAGCGTTCATATAGCTGGAGTGCCCTCTAGTGAGTCTGGTGGGTATGCTGCCTGGGGTATGCATATTAATGATCCTGTGAGGGTCGTCTGATTGACCTGTTTTTTGTTTAGTTTTTTTTCGATGAGATTTTAAATACACAGGAGAAACAATAGTATTTGAGGCTTACAGTATGTCATTTCAGTGTACTGAACTCTTATTTTTCTGCTATGCCTAGGTATATCCAGATTTCCATTCTATGGCACCTTTAAAACTGAACTGTATTAAAAAGTATCATCTTAATAGAACGCAACCAGGAATTGTTCTTTTAATAACATGTCTAGAGATATAGTTCCAACAACATAGGTCTGGAATGCTGTTTACAAATGTTTGTTGGAATAGTGGATTCAGGAAAGACCAAATCACTGAACTGTTTGTAATCCCAAAATTGTAATCTTAGTTGACTAACGATGGTTTTGAGAATGCACACCACATCAGTACTAAATAAAAATAACTTGCAATTTTGTATGATCCCTGTTAGTTTGGTAAAATAATTAACATTTGACAGATTCTGTATGGGGTATGCAAACTTTTTAGCATATTTGTGACACAATAAGAGTTACCCTTTAGGGTTGTCCTTATTTCTCCAATAACACCTCCTTCTCTAGAAAAGAATAACACACTGCTGAGCTATACAACGGGTGGATTTTTTAAAGTTGGATGGTCATAAAGAATTGGGAATGCTGTGTGAGATGTGGATAACTTTAAACATCTGTCTTTATATGTATTTTATTCGTATCTCTGCTGCTTTCATCTCTGATTCATGTCAGCTCCAGGGATGCTTCAAGTTGAATGGGATGTACCAGGATGGAGAATTTATTATTGGAGGCCTCTTTGAGGTTCAGAACCTCAAAGTTTTCCCAGAACTTAGCTTCACAACTGAGCCTGAACTGCCCCAGTGTGAGGAGTGAGTGTTATTTGGAATTGTGAACTGCTATGCTGAACAAAGTTTGAAAAGTAAAATGTAAAAAACATAAAAGAAATGAGAATTAGTAAGAATGAGAATTGCAAATGTAACAATTTTGCAGTATATATATTTATTTATTTATTTATTTTTGCTCTTGGTGACTTGTAGAATGTTAATTAACTCACCTAGTTTAGTTTAGAGAACTGTAACATAACCTTGAATCTGTGACATAACTTTGTGCTTACATTGGAAGTAGAAAAACACAAGGGGAAAAATGGAAATGTGTTTGTGATTTAATTTTATATATATATATATATATATATATATATATATATATATATATATATATATATATATATTTATTTTATAACAATTTCAAATATACAGTAAACTCATTTCAAACGTATAGTTGTATAGATTTCTATTTAGTCATGAGATTTGTTTTGCCTTTTCCAGATTCTACTTGGCAAGTTTCCAGCAAGCACTGACTATGGTTTTTGCTATAAATGAGATTAATAGTAATAACAAATTGTTGCCTAACATCACACTTGGTTACCAGATTTATGACAACTGTTTGAGGCTTGGAGTGGCATTCCGGGCTGCTATGTCCCTGGTTAGTGGGACAGAGGAATCCTCAAACCTCAGTTGCACTGGCCCTCCTCCGGTGATTGGCATTGTAGGGGATCCTGGTTCAACTCAATCTATAACAATTTCTAGTGTTCTGGGGCTATTTCGAGTTCCTATGGTAAGAAATTTGGTTCTAGCATTTAATATTTTAGTTTTCAAAAAGTTTCAAAAGTGTTTGTAAATATATTTTTTTTTATAAAAAATAACATTGTTCTTAATTCCTTGCTGCTTATTACTTCTAAATGTCATTAATATCACAGTGTAAAACTTACCTGAGAAGTCTCTTTTTTTACTGATTCTTATTAGGTTAGCTACTATGCGACCTGCTCATGTTTGAGTGACAGGAAAAAGTACCCCTCTTTCTTCAGAACAATCCCCAGTGATGCCTTCCAGGTCCAGGCTATGGTTCAGATATTAAGACATTTTGGATGGACCTGGGTTGGTCTCCTCTACAGTAATGATGACTATGGCATCTACGCTGCTCAGTCCTTCCAGCAGGAAATGCAGATTTTGGGAGGTTGTGTGGCTTTTTCTGAAATGTTGCCTTATGATAACAATGGTAGAGACATTCAACGAATAGCAGGAGTTATTCAGAGGTCTACAGCCAGAGTAGTTGTAGCATTCTCAACTGATCTGGCATCCTTGATGGATGAGTTGCTATTGCAAAATGTGACAGGCAAGCAGTGGATTGCAAGTGAGGCTTGGACTACAACACCTGTCCTACAAACTTCACAATATTTACCGCTACTGGGGGGCACACTGGGAATCGCCATCCGGCGTGGACAGATTCAGGGACTTTATGAATTTCTAAAAAATCTACGTCCTGACAAAAATCCAAAAAACAGTACAATAAGAATCTTCTGGGAGACCATGTTTGGGTGCAAGTTTGAGGTTGGAGGTAAAAAAGTAGATGAACAGCAAGAAATGGGGAGAAACAAATGTTCAGGCCAAGAGGATCTGAGCAACTCAGAAACCGCATACACTGATGTGTCAGAGCTGAGAGCCTCTTATAATGTTTATAAAGCTGTTTATGCCTTGGCACATGCACTCCATGACCTAGTAAAGTGTGAGGAAGGGAAAGGGCCATTCACTGGGAACAGCTGTGCTGACATATCCAATCTAAAACCATGGCAGGTAAGGCTTGTAAATTGTATATACAATATGTAATACTGTGCCACAGATTTTATATAACGTGTGTCCTGTATACAAACTGAACAGCTGGTTCACTACATACAGAATGTAAAATTCACCACAGGCTTTGGGGATTATGTGTCATTTGATGAGAATGGAGATGCTCTGGCCATCTATGATGTAATGAATTGGCATCCAAGGTCTGATGGGTCGATCATTGTCCATGTGGTTGGTGTGGTTTATGAAGGGGCAATAATAGGGAAAGTCTTAACACTGGATGAGGATGCATTATTCTGGAACTTTGAGACAAAAAAGGCAATTATTTCTAATAAAATTATTAATGCTGTGCAAAAAGTAATTGCGTTTAATTGCATCCAAAAATAAACGTTTGTTTTGACATGCTGTGTATATTTATTGTGAATATATAAATACACACATGGCGTCACGGTGGCACAGTGGGTAGCACGTTCGCCTCACAGCAAGAAGGTCGCTGGTTCGAGCCTTGGCTGGGTCAGTTGGCGTTTCTGTGTGGAGTTTGCATGTTCTCCCCGTGTTTGCGTGGGTTTCCTCCGGGTGCTCCGGTTTCCCCCACAAGTCCAAAAACATGTGGTATAGGTAAATTGGGTAGGCTAAATTGTCCGTAGTGTATGTGTGTGAATGAGTGTGTGTGGATGTTTCCCAGTGATGGGTTGCAGCTGGAAGGGCATCCGCTGCATAAAACATATGCTGGATAAGTTGGCGGTTCATTCCGCTGTGGCGACCCCGGATTAATAAAGGGACTAAGCCGAAAAGAAAATGAATGAATGAATGAAATACACACATGCATGCATATATTTGAGAAAATGTTTATTTATATTTAGATATACAATATATATATGTAAATGATACAAATTATCTAGAAATTTAAATAACTATGTAACATTTGTTTTCTATAATTTTGTGTATATATATATTATATATAATACGCACACATATATTATGTTAAAACAAACTTTTATTTTGGATGCGATTAATAACGATAAATCTTTGCCGAGCACAAAAAATTATAGCTAAAAAAAAATAAATTTTTTATATATATATATATATATATATATGTGTGTATATATGTATGCAAATGTAAGAAGACATTTAAATATTGATCATATTCAGCCCCCAGACTCTGTGTGTAGTGAGAGCTGCCCCCCAGGAACCAGGCGAGCCAGAAAGAAGGGTCTCCCTGTCTGCTGTTTTGACTGCCTGCCATGTGGGGATGGGGAGATTTCTAATACAACAGGTAAAATAATTTATAATATTTGAATGAGTATTTTACCTGTTGGATCATTTAAATGTTTATTATTGGTTAATAACAGTACAGTTGTATTTTTTTCTGTCAGATTCACCTGAATGTTTCATATGCCCAGAAGATTTTTGGTCGAGTCCAGAAAATGACCGTTGTGTTCCCAAAGAAATGGAATTTCTTTCCTATGAAGATCCACTGGGAATATCTCTGACCACTGCCTCTCTTTTAGGAACCTGCTTCTGTGTTCTTGTGTTGGTTATCTTTGCTCATCACTATAACACTCCAGTAGTACGTGCCAACAATTCAGAGCTTAGCTTCCTTCTGCTGGTGTCACTCAAACTGTGTTTCCTGTGTGTGCTGCTGTTCATTGGTCAGCCACAGTTGTGGACATGTCAGTTAAGACATGCTGTGTTTGGCATAAGTTTTGTCCTGTGCATCTCCAGCATTCTGGTTAAGACTATGGTGGTAATAGCTGTATTTAAGTCCTCGCGGCCAGAGGGAAAATCTGCCATAAAGTGGTTTGGTTCAGCTCAGCAAAGAGGGACAGTTATAGCCCTAACTTCTGCACAGGTAGCAATATGTACTGTGTGGTTGTCCTCTGCATCCCCAACACCCCATAAAAACAACCAGTACATCCATTCTAAAATAGTATATGAATGTGCCATTGGCTCAGTTGCTGGTTTTTCTCTGCTGTTGGGATACATTGGACTGTTGGCAGCAGTAAGCTTCTTGTTAGCCTTTATGGCAAGGAAACTTCCAGATAATTTCAATGAAGCAAAGTTCATCACTTTCAGCATGTTGATCTTCTGTGCTGTATGGATTGCATTTGTTCCAGCATATGTGAGTTCACCTGGAAAATATGCAGTGGCTGTGGAGATATTTGCTATTTTAGCTTCCAGTTTTGGATTACTGGCTGCCATATTTGTCCCAAAGTGCTACATAATTATTTTACATCCAGAGAGAAACACTAAAAAAGCCATCATGGGACGATCAACTCAAAAGAAATAATTTTACATGCTGACCACTTAAATAAATTGTTGCTCTAAGATCCTGTACCAAGTCTCACTCTCTTGATTTATGAACAACCAAGATTATCTGTACACATCCTATATACAGTTGACATCAATTTTTAGCCCTCCTATGAATTTTTTGTTCTTTTTAAAATATTTACAACGTGATGTTTAACAGACCAAGGAAATTGTCACAGTATGTCCTATAACAATTTTCTTCTGGTGAAAGTCTTATTTCTTTAAGTTTGGCTGGAATAAAAGGTTTTATATATTTTTTAACAATTTAACGGTCAACATTATTAACCACCTTTTTTTTTTCTTTCTATTTTCTACAGAACAAACCTCTGTTATCCAATAGCTTGCCTAATTAACCAAACTTGCCTAGTTAAAGTAATAACCTAGTTAAGTTTTTAAATTGCACTTTAAGCTGAATACTAGTATCTTGCAAAATAAGTAGAAATATATGTACTGTCATCATGGTAAAGACAAAAGAAATTAGTTATTAACTATATAGAAAGAATATATCTTTTAAGTGACAATTGGGAAATATTTTTTTTAAAGAATTGCAATTTGACAGAAGGGCTATTCATTTTTCTTCAACTGTATATAGTTGAAGTCAGAATTATTAGCCTTCCTGAATTTTTAGCCCCCTGTATATTTTCCCCCAATTTCTGTTTAATGGAAATATTTTTTTTCAACATATTTCTAAACATAGTAGTTTTAATAACTCATTTCTAATAACTGATTTCTTCTATCTTTGTCAGGATGACAGTACATAATATTTTACCAGGTATTTTTCCAAGAAACTAGTATTCAGCTTAAAGTGCAATTTAAAGGCTTAACTAAGCTAATTAGGCAAGTTAGGGTAATTAGGCAAGTCATTGTATAATGATGGTTTGATGATCGTCAAAAAAAAATGCTTAAGGGGGCTAATAATTTTGACCTTGAAATGGTTTTTAAAAAATTAAAAACTGCTGTTATTCTAAAAGAAATAAAATAAACATTTTAAAAAATCTTTCTCCAGAAGAAAAAAATATTATAGTAAATACTGTGAAAAATTCCTTGCTCTGTTAAACATCATTTGGGAAACTGTAACGAAGTGAGTCCGGCAATGGAGATGAGGATCCACCTGCAGTTTATTACAAAGAATAGCCAAGCAGACAACAGTCAAACAGGTACAAACTGGAGCAAGAGGGTAATCCAAAGAGCGAAGTCAAAAACAGGTGAATGGTCAGGACAGGCAGCAAAACAACATAAACAGTAAACAAGACAAGGATCAAAAACATGGCATGACAAACAGGGAAAAATATTTTGTAATGTTTGTGGGAAAAACAAGACTCAGCAAAGTGTGTGTGCAAGAGAGGTGAATATATAGTCCAGGTAATCAATGATGATGAGTTTCAGATGGGCACGAATGATGATTGCAATAAGTCATTGTAGTTTCCCAGCAGTTGTAGTTTCCCAGCAAACATTGGTCCGAAGACAACGTCCTCTCCACAGGCAAAATTAGTCGTGGCTGGACGGCACAAATGCACAACATGTCCTAAAATGCATTAATATATGTGTGTATACATTTGTACATGTCTATATTTGATTGGGGTTGCATGTATTTACAACTTTATGTGAGTGTAGTTCAGTATATACCCTGTCGTGATTAGGTCCACAAGTGGCGTCATTTACACGTGCATTTATAGTCCATCATTACCCTCGCTGAAATTATGAAATATGCAAAAGTATTGCACTTACATCTGGGTATATTCTGCAGAAATTAATATATATACACGTGTCCCAAGTGGATTTTAAGAGGTTGTGGACAGACTTTAGGCGTCTCAAGGCCCATTAAAAACAGATATATCTTTATGAAATACATATTTGCATCTTGTCAAATGAAAAATTACATTCATAAAGTGCCCTGTGCGGTTAAGTGATTGTAAAGTCACTTTTTCTAAAACCATAATGCTATTTTATTTCTAATAACCAAACTAACAAATCTCTGATAGGACTAATGTTATCTTGCGAGATCCTATCTAGAGCGCAGTTTTCAAATTTCTTCCTGTTTTGTCCAGCATCACAAGAGGATTTGAGGACGTGGTGAAAAATTGAACAAATTATTACAAATCTGCTACCGTGTAAGTACAGTTTGTATTAGTTTATTAATATTATTGAGTTACACGAAGGAACTGAAATAAATGATGCGCAACAGCAATGTGGAGTTGTTTTTGATTTGGCTAAAATTAGCCGTTATGCTAAAAGAAGGTCGAGTTTGAGGAATATTTCATGTTATTTCAGGTATATGGTGCAGTTTATCAGGGTTCCCTACACTGGTCCTCAAGGACAGCTGGCCAACATGTTTTCCAACTTTCTCTGCCCATCATCCACCTGCTGTGTGTTCAGTAAGAGCTGCAAATGATCATTTCAGGTGAGTTTGGAGTGGAATAGTGTAGAAATAAAACATTTTATTAATAATAATAATAATAATAATGCACAAAATTGTTAGAAATCCTAACAAAAGGCTATATGATTCTATTGTAGCTATGTCCTCCAGCATTTACTACCATACCAGTATTAATGATTCTGTTTAGTCTACATTAATAGGCTGTCATTAACAATGAGAGCAAAAAGTTATTTACTTGATATTTTTACAGTTAACATAAAATTGTACATTTATGTATGTAGATGTTATTATCTCATGTGGAGATTTAGCAGTTAAAGTATAACCACTATTCTTTAAACTGCTCCTGTAAAATTGTTTTTGTATTATACTTCATAAAATTGCATTAAGGTTTAAATTTGTCTTGCAGGGTCAATAACAGTCAGTCATCTGTCAGACACAATTCAAGATTCTTTCTCCAGACAGACTGGCAGAATCATATAAGTCACTGCATTTATTTATTTATTTGTTGTACCTTAAATAATTTCATCATTACCTTTCTCACTGTTGTTTTGTTTGTTTATGTAGAATTGTCTCCAGTGCAAATGATCCTTTGTCATCCCACTCCCCGAGAACACGCCAGTGTAGGTGAGAAACTTGTTGAATGCTTAAAAGTGTATTTCAGAATTTCTGAGTTCACGTTAGCAAACATAGAGCCTGTAGTGTCAAACGATGCTCAAAAACACAATTTCACACATTCATATTTTCGTATGTTAATCCGGCCTATGACATGCATGAGATATTACTTCAAAATTCTCCATTTATAATCTTATTGTACATTATAAGTTAATAACTAATAAAATGTACTTGCTTTCTAACATTAATATAGTAAGTGCAATAAATGGCCATTTCTCACTGTTGATTTGAACACAATAACTAAAATTGACTAATTAGACCTTATTGTAAAGTGTTACCAGCTGTATTTTATAATGCATTTGCAATTAAATTTGTAAACATTTGTATAAAATATATCAATACACAAAGTAGTTTTTATACCTGTGGTGAATACTGTGATAGTATTACTGCATATCCTGATAAAAGCTTTAGTAAATAATTGCAACTAGAAAAGTTAACGTCATCATAAGCCTGATGTTAGCTACTGGTCTGTCTCCAGCAGGTCTACATGTTCTGTTAAGAGACTAGATTCAATGAGCGAGAACCTGTGAAGTGTCCATCAAAGCTGAAGAAAAGAATTGGATCTGCGTAAGTTTGAAAAGTGACAGAATGTGTCTCTGTCTGTCTAGAGGGATCGCTCTGACTGTGATTTTGGTGTCACATTTAGGTTCAGAAACTTTCCAGAGTTGGTGGATGTTCTGTCCGAGCCTGAGTAAAAATGTCATGAACAGGTACATATTTATCTTACATTGTTTGTGTTTATTTCTGTTTAATATTTCAGGAAAATATATTTTACTACTCCAAAAATTAACTCAGTCTTTGATATTATTTTAATTCTGGACTTAATCTGTTTTTCATCATTGTATATCTTCTTATAGTCATATAGTATGTTTTTAAAATGTTTGTACAGATTCAGGCTGTCAGCCAGTCTGAAAATATTCAATTCAATTATAATTTCAGTGTAAGCCATGAATGACAGTCTTTGCTAGGGTATGGGTAAACGTGGATATGGGCACTTGTAAAATGATGAGTGGGAGGGAATGTGTATGTTTTAACATTAGGTACTATGAAACATGACAATAATCCTTGATCTATTGTAAGTTTTTAGTTGTAGGATCATACGAAATCATATTCTCCTCCCTCAGATGCTGTGAAGAGATGGAGTCCAGATGCTACAGACACAGAAAATGATGCAGCAATGGTGGAACACAGCAAGCACATTCCAGGAAGAGCTGGAGGATATTAGAAATAACAGACTCACTAAAAATAAAATATCACTTGTGTTGTCCATATTTCTGTTTTGTAGTTGTTGTTTTATTTATTCTTATTAGATGTGTCTGTTTAACAGTGATGTAAATTTGTTACTATGTTAAAACAACTAATATGCACAATAAGTAATTTCCTCAAATAATGTATTAATTATGATGTACACGGGATTACAAAGTTTTAAAGACGTTCAGGTATAAATGGACCAAAATCGAACCTTTTGAGAACCTGATTGCATTTCACAGTTTTAAATAATAAGTTTGATTATTTTATATGTATAATTAGGCTATATACAAACACATATTATGCAGCAACACGTCTTATAAACAACCAGAATATGGCACAAACATCCAGAAGATGACATATTTCGATGTGCATGGACCATGTAGAAAAGACACAGGCAGACCATGACAGGACGTGACAGAGGGGCGTCTTTTCAATGGTAATCGGACGTCCAAATGTTTGCTGGGTTGGCAGTATAAGGAAGTGGTCTCCTTATGAACACTGGTGGCAATCACAACAGAAACATTTGAAAAAGAAAAAAAAAAAACACAGGAGGGATGATAATAATAGCAAGAAGGTCGCTGGTTCGAGCCTTGGCTGGGTCAGTTGTCATTTCTGTGTGGAGTTTGCATGTTCTCCCCGTGTTCGCATGAGTTTCCTCCGGGTGCTCCGGTTTGGAAGGGCATCCGCTGTGTAAAACGTCCTGGATAAGTCAGCGGTTCATTCCGCTGTGGCGACCCCTGATTAATAAAGGGACTAAGCTGAAAATAAAATTAATGAATATACACACACACACACACACACACACACACACACATATATATAAATATATATATTTATATATATTCATGCATTGTTAGCAAGATCAGACACTGCAGATAGTGCTGTTGTTAATGGAGTGTGCAGTGCATGACTGCCACCTAGATCATATCCTGTGTAGCCTACTTATAAAACAGTCCCATATCTCAGTTACCCTAAATAATCTGAGTTTATTAAACATACATGCAAGGGTATTTGAACAGCACATATAAAAAAAAGTCAAAAACTACGGCCCAATTTATTGTTTACTTATTTATTTACAGGTACTTAATATGTATTTACTTGACCACATCTAACTATGTGAGGGGTAAAATAAATGTCTGTGCAGTTAACAGATAATAGCAAAAAATTGTCCTGAAAAAAAGTTTTGTTTTTTCATTCTGTACTGTCATTCATCAATGGTATTCAAAAACATACATTTCTATGGAGGTCCATTTGACCACCTGTTCTATCAAGGAAGGTGTGGGGGGTGGTGCTATGGCGCAGATCCATATTACTAATAAATTCAGGAGCTGACATGGTACGTGGCTCATAGGAAGATTAATGGAGAGAGATGTGCATCACTCTAAACCTCTGCCTGCATCTGTCCTTTATTTTTATCTCTGTCATTTCTGACTCCTGTCAAATCCAGGGACACTTCAAGTTGAACAGAATGTATAAGGATGGAGATTTTATTATTGGAGGCTTGTTTGAAGTTCAGCACCTCAAAGTCTTTCCAGATCTGAGTTTCAGAACAGAGCCAGAACAGCCAAAGTGTGAGGAGTAAGTGAACAAATCAAACAATAACAAATTGCTATGTAGACTGAAAAAACATGTTTTTTTTTCTTCTTCATTTAATTGCATGTCAAATGTATTAAGTACTAAAATCAACTGTTACATAAATTACATTTTGTACATACTGTACAGTAATTCTCAAAACTGTGATTGTGTTCTGTGTAGTTCCACTGATGTAATTTTTCTATGAAAATATTATATGCATTTTTAACTTGTTTCATTTTGTGCTTCAGATTCTATATGTCAAGCTTCCAGCAGGCACAGACCATGGTTTTTGCTATAGATGAGATCAATAAGGATCCAAACCTGCTGCCTAACATCACACTTGGTTACCATCTTTATGACAACTGTTTAAAGCTTGTGGTGGCATTCCGGGCTGCTACAACTCTTATTAGTGGGACGGAGGAGACATTTTCAAACTTTAACTGCACTGGCCCACCACCAGTGATTGCTATCGTTGGGGATCCTGGGTCCACTCATTCCATAGCAGTTTCTAGTGTACTAGGCTTGTTTCGTGTCCCATTGGTAAGATGTGATAGTAATGACATTATGATAATAACACTGTTTTTATGCTACACTTACAATAATGATAATTTTCTTATCTTGTTCCATGTAGATTAGCTACTATGCCACATGCTCATGTTTGAGTAACAGGAAAAAGTACCCCTCTTTCTTCAGAACAATCCCCAGTGATGCGTTCCAGGTTCGGGCTATGGTTGAGATCTTAAAATATTTTGGATGGACCTGGGTTGGTGTTCTCTATAGTGATGATGACTATGGAATTTATGCTGCTCAGTCCTTCCAGCAGGAAATGCAGCGGTTCAAAAGCTGTGTGGCTTTTTCTGAAATAGTGCCCTATGATAATCATAGGGACATTCAACGCATAGTGGCAGTTATTAAGGCCTCTACAGCCAGAGTAGTCGTGGCATTCTCAACTGATCTGTTACCGCTGATGGAAGAGTTGTTACTACAAAATGTGACAGGCAGGCAGTGGATTGCAAGTGAGGCTTGGTCCACCTCCCCTGTCCTTCACCTTCCACGTTTTGTACCTCTCGTTAGGGGCACGCTTGGCATTGCTATCCATCGGGGAAAGATCAAAGGACTTCATGAATTTCTGCTACACATACAACCTGACAATGATCCAAGAAACAATATGGTGAGAATTTTTTGGGAGAACATGTTTAGGTGCAGTTTTGAGAATGGCAACAGATATGGAGAAAAAATGTGTACAGCACAAGAGGATCTGAACATCACAATTAATGAATATAATGATGTATCAGAGCTGAGAGCCTCTTATAATGTCTATAAGGCAGTTTATGCTCTGGCACATGCACTTCATGACCTGATGCAGTGTGAGGAGGGGAGAGGACCATTCAGTGGGAACAGCTGTGCTGACATAACAAACCTGAAACCTTGGCAGGTTAGACCTGGAGCTTACTGATCCATAAATCTTCATAAATTACAGAAAACTATGGGGGAAAAAGACAAAACATATGTATGTTACATTTTTTTTAATTATTTTTGCAGATGGTTCCCTACCTACAAAAAGTGAACTTCACCACAGGCTTTGGGGATCATGTGTCATTTGATGAGAATGGAGATGCTCTGGCCATTTATGATGTGATGAACTGGCACCCCAGCTCTGATGGGTCAATTGTTGTCCGCACAGTTGGTGTCGTAGATGAAGGGGCATCAGCAGGGAGGGTCCTCACTCTGGATGAGGATGCATTATATTGGAACTTTGAGACAAAAAAAGTAATAACCATTTACATTTAAAGTGATCCTTTTTGTTGATATATACCCTAATGCTATACAACGCTATGGTGACGATAATACAAATAAGAAGAAAATAATTGAAAATAATTGTCATTATGCAATAGAGATAATAATAGAGGTTTGAACACATAATAATGTACCCTTCAGCCCCCACGGTCTGTGTGCAGTGAGAGCTGCCCTCCAGGAACCAGACGTGCCATGAGGAAAGGCCTTCCTGTCTGCTGTTTTGACTGCTTGCCATGTGCAGACGGGGAGATTTCTAATACATCAGGTAAGATCAATATTCTTTATTCAATATATATAGAGTTTATGCTTTTTGCATGATTCTGCAAATGATAAACAATTGTTTGTTTTTTTCTTTTTTTATATAGATTCTACTGAATGCACATCATGCCCAAATGAATTCTGGTCCAGTCCAGAAAAGAATCAATGTGTTCCCAAAGAAGTAGAATTTCTGTCATATGAGGATCCCCTGGGCATCTCGTTGACCACTGCTTCACTGCTTGGCACCTGCTTTTGTGCTCTTGTGATGATTATCTTTGCTCATCACCATAACACTCCTGTAGTACGTGCCAACAATTCAGAGCTCAGCTTCCTGCTGCTTTTGTCACTCAAACTGTGTTTTCTGTGTGTGCTGCTGTTTATTGGTAGGCCACAGTTGTGGACATGTCAGTTAAGACATGCCATGTTTGGCATAAGTTTTGTCTTGTGTGTCTCTAGCATCCTTGTCAAGACTATGGTGGTGATAGCTGTGTTCAAGTCATCTCGACCTGAGGGTAAAAGTGCAATGAAATGGTTTGGAGCAGTTCAGCAAAGAGGTACTGTCTTGGTTCTCACTGCTGTCCAGATTGTTATATGTGCAGTCTGGCTATCAACTGCCTCTCCAACACCCCATAAAAACATCCTCTATGTCAGATCTAAAATAGTATTTGAATGCTCTATTGGCTCAATGGCTGGCTTTGCCATTCTGTTGGGTTACATTGGCATCCTGGCAGCTGTAAGCTTCCTGTTAGCTTTTCTAGCAAGAAACCTCCCAGATAACTTTAATGAAGCCAAATTCATCACATTTAGTATGCTGATATTCAGTGCTGTGTGGATTGCATTTGTTCCAGCATATGTGAGTTCTCCAGGTAAATATTCAGTCGCAGTGGAGATATTTGCCATTTTGGCTTCTAGTTTTGGACTACTGGTTGCCATATTTGCCCCAAAGTGCTACATCATAATCTTACATCCAGAGAGAAATACTAAAAAAGCCATCATGAGAAGAACAGCATAAAAATAATAAATATATAACCATGCTGACTGTAATTTTTTTCAATCTGTCATTTTACTTTTCACACTGTCATACTTGTACAGTCTGTATGAATTTAATTTCAATGAACAGTGACTTCCATCATTACTTTAAAACTGTTCCATCTCATGATTATATTAGCTACTATACAATACATCTTTTGAAAGCTACTAATCATTAAAGGTGCCCTATAAAGAAAATGTGTATATACAGAGGTATAGTCGAGTTATAAGTCAAGTTAAGTACATGGAAATGACCATACCGTGAGCCTCAAACACTATTGTTTATTGTGAAAAACAGGCCAATCAAAACACAATACAGACTCTTGGATTGTTCATGGAGATTTTCATTAGCACACCTCAACATTTGCATTACTTTAGGCCCTGTTCTACACTCAAGGGTCACCAAACTTGTTCTGGGAGTGGTGGTGTCCTGCAGATTTTAGCCCCAACCCTAATCAAACACACCTGAACGAGCTTAGCAAGGTCTTACTAGATATATTTGAAACTTCCAGGCACGTTTGTTGTGGCAAGTTGGAACTAAACTCTGCAGATACTGCCCCTCCTGGACCAACGTTGCTGACTCCTGTTCTACGTCATCTGGACCTGACAAGCAGCCACATCATCAGGAGATCAGCAGCCAAAACACAGACTAACATGATGCACACAGGATCATTAATATGCATTAGTCGGCTGTGTTTTGTGATTATAACAATGATAATGTTCCTCCCTTATTTTTAGGTTTATCAAGGTTTATACTAATATGGTGTGGGGGGTCTGAAGCAAAGATAACTGGCACACAAAAGGCCAAATTACTATTCAATTCAATTCATCTTTATTTCTATAGCGCTTTTACAATGT
>CAIGQV010018227.1:26177997-26213542 GCA_903798115.1 Danio jaintianensis | reverse complement strand
CAAAGGTTAAATTGCTGTCTAGTATAACACCCAGATCTTTTACAGAAAAAAGTGAAAAAAGCACAAATAAAGTTTGCCCCAAAACGGACCCACCAAAATATTCACGTGTGCACTTTTAGATTCAAAATCACTCACAAACACATCGTGAAATCCACTACACACAAGTGTGTAAAAGGTTAACCATTTAAGGAAACATCTCCACACCACAAAAAAGCCTGACTGCCCGCTCTAGACACCCCCAGCTCCTAAGGAAAGAAAATAACAAATTAAAATAACAAAATGAGCAAGACAAATAACATTGATTCATTTTCTTTTTGGCTTAGTCCCTTTATTAATCTGGGGTCGCCACAGTGGAATGAACCGCCAACTTATCCAGCATATGTTTTATGCGGATGCCCTTCCAGCTGCAACCCATCACTGGGAAACATCCATACACACTCATACACTATGGCCAATTTAGCTTACCCAATTCACCTGTACCACATGTCTTTGGACTTGTGGGGGAAACCAGAGCACCCGGAGGAAATCCACGCGGACATGCAAACTCCACACAGAAATGCCAACTGACCCAGCCGAGGCTCAAACCAGTGACCTTCTTGCTGTGAGGCGATCGTGCTACCCACTGCACAACCATGATGCCTAGACAAATAACAAACAAATACAAAATCACACTTAATGAAATAAATACTTTTACAGAAACACTTAAATTAACACAAATTTAGTTAGCCACCTGGGTTTAATTTCCACACCAGCTCACAGGGCAACACTTGACATAAGAAAAGAAAAATAACACAATACTGCCACCAGGAAAGATAGAGGCAAGCTAAAAGCCACCAGTTTAACATGGCAAGGCAACAGGCCTAATCAGGCAGCAAGCAGTGTACAATGGTTCAATTAAACAGCAACGGAAGAAATGAAACAAAGTTAAAGCAAAAACAAAAAGGACAAAACAAAAGGTTTAAAGCAAAACAAAAAGCTTTAAAGCAAAACAAAAAGGTTTAAAGAGCTCCTATTATGCATTATAAAAGGTCATATTTTGGTTTTGTGGGTCTCCAACAACAGGCTGATATGCATGCAAGGTCAAAAAACCCTTTTACTGCCTTATGCTATGTATTTACTTTTACCTAATTATCCCAATGACTCCCATATGACTTGTTCAGTGATTCATTTGTTCCTGCTGATGTTTGTACAGCTGATGGTGGCCATAGCAATGAAAAATGGCAGGGAATCTCGAGCTCAAAAACGCATTTAAATCGATGAAGGAAGAGGCTGTGTCGTTACGAAGCAGACACTGACAACAGACGCTGGCGATCACAACAGTCGTGTTTTCCAGCTGTTTTAGATACAATTGTGAATAGCCCCATAAAGAGTTAACCAGAAATACAGTACAAGCCACGCGGAGTGGTTACAAAACACAATTGAATACATATTTTGCAAGCTAGAGATAACAATGAGGCAACCGTTTTAATCACACTTACAGATCCCGAGGACAAAGAAACCGGTTCACATAAACTGTCTACTGACAAGTCCTTGTCAATGTCTGACAAAGTCCCATACATTAATAGTCTTTGGTGATGATTCTTCCTTTATCAAACGGCTGGCAGGGTATTGTATTAATCATCAGAAAACAGGCAGGAACAAACACAGCAAGGTTGGCTTGGGTATACTGTGGTATTGTTTGAAAATGAACTTTAACCATTTATTCCCCACAGTGGCATCTCTGGCAATCAGATTACTCATCTTCAGTTCAAGAGTTTGCACTTAGATAATGCTCGACTATGATAGCAGATTTGGCATGCTGTCCCGGGAGAGAACCCTGAGCTCGGAGATAGATGAGCCCAAGGTTCCCGCCTGGTCAATAAGCATTAGGAGGGATACGAGATCAGGTGTTTCTCGAAAGCCTCCAAAAGAGCTATTGGCTCGGGACAGCAGCCGTGTATTCGGAGAACGCCCCCCAAAAGGCTGAAAAAGTTGCTATATCCGGCTGCTGGATATAGTGGCTGGGAAGGAGGAAGAAGAAGAGAGATGCAAGTCCCCGGGGGCAGAATATATAAATGTATATGTATATAAGAATATATAGCTATACATATAAATATGATGGGTTGGCCTAATACCTAAGGGGGGGCGGTGACGTGACTCGAAGCTCGAAGTCACAGCTCGGAAATTGAGCTATATAGGCTGGCTCCGGCAGGAGTCGGGATTTTAGGGTGAAGAGTGGGGATGCCTGCCGGAGTAGGTGTTTGAGGACCGCCCCTGCGGGGGCTAGAGCTTGGGAGTGACAGCAGAAATATATATGCCCGCATACTGGGTTGTATTTGGACGTACATGTGCAAATGATCGATATATTCGGGGGGTTTTTTTGTGCGCGAGTGTGGTGATGCGCATGCGAACTATCGATCAAATGCATGAAGCTAAGGCCGGAGGGGGGGGGTGGTGACGTGACTCGAGCTCGAAGTCACAGCTCGGGAAGTTGAGCTAGAAAGGCTGGCTCTAGCGGGAGTCGGGGAAAAGGGGATTGGGCGGTGGAGACTCCTTTTAGAGGGTGACCAGGGAGGCTGGGGAGCCAGTGTGGTGCCGACATGCGTCCGCGAAATTTGGTATGTGCAGACGCATATCTGCATCATACGCGTAGCCCGCGCGCCCATTCGGCGCACGTGCAGGCATGCGACGCTGGGGCTGGGGAAGGGGCAGTGACGTGACTCGAAGCTCGAAGTCACAGCTCGGGTGAGATGAGCTATAATAGGCTGCTCGGGCAAGAGTCGGGAAGGGAGGGAGGGTAGGAGACTGCTGAGAGCGTTGGGAAGCTAGGCGGGGTGGCGGAGGACTGCTGAAGTTGGGGTAGGAAGAAACAAAACTGGGAAATATTTCATCTGGAAAGGGACTTTTGGGCTGCCTTGAGGTGGCTTTGGCTGAGGCGAATGTATGATTTGAAAGCATCGGATGACCACCTGCCTAGGGTTTGTATGTGTTGCTGTGATAACCCTTTGTGTGCTGCTGTGGTGGCAGCTCCAATTCTAAAGGAGTGGCTAGAGTAGGATTCTGGTGAAAATCCTGAAAAGTGAAGGACTGCTTTTAGGTGTCTTTGGAACCAAAAGCGTGTGATGGGGTGGGATGAGTCATCTATAAATAGGGGGGAGGAGGGGCTAGTGCTGAGGGTTCTCCTGTAGTGTATGTATGCTAGGAGTGTATGGAAGGGGCGTGTAGAGGAGGGGATATCAAATATGTAAATGTAGTGTCCTTTGCGTGATTGGTCTGTTTTGCTTTTCTTGATAAAGAAAGATATCGTTTCCCTGTCGATAAGGGCTAGATCTGATATGGTGGGGTGGATGCTGGGGTCAAATTTTGACGTTATAGAAATTTCGGAACATCTAAGGAATCCGAAAAAAGAGAGTATGAACATGGCGTCAAGGGTTCGGTCAGAATGGGTAGATATATAGCCTTTCCGTAGTGTGGAAATGCATTTGGATAGTATATGGTGTGTGATGGGCAGCCTGGAGTCTGGGAGGGAGGAGTGGGCTTTTTGGATACCTTTGATGAGAAGGCTGGTTTGGGCATTGGCTATAGAATTTGATACGGAGCCGTGTATTAATTTGTGGAAGAATTGGATGCCACTTAGGTAGCTTCTGATGGAGCTGGCTTGTATGTTTTTGTAAATATGGAGGTATGTGATGAATGAAGTTATAGTGAGCAAGGAAAAGTTGGGAAATGTAGTGTTGTAAATGGAATGGAATTGTTTAAATGCATTCCAAGCTGTAAGATATGATTGTAATGTTCTGGGGGCTACTGCTTGTAGGATAAGGGAGATGGATGTTTGGTGCAGGTGATGCATGGGGTGATTTATGGCAATATCATCTCTGAATAAGGAGGGACGGGAGTCAGATGTGGTTCTGCTTCTGGGACGAGCATCCAGAATCTCTGTAACAGAAGACGAGAGAGAGAGTCAGCAATTTGGTTGTGGAAACTGGGAATGTGTTTAGCTTTAATGATAAATTGTTTTTTAGCAGAGGTCCAAATCAGACGGCGGAGGAGCGGCATTAGAGCGGGAGAGTGAGAGCGTCCTTTATTAATGCTATGGACTACGGCTTCGTTGTCGCAGTGGACTAGAATGCAGGAGGCGGACCATTCATCTAACCACAATAGGGAAGCTGCGACTAGGGGGTATAGTTCGAAAAATGCTGATGATTGTTGGTGTTTAGGGGTTTCTAGCATTTTGGAGGGCCAGGAGGAAGCGAACCAGCGGCCTTGCTAATATCCTCCGAAACCTACGGAAGGGGCGGCATCGGTGTATAAGTGTATGTCGACTAGTGATTCTATTAAATCGCTATAGAAAAAGGAGCAGCTGTTCCAGCACTTCAGGAAGGAAATCCAGAGGCTTAATTCGTGGCGACATGGATCAGTTAGAGAGATATTATCTTCTAAACCTGGGACCGATGCCGCGAGTTGGAGAAGGTGAGTTACAAAGGGTCGTCCTTGCGGAATAATACGCATGGCGAAATTGAGGTGTCCTAGAATGGACATTAGTTCGCGTTTGGAGCAATGTTGTCTTTCCAGGAATATGGAAGACAGCGAGATGATGCGATCGATTTTCTCCTTGGGTAAGGATGCTTGGAATTTTTTAGAATCTAGATTAATGCCTAGAAATTCTATTGACGTGCTAGGGCCTGATGTTTTTTCCTCTGCGAGTGGAAGGCCGAGTTTAGTGAAAACTTTTTCAGTTATCGTTAGATGTTTGGCTGGAGGATAATTTGAGGGAGAAATGATGAGGAAATCATCGAGAAGGTGTATAAGGTGCTGAATTCCGTAGTTATTAGACAGAATCCAGCAGATAGCTTCTGAAAGCATGTCGAATATTTTTGGACTGCTTCTGCATCCAAATGTTAAACGCACGGCGAAGTAAAATTTGGATCTCCAATTAGTGCCAAAGAGGTGCCAGAAATCAGGGTGTAAAGGCATGACTTTGAAGGCAGAGGATATGTCAACTTTAGCGAGCCAAGCATTCCGGCCGACTGATTTAATCAGGGAGATAGCTTGATCTATGTCGTGGTAATTTAACGCATATTCATCAGGAGGAATGATGCTGTTGATGCTAGAGAAGGGAGAATTGTGAGGGGATGAAAGGTCAATTATGAGTTGTTTTTTTACCAGAAAATCGTCTGGTGGCTACTCCGATAGGGCTAATTCTGTAGACGCTAAATGGGGGAGCGAGGAAGGGACCAATCATAAAATTATTATCGATCTCTTTCTTGATTAATTGTTCGACGACTTCTGGCTCTGCGTTGGCAGATAATAGATTAGGGCAGGCGAGATTGTAGGAAGGAAGAGAAGAGACTCCTGGGTGGAATCCGCTGGATAGGCCTGTAATGAGAAATTCAGAAAAGTTAGGATCAGGGTGCAAACTTAATTCGGATGAAAGTTGAGAAATGTTAACAGGAGTCGACAGATAATGTTTAGATTTTTTATTGGCTTTCGCTGTTTGACATACAATGCGGGCATGCGCGCCTCCGCAATAACTACAGGTGTGGAGGAATTTGCACGGTTGTCTGAAGCATTTTCCTGTATTAAAATTGAAGCAGGGATTAGTGGGAGGATAGTTTTGAGTAGGAAGAAGAGAGGGGAGAGCTGAGGTAGATGGGCGGGGAACGTAGCTAGTGGATCTGGGGTTAGAAGGAGGTGGATCTGGAGAAGGGATAACAAAAGGGCAGGAAGTAGTGGTGTGGAGACTTGAACGGCAGACCGCACAGGAAAGATTACGGCAACCTAAAAAGACTCTGTTGTGGAGATCAGTGTCCAGAGCCCCCCAATAAGCACACTGGTTCCACTGTGAGACACGGATTGCGCATTTAGCTGAAAATAATTTATGATAGGTGTAAAAGTGGGTACCCCCATAAGAGAGCACGAGCTCCGAAATGATGGCCATGTAATCGTTCAGTTCGCGCCTCCTATGGGGAAAGACTGAACATATTGTCTCAGTGAATCTGGAAAATGCTAAGTGGAATTCTGCTAGAGAAAGTGTACGGGTTTGGGTGCTGGCGGATGATTTTAAAGTGAGTGAAAATTCGCCGCAATCTATCTGGCGCTCCGCCGTAGGAGGTGCGATAGGTGAGAGGAGTGTGGAAAGGTCTATGTCAGCACCTGATATGATGAGGTTCTTTGTAGAGTTGGAGACGGGATGAGGTTCCAAAACTGGAGCGTTCTGAGGGATGGGGAGGGGAGTGGTGGTGGAAAGGGTGAAAGGAGGGCGTGCGGAAGAAAAGTTAGTGGGAATGGAGGTGTGCTGGGGGGGGGGTTAGTAATAGAAGTGAGTGAGTGGTGAAGGGATGAAGGGGGGAAAGCAGGGGGAAAATTAGAAGGGAGAGCAGCAGGGAGAGGAAAGGCGTTAGAACTGGAAATAAAAGGCTGGTGAGGATGAGTAATCTGGGTTGGAGGGATATGAAGATTAGAAGGAAGGTGAAACTGGATGTGATTGGAAGAGGTAGCTGGAGGAGAAGAGCTAGCGGATGCGCTGGAATTAGGAGCTGGTGGCCAGAGGAGGGGGGTGTTGGTTATGAGGTCTGGATGGATGTCTTGAGTATTGTCATGATGTTGCGTTGCTGTGGTTTTGGTGGTCCGGTTTTCTTCGTGTTGATGTGCTGGTGGTTTTTTGATTTCCTTGGTGCTTTCCTAGATATTCCTGGTTGGTTTAATGCTTGCAGGGGAGTGCTGTGTTGATGATAGGGGGCGTGGCGAGAGCGGGTCTTTCGGGTATCCTTGGGGGGCGTAGTCGTTGAAGGAATGGATGCGTAGAGTTTGATGAGTTCAGTTTTATTGCAACGGCTTGGGACAGTGATACCGGCGTCTGTGATGGATTGGCGGAGTTCGTTGACTGTCATTTTCCTTGTGATGATGGGTGAAGAAATGGCGGAAGCGTATGAAGAGGCTGGTGAAGGTAGGTGGCGATTTAAGGCTGAAGGAGACGGAGATAGAAGTCGGCGAGAGGTTCTGGCTGCTGCTGAACAGATAGGCCTGCGGCCTCTTACTGGAGCTTCGGTTTCAAGTTGGTAAGGAGGCGGGATGAGTTGATCTATGGCCGGGGTTCCTGGGAGAGCGGAGCTCTCATTAGCATTGGTGTTATTGTTGTTGTTGTTGTTATTGCTGCTGCTGTTGTTGTAGTTGCTGCTGGACAGTTGTTGCTTTTCCATTTTGAGTGGAGTAGCGAGGCTGTTGCTGTCTGCCCTCATCTTCTGAAAATGAAGATAGGGAATGAGATTTTTAGGCAGGGTATTTATAGTGATTCGTAATGATCTGATAGGTTGGCTAATGATTAGCGATAGGTATCAGCTGTCGTCGTTCATATCACGTGCTCCTCTCGAAATTAGTTTGTGAAACTTCACTTATGATCAATCCCCTCCTTGCTCCCACACCTCATATTTGGCGATGTCTCATATCGACATCGATACGAGCATTCAAAAGTTTTGAACCCAAGACGATTCATATAAACGACTCTGAGTAATCTGTTTTTTTTGGAGAATCAATATTTTTTTAAACACAGTGCACTTTTAGATTTAAAGTGGTGGTCCACTACGATATCATATTTTAAACTTTAGTTCATGTGTAATGTAGCTGTGTGAACATAAACAACATCTCTGAATGTAATATGCTCAAAGTTCAATGCAAAGGGAGACAGTTTGGATTTTACAGAGTAAAAGTGGGGACTACAAAAAAATACATCCAGGCTGATGAGATCACAAGGGTTTCTGGTTACACGCATTTACCACGCACACACACCCTGCGCATCGAAGGGGCGTGGCCAGAGGCGCTGTAATGTTACAGCAGAGAAAGCTAAAATGCCCTCCAAACGATGCTATTAACACAGAGAGCTTCTTCTGTTTCTGTATTTGGGCTTCCAAAGGACATGGCACAAAGACAGAAGTGCTTACAGTTTAATTTTAATTATGTTCCAGAGAATTATAAAATATAGCAAGCATTTGACAAAGGATAGCTTCCAGAATCTCCTTAAAGGTGCAGCTCCAACAAGCAGAAGCTGTGGATTGTGAGCCACAAACTGTAAGTATTTTTATTTGTTAAAATTGATCTATGACATGCACAGTGTCTAGTGTCAACAGTATGTTGTAGCAAGGATGTAAACAATGGGAAATGCTGTTTGGCACCGCTAAACAATTGAGCTACAAATTCATATTTATCAGTCAAACCGCTGTAAACACCCACAATCTTCAGCAGTGCTGCAGTGTCTCTCTATGCAGCCGCGTTCCCTGCGTTCTACATCTCAGATAATGAACTCACAAAAGATATGTGAACGTTTTATATTACTAACACATGCTTATTCTGAATATATGTGAAAGATGTAACGCGTTGAGTTAGGGAAAAAAAATACAGGATAGCTTGCCTGACTCGTGTTGCAGCAGAAAAATCAATCAAAGCTCACACGTATTCCACATCTCGTGATTTATTCTCCTATCAACAGCATCACTGTATATTACAGAAAAACAACTTAGTTCGAGCATCAGAGAAAAATAAAAATAAACATCGATCACATGCGGTTCTCGTGTTACATGCGTCTATTTTTAGATTATTTCAATGAACGGTTTATTCATCAGTAAATTATTATAAAATTTTCATGTTTTTGTTTTATTTTTGTATTCAAATAATAAATAAAGAACCACTGAGCTATGGTCTGATAGTACTATTGATTCGTAGTGACAGTGTTTGACTTTTGACATAAGATTAAAATCTATCATAAATAACCCTTGTGCACTGTTCAAATTTACTACCCTTTTGTTATGTTAGGGATGAAAACATCCACTACATTTAGTGGAGAGTGGGGAGTTGCTTTGAACATGAGAGTCCCCTGCCACAATGATGTAAGCTATAAAACAGCAATGTATAAACAAAAGAAATCTATAAATACACATTTCATTGTCACAAACTTTTTAGGCAGCCTCAGGAACCCACAAAATCACCCCACCGGGAGGTCACAAGTCACATACAGTGCATCCGGAAAGTATTCATAGTGCTTCACTTTTTCCACATTTTTTATGTTACAGCCTTATTCCAAAATTGATTCAATTAATTTATTTCCTCAAAATTCTACACACAATACCCAATAATGACAATGTGAAAAAAGATTTTTTTGAAATTGTTGCAAATTTATTACAAATAAAAAAACCTAAAAAATCACATGTACATAAGTATTCACAGCCTTTGCTTAATACTTTGTTGATGCACCTTTGACAGCAATTACAGCCTCAAGTCATTTTGAATATGATGCCACAAGCTTGACACACCTGTCTTTGGGAATTGGGAAGATTGCTGCACAGATGGTTGTCCTTCTGTAAGGTTCTCCTCTCTCCACAGAAGAACGCTGGAGCTCAGACAGAGTGACCATCAGGTTATTGATCACCTCCCTGACTAAGGCCCTTCTCCCCGATTACTCAGCTTAGATGGCTGGTCAGCTCTAGGAAGAGTCCTGGTGGTTCCAAACATCTTCCACTTACAGATGATGGAGGCCACTGTGGTCATTGGAACTTTCAAAGCAGCAGAATTTTTTCTGTAACCTTCCCCAGCCTTGTGCCTTGAGACAGTCTTGTCTCGGAGGTCTACAGACAATTCCTTTGTCTTCATGCTTGGTTTGTGCTTTGACATACACTGTCAACCCTGGGACCTTATATAGACAGGTGTATGCCTTTTCAAATCATGTCCAATCAGCTGAATTTACCACAGGTGAACTCCAATTAAGCTGCTGAAACATCTCAAGAATGATCAGTGGAAACAGAATGTACCTAGTCCATTTTGGAATAAGGCTGTAACATAAAAAAATGTGGAAAAATTGAAGCGCTATGAATACTTTCACTGTACCTAAGCACCGAGTTACCATGGTAACAATCTTGATAGGCAAGCCTCAAAAGGCTTTCACACTTACACATGAAAAGAACTGGACATTTTTTAATAGCTATTTCTATATTTTAGAATGTATGTAATGTTGTCGTGTGTGTATGTTCATGTTTTTTGTGACATAAGTAGACTGCTATGTCTGTGCTAAATAGTGTTTCAAGAGTTCACACTTAGCTGATGATTGATTATAAAGCTTGTTTGGCATGCTGTCCCGGGAGAGAGCCCTGAGCTCATAAGATCCTCGAGCCCGGGGCTCCCTCCCGTTTGCAAGGCGATAGGAGAGTTTGAGCTCAGGTAGATCTCGAGAACTCCCCTGCTGTAGTAGCTAGTAAACTAATAGTGTTTGCTCTTGAGAGATGACTATTGCTAGTTCGTGTTTGTGGTGCTGATTTGGATTGGTCTATTAACTTAGGTTGCATGTTTTTGGACGGTGGGAGGAAACCGGGGAACCCGGGGGAAACCCACGTGGCACGGGGAGAACGTGCAAACTCCGCACAGAAACGCCGGCTTGCCCGGTAAGGGCTAGAACCGGTGACGTTCTTGCTGTGAGGCAACAGTGCTAACCACTGGGCCGCCGTGTCACCCGTCCAGGAAGGAGGAGTAGGGGTGGAAGGGGGGATTCTTCAAAAATGAAGATGGCTGTTATATGGAACTTAGGGTATTTATAGTGGCTTAGGAATCGTCTGATTGGTGAATCGTAAATTGGATAATGCGGATCAGGCTCAAGCAATCATAAGCACGTGATCCTCTCGAAATTAGTTTACAAATAAACTTCACTTACAAAATAAAGCTTGTTTGGCATGCTGTCCCGGGAGAGAGCCCTGAGCTCATAAGATCCTCGAGCCCGGGGCTACCTCCCGTTTGCAAGGCGATAGGAGAGTTTGAGCTCAGGTAGATCTCGAGAACTCCCCAGGATGCCTTAATTAGCTCGGGACAGCAGCCGCATATTGAAGAAACCCCCTGAGAGGCAAATATCAATGCTATATTCGGCTGCTGGATAAAATATTGGAAAGATGTTAGAGGAGAGAGGCTCCTGCTGGAGCGAAGTTGGAAACAGACTTCTGTGGAGTCTGGATGGGGGGCGTGGGAGGGGCCGGGAGTGACTCCTGTGGGAGTCGAGGCTCTAGGGAGACTCTGCGGGAGTCAGAGCCGGGGCTCCTGCGAGAGTCGAGGGAGATATTCTTGGGTGGGGAAGACTCCTGCGGGAGAGGGGTGAAATAGTTTGGGGGGGGGATGGGCATGGAACTCCTGCGGGATTTGAAGCTCGGGGGGACTCCTGCGGGATTCAGAGCTTAGGGGAGTGAGGGCCTATGCGGAAAGAAGGAAAGGATAGCGGATGACTCGACGCTAGAAAAAGAAAGAAAGCGGAGAAACTCGACGCTGAAGGAAGAAAATTAGCGGAGGAACTCGACGCTGTAAAGAGGGGGGGTAGGGGGAAGGTCATGAAGTATGAGTAGAAGAAGGGACAAAAGGTAAAGATGGAAAACATGGAGGAAAATAGTGTAGCGGAGAAACTGAGCGCTGAAAAGAAAAGAAGCAGCAAAACTCAACGCTGAAAGAGGGGGGGGTGATTTAGGGATGTGAGAACAGAAAAGGGGTTTGAAGAAGGGGGGTGGAAGAGCGGGATTACTCGTCAGAAGTAAAAGAAGGGGCGAATGAATGCCGGAAGGGAGATAGAAAGAGGGGCGGAGGGTCTCATCGCCAGAAAGAGGAAAAAAAAAAAGGGAGGGGGGAGGGGGGGGGGGGGGGGGGGGGGGGGGGGGGGAAGGGGGGAGGGAGGGGGAAGGGGGGGGGGGGGGGGGGGGGGGGGTGTGGTCGAAGCTCTAAGCGACACCTGCGGGAGTTAGAGCTGTGGTGAGCGGGAATGGTGGGGAAGCGGAGTATAGCTCGCGCTTGGAAGGTTAGAAGGAAGAGAATAGGAAGGGTAGCGAAGGGGCTAGAGAGAGGGGAAATGGGAGGAAATGGAAGAGTCGTGCTCGTGCCCTTGAACTCTGGAGGGTGGAAGTCGGCTGGAGAGAATTAGCTGGGCTTCCTTGAGGTGGTAATGGCTGAGGCGGATGTAGGATTTAAAGGCGTCAGAAGACCAACGTCCGAGGGTCTGAATCTGTTGTTGAGAGAGCCCATTGTGGGCTGCTGTGGTGGCTGCCCCTATTCTGAATGAATGGCTAGAGAATGGTTCGGGGGGGAAGCCTGAAACGCGGAGGACTTCTTTTAAATGTTTTTGGAACCAGAAACGTGTTACTGGACGGTTATCGTCGTCAGTAAATAGAGGGGCGAGGGGGTTGGGCTCTTATGCTCTCCTGGAGTGTATGTATGCTAGGTGGGTCTGGAAAGGGTGTGTGGGGGAGGGGATGTCAAAAATATAAATGGAATACCCTTTCCGTATTTGGTCTGTTTTGCTTTGCTTGATGAAGAATGACAGAGTTTCTTTATTCTGTAAAGTCAGATCGGATATGGTGGGGTGGATGGTGGGGTTGAAATTGGATGTTATGGTTAGTTCAGCAGAACATCTTAGAAAGCCAAAAAAGGCTAGGGTGAACATGGCGTCGAGGGTGCGGGCTGTGTGGGTGGAAAGGTATCCTTTGCATAGTGTGTGGATCCATTTGGACAATATATGGAGGGTAATGGGTTGTCTGGGGTCGGGAAGGGAGGGGTGGGTTTTTTGGATACCTTTAATGAGAAGGGAAGTTTGAGAATTAGTGATGGAGTCTGAGAGGGGACCCGTGGATGTTTATGAAAAAATTGGATCCCGCTAAGGTAGCTTCTGATTGAGCTGGCTTGTATGTTTTTTGCTGCGTGTAAGTGAGATATGAATGAGGTGATGGAAAGGAGGGAGAAATCTGTGTTTGAATGCACTCCATGCGGTAAGATATGAGTGGAGGGTTCTGGGGGCTATTGCTTGAAAAATAAGGGATATGGAGATTTCATGGAGGTGGTAGAGGGGGTGGTTTATGGCAATATCACTTCTAAATAATGAGGGACTGGTGTTGGATGGGGATCCGCCTCTGGAACCAATCGCCAAAACCTCTGGAAAGAAAAACGAGACAGAGAGTCAGCAATTAGATTTTTACAACCCGGTATATGTTCAGCAGTTATACAGAACTGTTTTTTGGCTGCTATCCAAATTAAGCGCCTTAATAAGGGCATGAGGGCTGGAGCGTGGGAATGCCCCTTACTAATGCATTGGACTGTGGCCTCGTTGTCGCAGTGTACGAGAATGCTAGAGGTGGCCCATTCGTCGCCCCATAGGATGGTCGCGGCGACGATGGGATATAATTCGAAAAGGGTGGTCGATTGTTGGTTTTGGGGAATTTCGAGCATTTGGGGGGGCCATGGTGACGCGAACCAGCGCCCTTGGTAAAATCCCCCGAAACCAACTGAAGGGGTGGCGTCGGTGAATAATTTGATATCTACCGGCGAAGCTGTCAGGTCGCTGTAGAAAAAGGAACAGCCGTTCCATTGCTTAAGGAAAGATATCCATAAGCTGATTTCGTCGCGACTGGGTTTAGAGAGAAGGATGGAGTCCTCTAAACCGGGAACTGTGGTGGAGAGCTAGAGGAGGTGAGTAACGAACTGCCGACCTTGGGGAATGATTTGCATGGCGAAATTAAGATGTCCGAGAATGGAGAGGAGCTCGCGTTTGGTGCGTGACTGGCTTTTGAGAAAAATGTGGCATAAAAATATGATGCGGTCAATTTTTTTCTTTTGGGAGGGATGCTTGGAATTTTTTGGAATCTAGATTAATATCCAGGAATTCAATGGAAGTGCTGGGTCCGGAGGTTTTTTGAGGGGAATTCCGAGATTGGCGAAAACCTTTTGGGTGATCGTTAGGTGCTTGGAAGGGGGAGACGAGGGAGGGGAGATAATGAGGAAATCGTCTAGTATGTGAATGAGGAACGGAATTCTGTAATTATTGGATAATATCCAGCATACGGCTTCGGAGAGCATGTCGAAAATTTTGGGGCTGCTTTTGCAGCCAAAGGTTAGTCATACTGCGAAGTAGAATTGTGAGCGCCAATGGATGCCAAAAAGATGCCAATAATCAGGGTGAATTGGCATGATTTTGAATGCAGATGCAATGTCGATTTTTGCGAGCCAAGCATTATGGCCGGCTGTTTTGATAAGGGAGATCGCTTGGTCTATGTTGTGGTAGTGAAGTGAATATTCGTTGATCGGAATAGTGCTATTTGTACTGGGAAATATAGAATTGTGTGGGGAAGAAAGGTCGATTATGAAAAAAATTTCGAGTGGCGATGCCTACTGGGCTAATGCGGGAAACGCTGAACGGCAGGGTGGAGAATGGTCCGATCATAAAGTTATTGTCGAACTATTTTTTAATGAGATGATCGACTGTCTTGGGATCGGTAGTTGCGGATTGTAGATTGAGACAGAAAAGATTAGAGGAAGGGAGAGCTGAAACGCCTGGGTGGAATCCGTGGGTTAGACCTGAAATTAGAAAATCAGAAAAGTTAGTATCAGAGTGAAAGCGTAGTTCAAATGCAAGGTGAGGAATATTCACTGGAGTCGATAGGTAATATTTAGATTTTTTATTATTAGCTCTCCATATGGAGCAAATGATTTGGGCGTGGGAGCCGCCGCAGTAGTTGCAAATATGGAGATATTTGCAGGGGTTTCTAAGATATCTGCCAAAGTTGAAATTTTGGCAGATGTCTCGGTTGGAGGAAGAAGAGCGGAAGGACGAAGAGGGGAGAACAGAGGGAAGGTTAGGATTAGGCGGGCGAGGGACGTAACTGATGGATCTGGATGTAGGTTGAGCTGAGTCGGGAGTAGGAGTGATGAAAGGGCAGGAGGTAGTGGAGTGAAGGCTAGAGTGGCAGACAGCGCAGGATAGATTACGGCAGCTTAGAAAGACTCGGTTATGGAGATTAACGTCCAGAGCCCCCCAATAAGGTTGTTGACTCCATTGAGTCACACGGATTGCGTATTTGGCTGAAAAAAGCTTATGGTAGGTATAGAAATTAGTTCCCCCTTAGGAGAGTGCGAGCTCGGCGATGATAGCCATGTAGTCGTTCAACTTGCGCCTCCTATGGGGAAAAACGGAACAGATTATGTCTGTGAAACGTGAAAAGGCGATGGTGGATTCGGAGGAGGAGGCTGAGACGTATGAAGAGGTGGGTGAAATGTTCTGATGTCTTAAGGTGGAAGGTGTGGGTGATCTGTGGCGATGTCTGGTGGTTGAAGAGCGTGTCGTTCGTCGGCCTTTTGCTTGGTCCTCAGGCTCAGTTTGAGAACCGTGCGGAGCTAAGTGGTGTTGGGCTGTTGCGGGCGATCCCGAGAGAGCGTTGTCTTCTTGGAGGTTGTTGGCTGGGTTGATGCTGGTGTAGTTGTCCATTGTAGTGAATAGCTTTTGTCGGAAACTTGCTGTATTGGAGCGAGGTTAGACGGAGCTTGTTCAAAAGTGAAGATAGCTGTTATATGGAACTTAGGGTATTTATAGTGGCTTAGGAATCGTCTGATTGGTGAATCGTAAATTCAATAATCTGTGAATTATCAGGCGCAAGCAATCATAAGCACGTGATCCTCTCAAAATTAGTTTACAAATAAACTTCACTTATTGATGATTTACTGGTGGTTTGTCAATTTCTTTGTATTAAAACCCTTAGAAGTATTGCTTAATTGCTTAACACTCAAACAACATCACAGAAGTGTTTGGTATGTACGCACAGCTAATGTGGTTTAGAGAACAACTGTATGCATTGTATTTTGGTACTTGTAGCACATGTTGAGATTATAAAATCTTTAAAATTTGTCTTTGACCACTATTCAACAAGCATATGCAAATCACCAGACATGAACAATGGGCCATAAAGCTGGCTAGAAGGCAACATCCCATTGGCTAACTCAACCCCTGAGTTCATGACATCAGCAATCCTATTTAAGGAACTGAACAACCAGTTCACACTCTCTCTCTCTCTTGTTTTTTTTTTTTTTTTTTACTCTTTGCCTC
Source organism: Danio jaintianensis (assembly GCA_903798115.1). Lineage (NCBI taxonomy): Eukaryota > Metazoa > Chordata > Actinopteri > Cypriniformes > Danionidae > Danio > Danio jaintianensis. Next base: position 26,197,686 of record CAIGQV010018227.1, on the reverse strand, counting down.
TTTACGCTCTGACCCTTACTCTTCTTCAACTCTTCAGTCGGTCACCAGCCAAAATCTGACCTAAGGCCTTAGGCCTCACCCAAGCTGAGGCCAGGCTTCGGCCTTCTCACTCTTCAGAGACTTTCAGCATCAAGCCAAGTCTCTATTCTGGACAATTTCAACTCATAACCTCGCTGGAATGCTGATTAACTGATCAGAATGGGGAAGAACCAGCAACCACTCATCAGAAACTTCCAGGCCAGCACACTGCATAAGCCACAGACAAGATAACTATGCGAGTTTGATTTAGTTATCAGATATGCTAGTTTATCATGTCCTTTGTTAAAACAAGGTGATTCAGTTTTCTTTGATGATTGGTTTTAGGTTATTGATGTTGAATTGCCTCTCTCTTGCTCTCTCAAATACACGCATGTTGTAAATAGATGTGTTGTCTATACCTTTTTGTTACCATTATTAAACTTTTGAGCCCACGCGGATCGCTTGTTTTTACACACAGAACAAGTTACTCAAACTCAAAGATAAAGCAAGTTGTACTAATCCGTTAATGTAGTAAGATTAATTATTCTTCCAGACCAGGAAATTACTTAATCTTTGAATTAATAGACGAATAAATCATAGGCTTCAACAGATGAGCAGTTCAATTTAATGTAATTTGAGTTCGGCTACCATTAACAATAAAGTCAACCCAAGTATTCATAATTAAATAATAACTTGTTATTATTAATTATTAATATTAATAATTTTATGAGCTTAATTTCGCTACAGCAATGTCACAGTGTTTAAAAAAAGAACATTGTATTGGCTTACTGTATGAAGCAAATAAAACGAAACACAACGAAATCACATCATTTGTTTCGCAAAATGAATAAGCAGTGTCTCAATGTCCATATGAAAGCATCTGGCTGTCAGTCTTTGACATGACTGGACTTTGCTCCTCAGCGTCCCCACACCTTGATGCTCATGACAAGAATAGCATGTGTAGTTATCTTTTTTTTTTTTTAAAGTGAGGTGTAAATCGCCATCATGCATGAATGAATTATATTTTTGCACTTTTACACATAATAATCCATGATCACATTACAAAATACTTGAAACCGCATGTCAAAATAACGCGTCAATATTTTTTTGAGACTCCCCAAAATTTCACAAATCATGTTTTCAGGGGAGCCCATGCCTTATTTAGGGGAGCCTAGCTCCCCTATAGTTCGCACCCTGAATATATGAATGGAAAAAAAAAAATCACAAATTGCAGAACTATTTAGGTGCTTTTTTAAAATCAACTTGGAATGAATGTGGGCCTCACGGTGGCGCAGTGGGTAGCACGTTCGCCTCACAGCAAGAAGGTCGCTGGTTCAAGCCTCGGCTGGGTCAGTTGGCATTTCTGTGTGGAGTTTGCATGTTCTCCCCGTGTTGTTGTGGGTTTCCTCCGGTTTCCCCCACAAGTCCAAAGACATGTGGTATAGGTGAATTGGGTAAGCTAAATTGTCTGTGGTGTATGAGTGTGTATGGATGTTTCCCAGTGATGGGTTGCAGCTGGAAGGGCATCCGCTGCGTAAAACATATGCTGGATAAGTTGGCGGTTCATTCCGCTGTGGCGACCCCAGATTAATAAAGGGACTAAGCCGAAAAGAAAATGAATGAATATATAATTTTAAATATTAGCAAAATATTTGATAATATATGAATGGAAAATTGATTTTTATTGAACTAAAAAAAAAAAAAAAAATCATAAAATTTAACAAAACAATTTAGGAGCTTTAAAATAAAAAATGTAATGAATAGTATTTTATTTCTATAATTAAATTAATTCTATGCCACAAAGGACATGCAAACACTGCAAAATATTTAGCTATAAACTCTACTGACTAGCTTCTCCCCTGTAGTTTCACATGAGAAATCGAACTCCTTTCCCCGAACTGAACTTTAACAAAAATTCATGTAATTTTTGGTATTTCATTTTTAGGTTTCACTTTCACTCAGCAAGATTTCATTAATGCCCCTGGGACAATCTCTGAGCTACTGGATGCGACTATGAAGTAAGAACTGATAGGAGAATATGAACCATGGATACAAACCTTAGTGTGTGGCTGCAGCTGTAGCCTCTGTTGGACGCTGCAGCCGCTGACATCTGGTGAAAAAAGTGGTTACGTCACACCTGCCCGCCCAACCTGAGTGACACGCTCAACTCTGAGGCCAGCCTGGGTTGCCAGGTGTGTGCAAAGCACTTGTTTTGCAGTTTAAATCCAATCCTGCCTCCAATCTTCAATGCTAATCTCACCCTCACACTCCATCATAACATCACAACTCACAAGACAACTTTTAACCTCGACGAGAAATCTCGTCGCAATTTGATCGTCATACGAGATCTTGTCACACCCCTCATTGTTAGTTTTTGTGCAGCATAAGATATATTTTTTCTCCCTAATTTACTGTTGATAACTGTTTTTGCCCCATTGACTTCTATTATAGCCACATTTTTTGATTGCAAAGCCATGACATCATATAATCTGTCACGGTTTATGGGTCTGTGTGTTCTTTCTGTATGTTATGTGTCATGCCATGTGTGTTGTCGTGTGTGAGGGTGTGTGTTTGTTTACCTTTTGTGCTGACAGCGTGCTCTCTCGTCAGCTGACCTTATCAGCGTCCTCCAGCTGATTCCTGTTCACTGGCTATTTATTCAGTCGGTGGTTACTGCTGGTTATCAGTCCGTTAATTGTTCTTGTCTCTGTTCATTGTCTCTTAGGATTCTACACTGTCTGTTCATCGGATTGACGACTTCGTTTGGCCAGTTGGCTTTTCTTGTTTTGGTTTTGTTGTTTTCTTTGGCTCGGTGGTTCAGCCTTGTTGTATCCTTTGATACACTTAATTCTGTTCAGTAAATATATTTACTCGCTATTGGGTCCTCTCTGTCTTGGTTAGTGACAGAATGGACTGATCAATATGGATCCAGCGAGTATTCCCGGCCTGGCCGAGTTTGTTGCACACGCCACCACACGCATGGACAGACAGGACAAGCACATGTCCACTACCAGTCGCGCTATCCAGGTGCTGGTCACGCAGGTGTCTGAGCTCACCACCCAGCTGCAACATCTTTATCATGCCGGCGTCCAGCAGCCTGTGGCTGCTAACGTTGGTCCACCTGTTGTGTCGGTTCCTGATCAAGCTAGTAGATCTTCTGAGCCTCGCCTTCCACCTCCAGCCTTCTACTCTGGGGAACCAGAGTTTTGTCGCACCTTTTTAGCCAAATGTTCTTTGTACTTTTCCCTGCAGCCTTCCTCGTTTCCCACGGAGGAATCTAAAGTGGCGTTCGTCATCACGCTTCTCACTGGGAGAGCAGCGCTATGGGGAACCGCCGTATGGGAGAAGAAACTCCCATGTTGTTCTTCGTTTGTCACCTTTCGGCAGAGCTAAGGAAGGTCTTCGATCGAGCCGTGGCGGGCAGAGAGATGAGAGCGGCTAGGATGCTCACGGAGTTGCAGCAGGGGTCTCGGAGTGTTGCTGACTACTCCATTGAGTTCCGCACCCTGGCGGCTGAGAGCGAATGGAACACTCAGGCGCAGTGGAACATCTTTCTCCATGGGCTGGCAGACCGCATAAAGGACGAGATCTTTGCCCTTGATCTCCCTAAAGACTTCGACGGGCTCATTGAGCTGGCCATTCGTGTGGATTTTCGCCTACAGCTCAGGGGAAGACACACACAACACACACACGCTCTGGAGAATTCCTCTCTTCCGTCCTTCACAGTAGTTCCGGGGGTGATGGACACGCCCCTCTCGGAACCCAAAGCCATGCAAATGGGCCGATCTAGGCTGTCCCTGGAGAATAAAAGAACAACGCAGCCAGGGTTTATGTTTGTACTGCGGTGGTGCGGGTCACATCGCGGCTCAGTGTTCCGTAAAAGCCAGAGCCCGTCAGTAGGTAAGAGGTTACTGACGGGTGGGGTATCTTTGGACAAATCCTCTCTTGCGGTCACTCTTCTGAAGGTGAAGTTGGAGTGGTCCTCTGGGAATTTTATGATTCAAGCACTCATTGATTCTGGTGCCGACGGAAATTTTATTGACTCCGCTTTAGTTCAAAGACTTAGACTTCCTGTGATTTCCCTCTCCCAACCTATCTCTGTTCATGCTCTCAATGGTTTTTCTCTTCCTTCCATTACGCATTCCACTGGTCCTATAAGACTGATCACCTCTGGTAACCACTCTGAAATTTTTTTATTTTTTTTTAACAGAAGCTCCTGTCACTCCAGTGGTCCTTGGGCATCCTCGGCTGGTAATGCACAATCCACACATAAATTGGAGGCAGGAATCAAAAATTTCTTGGAGTGAAAGTTGTAATGCTACGTGTTTGTTGTCTGCCTGTTCTTCTGTGTCTCATTCTGTTTTTCACGAAGAACACATGGACCTGTCAAACGTGCCCAGTGAGTACCTCAACCTGAAGAGAGTGTTCAGTAAGTCATAAAGCTGCTTCTCTGCCTCCGCATCGTCCCTATGACTGTGCTATAGAGTTATTGTCAGGTACGTCTCCGCCTAAAGGCAAACTTTATTCGCTCTCTGTTCCTGAGAGGGAGGCTATGGAGAAATATATTTCTGATTCTCTAGCAGCTAAGATCATCCACCCTTCTTCATCACCAGCAGGGGCGGGATTTTTTTCGTGAAAAAGAAAGATGGCTCCCTCGTCCTTGTATAGACTATCGAGGGCTGAATGCTATCACGGTGAAGAATACTTATCCTTTGCCGTTGATGGCTTCCGCCTTCGAACGTCTACAGGGAGCGTCCTTTTTCACGATCCATGCTTATCATTTGGTCCGTATTAGAGAGGGGGATGAATGGAAGACTGCTTTTAATACCCCCAGGGGTATTAAACTTCGTTTGGCCTGTTGGCTTTGCTTGTTTTGGTTTTGTTGTTTTCTTTGGCTCGGTGGTTCAGCCTTGTTGTATCCTTTGATACACTTAATTCTGTTCAGTAAATATATTTACTCGCTATTGGGTCCTCTCTGTCTTGGTTAGTGACAATAATCATGCATTTTTGATTGTTGATGGGGGTTGGGTTAAGTATTTTTAGCAGGACCTGAAGCATATAACTTGGTGGACAAGTGTGTCCACCACAACAGATGCAAGTGTTCTTTTTTTTCTCTCCTGTGCACCACTTGCATGTTCCCCTTTTCATTCCTGAGCTGCTGGTGTACCCAGGTAAATGTCACACCTCCAGGCATTGGATGTGTGTCGACATCAGCAGTCATCCAAATTTTTAGTTCATATTTGGCTGTTGTTTTTGGCATGTACTGCTGAAAGCTGCAGGCTCTTTGAATAGCACAAGCTGTTCATCTACTTTGACATCTTTGCCATGGTTGAATAGGAGGGGAAGATGATGCGTCCACATTTTCCACAGGGATCTGATGGGGGTTATAGGGGTGTGAACCTACACTGGTCTCACTGTTCGGTTCGGTTACGATTATCATGTCATCGATTCGGTTCAATTTGATATCTCGGTGCATCACGGTGCATTGATGGTGCATATACTAATTTTCAATTTTACTTCAAATGCATTTAAAAAAAATTATGAATGTATTATGAACTAATCCTTTAATTTAACCTGCTAAAATACAAGGATCTTGAATATTATCAAACATCTAACAAAACTGTCTTTCTGTGCACAAACCTGGCCACAAAAGACAACATAAGTATTTAGGAAATAAATACACAGAATAAAATAGTAAAGCGCAAAAGAGCATGCTTTACAACTATTTAAGCATGAAATAAAACAAAGTACAAATAGGAAATCACAGCACTGGGTACAGGAAACTTCCTGAAACATCACAAACTGCTAAACATGAGTCACTTCTCAGCATTTGGGAATTTTAAGGTTTTTTTCAAGAACACTAACTGGTCCACATGCTCTGGTTTAAGAGTGCTTCTTTTAGCAGGGACCACATCTCGTGCTGTGGAGAAAACTCGCTCTGCTGACACACTTGTGCCTGGGATACACAAGTACCTCTTTGACAGCCGAGAGAGGAGAGGAAACATGATCTCATGGACATGCCACCAGTTCAAAGGGTCCTCAGTAAGAGACAGAGATGGAGCTTTACAGTATGCATCAATTTCCTCCTTAGCAATAGCATACGGTGTCTTCTGTTCTACAGTGCCTTCATTAGGGTCAGCAAATGACTGTCCCATTAAACTCACAAACAGTGATGAGGCCTTTCGTTTAGGGGTAGGAGAGGTGGTGTCCTCCATTGAAGTTCCTTCTTCCAAAGTTTCTGTTACCTCAGGTGCTTCATCCTCTTCTGTCCTTCCAGGTGTGCACTCAATCTTTTTGTTTGAACAAATTATTTGAAAATACAATTAAAATAATAGATTGACAGTGCACTCAATACAACAGCCCACATTAACATTAGTTGGGATAAGTGTTTTTTTGTTTTAATTAAAAATAACAATAATACTATATTATGGCGTTAGGCGACGCGGTGGCGCAGTGGGTAGCTTGTTCGCCTCACAGCAAGAAGGTCGCTGGTTCGAGCCTCGGCTGGGTCAGTTGGCATTTCTGTGTGGAGTTTGCATGTTCTCCCCGTGTTCGCGTGGGTTTACTCCGGGTGCTCCGGTTTCCCCCACAAGTCCAAAGACATGCGGTATAGGTGAATTGGGTAAGCTAAAATTGTCCGTAGTGTATGTGTGTGAATGAGTGTGTATGAATGTTTCCCAGTGATGGGTTGCAGCTGGAAGGGCATCCGCTGCGTAAAACATATGCTGGATAAGTTGGCGGTTCATCCCGCTGTGGCGACCCCAGATTAATAAAGGGACTAAGCCGAAAAGAATTAGAATGGCATCAATAATAACAATGATAATATTTTGTTATTACTAATTAATAACATAACCCACTTTTTTAAATATTGTACAAGAAACAAGGATGCAGTCTCCTCTCTCAGTGCTCTGTACACTTCCAATCTCTCCTCCTCTTTGAGAAAAGGCATTCCCTTAAATCTGGGGTCCAGAGGCTGTGTGAAGAATTCTCTTCTCCGACTCGCTATTGTACCTTTTCAGGAGATCTGCTTTAATAGCATTTTTGATCTCATGGATCATGTGCGAGTCCCTGGGAGTGTATGACATATTCTGGATGAGTTGTGCATTTAGAGGAGCAATGAGAGACACTGTCGGATTGCGCTCTTCTGACATCAGTGTTGTCACATCCTTCATTGGTTTTAATGCCTTCACAGCATCCTCTGCATTTGTCACATCTGTTTCTGTAAGAGTACACAGATCTGCTTCTCCTTTCCTAACTTCTGGTGACAACAAGGTGGCACAAATTGCAGGTTGCTGTTCAGAGAAACCTCTCGACCATGTCATATGCACTGTTCCATCTTGTTGCAATGTCAGTTATTAGCTTATGATTTTTCAAGCCAAGACATTGCTGTTTAATTTTTAAACAATGACTTGCTGTGGCGCTGCGATGAAAGAATGATGATATCCGTCAGATTCTCACCAAAAGCCTGGAAAGCACTGCCACTTTTAGCGCGCACTGGGATGCCAGATTGACGGTATGTGCGAAGCATTTTACGTGAGGAAGTCAAGTCAAGTCAAGTTTATTTATATAGCGATGTATATTGTGTCAAAGCAGCTTAACATAGTTCTAGTAAAGTCCAGATTTCAGAGTTGAAGTTCAGTGTAGTTTAGCCCAGTGTGGTTTAAACCTCACTGCTGAAAGTTCAAACACTGCAGAGCAAATCCACCGAAGCACAGCTCCACAAGTCCCGATCCGAGCAAGCCAGTGGCGAGGAAAAAAAACAAAACTTTGCCAATTGACGAAGTGAAGGGAAAAAAAAAAACCTAGAGAGAAACTAGGAAATGTTCCGCATTGTGCTGCAGCAATCATATTTGCCGCATTATCTGTCACAAGCACTACATCTTTATCTGACAGCTGCCATTCCTCCACGACATGAGACATTAGCTCTGCCAAATGAGTACCTGTGTGAGATTCATATATGGCTCTCGTTTGCAGCACATGTGACAGAATTGTCCAGTCCTCGCTAATGTAATTCGCCGTTATTGTAACGTATGATTCTGTCGCAACTGAAGTCCAAGAATCACAAGTTATTGCAACTCGGTGAGCTTGGGTAAATGAGGCTATTACCTGGGCTTTGGTTTCATTGTAGAGGTCTGGAATAATTTTTTCTGAGAAGTGGCTGCGTGAGGGAAGCTTATATCTGGGCTCCAGTGTATTTAACATGTGGCGAAACCCTGGGTTTTCCACTACAGAAAATGGCTGCATATCCTTTGCAATAAAAGCTCCCACTGTTTTTGTTATTTTCTGCCCTCTCTCTGAGTTCAGCTGCAACGTTGACAACATTTTGTCTATTTTCGGCTGAGCTGGGTCCACCTTGACACTGAAAAACGGCTGACGTGGTTTTTTCATGTTAGTGGTGTTAACCCCGGCATATTTTATTTGTGCGTGACATGATTTACAAACAGCATGTGTCTTGTCCAGGTCCTGCTTACCAGATTGTTTGTAAAAAACGAAATGTACCCAGATGTCAGCTTTTAAATTACTTGGAGCATTTTTAATTGCTCAAGCTCGTGTCTCGCCTCCTTCTGCCATTATATACTGCGACAATGCATGCACGATTGAGGCATATTACGTCAGTAGTTATAACCGGTTATGGTATTTGACTGAACCGATACCGAATCACCCTCGTCTGCACCGCGATAGATCAAAAAAACAATTAATTTTGACACCCCTAGGGGGCAAGCTTGTCCTCTCTATGACGAGCCGGTCTCTGCAGCTTGTCGTCAAAATGCAGCGCTCTGCCAATTTCATAAAATCTTGTGAGGGACAAAAATGTATGATAAAAATTTGAAAAAACATTAATCTGATGCATTTTTATAGCAGTTTAATTTAGTGGATGTTTTCATCCCTAACATAACAAAAAGGTAGTAAATTTGCAAAATTTGTAAATTTGAGTGTATTATTGAGGGGTTTTTTTTTGTTTATTTCAAAGCATTTTCCCAAAATATGTGTCAAAATAAGATTTGTCACCAAAAATCATTCTGCTAGTTGAAACACAGAAAATTGATGGCCAAATTAAGACTCAAAAGCACCCCAGAGTGGATGAAAACATCCCCAACAGCACATTTATTCATTAATTTTCCTTCGGCGTAGTCCCTTTACTCATCATCATTTTGTTTTCTTCCATCTACGCAGGGGCATATCTGGTTGGCCTGCCGCTGTGAATATGGCCTACTTCCACCCCCCCCCCCCCCCCCCGGGCCTCCTTTTTTTATAGCTTTTTTTTTTTTTTTTTTTTTTTTTTTTTTTTTTTTGATGATGAACATCAATTAGATTGTTACCTTTGAAAGGGTTTGGGAGGTTTTTTTTTTATATTTAGAGGTTTAGGGAACACAGTCTCTATGATATAATATCTAGGTGGCTCTATGTGCTGCAAATTATCTAAATTTGGTTTAACAATCAGACACACAATTATTTTGTTATATTTAATAAATAATGCACAAACACCCCCCCAACCCCCAATGGTATTTATGCCTCATAAAGTAATGTAGAATGTAAAAAAAAGGTAGACCCTTTCCTTATGAACAGAGACTTGATTCTGCTCTTATACAACCCAACTTATTATTTATGCTTATTTTCATACAATCCTGTATTCCCTCTTTGTGTGTAATCAAGTGTTTGCAACAAGGCTGTTGTTTGTATATTCATCTTCTGTGTTTTAAAACTCTTGGAATTGATGTTTAGCGCTACTGCAGTTAAACAGGATCACAGATGTGCCATCCTTGATGTCCCTGCAGTGCTGGTTTGGTGTGCTGAACAATGGTTTATATTTTATGTTAATAGTTGTGCAACAACAAAGGAGTGCTAAAGACAGAAATATCCTGTCATCTTTTTACATTACACTTACGTTACCAAGACAATGAGTGACACTAACTTTTCATTTTTAACTCTGCTTGAGGGCTGCACGGTGGCGCAGTGGGTAGCACGTTCGCCTCACAGCAAGAAGGTCGCTGGTTCGAGGCTCGGCTGGGTCAGTTGGGATTTCTGTGTGGAGTTTGCATGTTCTCCCCGTGTTTGCGTGGGTTTCCTCCAGGTGCTCCGGTTTCCCCCACAAGTCCAAAGACATGCGCTATAGGTGAATTGGGTAGGCTAAATTGTCCGCAGTGTATGTGTGTGAATGAGTGTGTATGGGTGTTTCCCAGTGATGGGTTGCAGCTGCAAGGGCATCCGCTAAAACATATGCTGGATAAGTTGGCGGTTCATTCCGCTGTGGCCACCCCAGATTAATAAAGGGACTAAGCCGAAAAGAAAATGAATGAATGAATGAACTCTGCTCGCTGCTCCTTATTGTACATTGCTTGTTTAAATGGCCTTTCATCTCCTTTTACACTTGAACAACTAAATGAATGCTTAAGTCTATTAAAACAAGTCTGTAAAACAGGGGTGTCAAACTCATTTTAGCTCAGGGGCCACATGGAGAAAAATCTATTCCCAAGTGGGCCAGACTGGAGCTGGAGCCTAAAGACAACACGATCTCACGGCAATTCGTAACTTTTTGATTTAGTGGCTAATTCATATGAATTCGTACGATCTCATTCGTACAATTTAGTATGATTTGCTTATCCACCATTGACGGTTGGGTTTAGGGGTGTGGTTGGGTGCCACGCCTCCTTTTTTTATATCGTACATTTTCGTACGACTGAACTCATACGAATAAGCCACTAAAATGACCAAACATGAAATAGTTGCGTTTTCTTGTGAGAACACCTCAGTGTGGTATGGCTGTCACACTGACTCTGATTCAGGCTTCTGGATCGGTTTGCAATCCATCCAATTCATCCAGTGGACACAATTGGAACGGCAGTTTCTTTTATTGAAAATTTGCATCTCATTTTTATACTTTACAGAATCATCTCGTGGGCCGGATTAAACCCGTTTGCGGGCCTGATCCGGCCCGCGGGGCATACGTTTGATACCCCTGCTGTAAAAGGTACCCCATGAACTTGAAAATAGTCAATTTGGTAATGCTTTAATTTACAACCCGCAATGTACCACGTACGTAAGTACAGTGAAATAACTGTGTACTTTTCTGTAAGTATAGTATAAGTATAAAGAACGTATGTGTAGGTATAAGGGAACAAACAGTAATGCTTGGATAATAATTGGGGGTAACAACAAGATATTGAACAGGCAAAGAACCATGTAAGTATATTGAATTTACGGTGTACTTTTCTGTAAGTATTGCATACATATAAGGAATTATGCAGGGGGGTGACAACCTTATGCAACCTGCAAACACCTGTGTATGTACATTAATAATAGTACCCTTATTCAGTGCCTGGGTTTTATAATAAGGCATGTTAGGTTGTCACCGACTTGGTCCCAGCCATTCCCCTCACTGGCCAGCAGAGGTCTCTCTCACCGGACTTCTAGCACTCCATCCCCCATAAGCCCCGTACCTGTCTCTGATTGTGCTACACCTGACTCTCATCACACACACACACTTATAAGCAGCGCTCACACTCTCTTCATTGCGAAGTCTTGTTTTGCCTTGCTGACATTACTGAGCGTTTCCTATTGATTCCTGACTGACTCCCTGTTGACAACCCGGACTGCTTTTCTACCTCGTTTGCCTTGCCGCCTGCCCAGACATCCTGCTTCTCTCCACGGACTTGAACCTTGCTGCCAGCCCCTGATCTATGCCTGCTACATCGACTTATGCATGTTTGCTGCACTTATGCATGTTTGCCCATCTTTCCAGCTTTTTCATAAATGCATTGACTTTGTCATTCATTGTCAGGGTGTTTGTGTTTGGCCCTTGTAATGACAGATTAAGCATGTTCAGCTTTTTGAATATACATGCCAAATAAGCAAGTTTTGACAACCAAGCTGGATCTTTCGGGCAGTGGGCGAATTGCAATTTTGAGTCTTTCAAGAATGAGTGCACTTCTTCTCGAAGTTCATAAATACGCCCGAGTGCCTTCCCTTGTGGTAACCACCGGACTTCGGTGTGAAACAGCAATACTTCGTGCTGTGAGCCCATCTAGTTGCAAAGTGTGGCTAGTAGTCTGCTGTTTACTGGACGAGATTTTATGTGATTTACGACTTTGATTGCACATTTCAAAACACTGTTGAGTTCGGAATCAAGTGCTTTGCTAGCAAGAGCCTCACGGTGTATGATACAGTGTGTAAACTTCACGTGAGGAGACACTTCTAAAACCTTTGCCTTAAGTTCCTTGTTTTTACCGACCATTGCATCAGCACCATCAGTACATACACCAACACAATTATCCTATGAAAGTCCCATCTCTTTTATTTTGGTGTTTATTTTAGTTTTCTGTCAAATGTGTATTTGATGAATGCCAGCAACTGAGCAGAGTTAGACACATCAGTAGATTCGTCGACTTGCAGTGCATATTTTTTCCATTTATCCTATCGATCAATTGACTCCTAATGTCATTTGCAATGACATTGTACACAGTGAGTGACTGTGTCGTTCGACAACGGGACAGTCAAAAGCTCATTTGCTATTTTCTCACCATGCATGGCCCGACACATAGTCACAGCAGCGGGCTTTATCAGGGTTTCCCCGATTGTGTGTGGTTTTTTGGTCCACGCGATCAAGTACGACACGTCATAAGATGCCTTTAGAGCATTAGACGTAATTTTGGCTTGTTGTGCGATTATCTGTTTTTGACCCTGTAATTCCTTCTCTTTTTGGCGAAAAAAGTCTATAGGCTTTTCAATAAAAGGATGTTTTCTCTCCAAATGCCTTTGCATTTTGCCAGGCTTCATACTTTCATGAGCAAGCACTTCTGGACAGATTACACATTGAGGAAAATCTACGTTATTGACAGTAGAGCAAGTGAATCCATACTTTATGAATTCATCCTGATATTTCCGACGTTTCCTACTTTGGTCTGAAGAGGTCTTGCTCTTATGCTTAGTCGAAGTAGACGGTTCTGATGACTCAGGCAAACTGTCCACAGTTTCCTTAACATTTTTAGATTTGCGAATGACAAATTTATCCATCTCGGCAGTTGCGTTTTTCACGTGCAGATGCATGCTGTAGTGATAACTAGCGAGCTAGCCGCTGGACAGTGATGACGTTCGATTCACTTTTTTTAAACACTCTAATGATTAATCAGTAAAACCTTTTTAAAAATCTGAAAATATTTGTAGTAATACACTTCATTCATTCATTCATTTTCTTTTCGGCTTAGTCCCTTTATTAATCTGGGGTCGCCACAGCGGGATGAACCGCCAACTTATCCAGCATATGTTTTACGGAGCGGATGCCCTTCCAGCTGCAACCCATCACTGGGAAACATTCATACACACTCATTCAACACACATACACTACGGACAATTTTTTTAGCTTACCCAATTTACCTATACCGCATGTCTTTGGACTTGTGGGGGAAACCGGAGCACCCGGAGGAAACCCACGCGAACACGGGGAGAACATGCAAACTCCACACAGAAATGCCAACTGACCCAGCCGAGGCTCGAACCAGCGACCTTCTTGCTGTGAGGCGAATGTGCTACCCACTGCGCCACCGCATCGCCCAGTAATACACTTATAATATTGTAATATTGAAAAATATATATTATAATCACAAAAAATGACAAAATTTTTAAATCCCTCTCACGACCCCTTGAAATTACTCTGCAACCCCCAGTTTGAGAACCACTGATCTAGGTCACGGCACCAAGTATTTGGAGAAAAAAATGAGAACCCAGCCCAGGAGACTCGAACAAGCAGAATTTCTTCATTTAGACGTGTTGGTTGTTCTACAGTCAAACAGCGTCTTCAAGAAGATCTCCAAAGTGAGTCTGCAACAAGTCTGATTTGAGACAAAGATGTTCTGTCTATAATGTGTTTTTAGGAGGAGGGGAGTGGCTAGGTGGAGATGGCTGAATAAGCATGTAAATGAAGTACTGAAGTCAGCAAGATAAATGGCATTTCCTAGCCCTGATCTCATCAACATAACAGTGTCCATTCAGATGCATGGGTCTTAAATTCAATGTTTGCCTGATGTTCAGGAAGTGCATAAAGACAAAGATTAAAATGGCCCCAACACTTGGCCTGCTATAGTTTTCAATGAAATGACAATTCTAAAAACCAAAGAATAACTTTTCAGATATATAAAATTTTTATCAAATTAAATCGTTATCTTTATATCTACTAAGCCCCACGTGAGTAGATGTCGTGGACACCTTTGATCAATTTGTTCCTTTGTAAAGATAAATCGGAGCCACGTTTGTACTAATTTGATACCTCGGATCATATTTGCTTGATTTAAAATTAACGTTAGGTGTATTAATAAATTGTGAATTCATAAAACAAATTCCTAAATCGTGGCCACGTCAATTAGGTATCCCTCTTTACATTGTGCCTTCTAACTTATGCATGTTAAAAGCACACAGTTGTTCATGAGGATAACACAGAAATTATTGTTTGTAACATTAAAAACACTGAATTGTATAAAAAGATAAAATATAATCAAGGACACAAGGAGAATTTACAGGGGTTAGAGGCCTAATAGGCGGATGAATCCATGACGCACCCTTAAGCACACCTAGAAGTGCTGCGCAGGTGATTATTAGATGACGCTAGTTGCTGTTTTATTGTCTGTGGAAACTAGGGGTGTAACGGATCATGGTTGATCCGTGATCCGTACGGATCACAACCCACAGTTCGTAATGCATGTGACCCGCGGATTAATAACTTCTTTTGAATTTGTAGGTTAATCCAACATTTATAACAATTGCAGAGAGATCGCCGGCCTCCCGCATCATTCAAATCAGCATTTAGGCTTCCCTGTAAAATATAATGATGACGGAAAAAGTTGTGGCGGGACCTACCTAAATGCTTTCTTAGGCTATTAAGTTAATTAAAGGTGTTTTCTGTCACTGTTTGTTTAGCCTGCAATAATGCATTCAGTGTAAAGCTGTACAATTAAACATTAAAACATTTATCAACATGAATGATAAGTGATAATGATTTGCATATGTTTATTAATCCTTTGAAGCACTGCATTCAAATCTGCATTTGATCGAGAGAGATTTAGTTTTTACACTTTTTCAGTTAGTTACAAACAATTAAATAACACAGAAGTACTGGGAGGACAGTTTATAGTTCAGATATAAACGCTGATGTTTATGGTAAAGATTAAAATCACAGTTTAATGGAACTTGACACTGGTGAATTTTGTAGCAATTACATTGTGTAACCAATGGGTGGCGACAAACAACCATCAAAATTATGTCACTGAATAGGTTTTCAAAAATGATACACCTATAATCAAAACACATCACCAAACCAACACTTTATCGGGACAAAAACATCACTCAGTTTAATCATTTATGAGCGAAACTTGCTTGGTTGGTTTAAAAGTTTATTTTAAGAGTTATATGTTGTTGTTTTATTGGTCTCATCTCAAACGCTTGACAAAACACCTCATATATATGCTAGCTTGGTTAAAAAAAGTAGACAGATTGACTGTAATTATCCTAATGAGTGTTTCGTTCCGAAGAAATGCTGGTTCAAGTGGAGTGTAAAGAGAACCTGAAATGGATCCAAATACCAGTGAAAAATGACTGTTTTGACTTCTGTGAATTCATTAAAGAAGGTAATTTTTTTTTTCAAATGTAGAGTCATTTTAAGTTTATTATAACAGCATTATTTTCTTTGAAATAAATGATTATTATTCATATTAAGAAGTAGTCATACATTTATCCATTAAACATTTAGTGTATTACAAATTGACTTGATCCTGACACTTTTTTTGCATATAGTAATGTTAACAAATATTTGTACAGTATTTTTCTATACATTTGACTTTAATTCTATCCTACTGTTCTGAATAGTTATTTACTTAAACATATTGTATTAGTTTTTTTGATGTATTACTTGCATTTGAAAATAATATCAAATGATTAAATTGTTGTCATTTCAGTATGTTTGAACATGAAATCGAATTGTATTTTCTACTTCTAAGCTTCAGCAAAGTTCAACTTGCCACATGGAGCCAATGTGGTACTTAAAGACTCTGCAGGAGTTAATGTTGATGCTAATATTTTTGATGAGCTTGTGAGAACATCTAAGGTACCGGTAGTACCTGGCAAGTAGTACCGGCAGCTAGCTCCCTGCAACTCTCACACGGCTGCCCACTGAAGCTAAGCAGGGCTGTGCCTGGTCAGTACCTGGATGGGAGACCACATGGGAAAGCTAGGTTGCTGCCGGAACTGGTGTTAGTGAGACCAGCAGGGGGTCCTAACGCCCCAGTATATTGATGGGGACTCTATACTGCTCAGTGATAACGGCTCAGTTCGGATGAGATGTTAAACCGAGGTCCTGACTCTCTGTGGTTGTTAAAAATCCCAGCATGTCCTTCGAAAAGAGGCCTGGCCAAATCTGTCCATCATGGCCTCCTAATCATCCCCATATCATAATTGGCTTCATCCCTCTGTCTCCTCTCCACCTAGTGTGTGGTGTGCGGTCTGGTGCAATATGGCTGCCGTCGTGTCATCCAGGTGGATGCTGCACATTGGTGGTGGATGAGGAGATCCCCCCCCATTGTGTAAAGCGCTTTGAGTTTCTAGAAATATAGCTATATAAATGTAAGGAAATTATTATTAATTAAGGTGTCCTTCAAAATTTTGGATTGTGATACAGCAGGTAAGAAACTCATGACCTGCTGCCATATTCAAAAATTGTATAATCTAGTTTGCATTCTTAAGCATCTTTCTTTACAATACATGATGCTAGCATCTGTTTTTGTAATGTTCATGTAGTCTTGCGTTCTGAATCTGATTCTAAGATGATGTTCCACAAGCTGAGACCGATTTCTCTGAGCCGTCATGACCCGAGTCCTCATTTTCATCAGTAGAATCAGAAAGTTCAGATTCCACAGTGATTCCGCAATCTTCAAAGGCTTCTGACTGCAATGTATCAAAAGATGTGAGTTATTTTACCTCTCTTGCTTAAGTTTTATACTTAAATGATAAAATTTGATACCATATCAATAATCTTACCAACATTAGTATATCAAAGACTTTTTAAAAAATATAAAGCTAGTTCATGCAGCGCTGCACTCAAAACCAGGAGGCTCTGATATATTGAAGGAGTAGGAACAAACAAAGTGTCTGTCTGACAAGACATGAAGGAAGCTGGTAAACATCCTTGTGGCTGATATGGTAGAGAAGTATGGGTAAGTGACCCCCCCCCCCCCTCCCCCCCTCTATATTGTCTATATTGCACTGGTATTTGAACAGTTACGTTTTCTATGTATCTTCTTTTTTTTCATGATGTGGTGTAAGAGGATTTCACCAGTCAGTATCCGTGTAAGCTATGCTCTTGGAATCATTACTCTGTTCCCCAATTTGAAGGATAAGTTCTCACTGACTGGTTATGTAAGTAAATACAGTACATAGACCATACACTCTCTCTTTATTTCAGCACATATCTGATGTCTAGTCATTCAAATTATTTATTATACTGAGATACGTTTAAGTGTAGTTATTCTGCAGACGCATTTATCCAAAGCAATGTAAAATTGGGCAGATGATTAATCTTAGATTGTTTGCCATTATCTGCACATTTTCTTCTAGAAAAATCTGCAGGATTCTGTGGAAGTATTGTAAACCTTGTCAAATGTGTCAAGCTTAGAATGCTGTTATTGGTAGCTGTAAGTATCATAAAATATTTATAAATATTTTTTAGTTTGGGTAGTGCATTGTTTGTAATGCACAGAAATTCTGAAAATAATATAATATTCTGCAAAATTGTGTCCATGTGATACTGCCTGGGCCTGATACATTGATGACTTATAGATGCTAAATGTTTGACAGGAACAGTTCTACGATCCATGCAGTGGCCAGGGTTACATTGCCTACAGACTGAAAACTGTTCAGGGCAACTCTGTAAATAACTTGAGGGGAGCATCAAAGCTGGTTTACCATGATGATCCTAAGACTTTGCGTGAGACCTCTTCAACAACTGAGCAGCTGTCAGGTGATGAATGCACAGAAGCTGTATCCATGATGAAGCATTCAACGGATGCACCAGTTATTCATTCAATAATTTTCTTTTCGGCTTAGTTCCTTTATTAATCTGGGTTCGCCACAGCGGAATGAACCGCCAACTTATGCAGCATATGTTTTATGCAGCGGATGCCCTTTCAGCTGCAACCCATCACTGGGAAACATCCATACACACTCATTCACACACACACACTACGGTCAATTTAGCTTACCCAATTCACCTATATGTTAAATGTGGTGCACCTCAATAAAGTTTTTCCAATCTTTTCTGCAAATGTCATGCCATCTTATTTTTGTAGAAAGAACCAAAACGTAACAAAAGTGCTGCTATAAATCAATATTTTCAACACTCACCAGTGCTATATTCAAATTACACTGGTGTTCATCTTAAAAGGAGAGTGTTAAAAATGAACTAACTACTAACACTGGTGTAGTGCAGAAACAACAACAAACAAAGTGTTGAATAGGTTTAAAATTAACAATAATGAGTGTTGAATTTACACTCAAAGGATGTGAAAACGTTAACACTATCAAAAGTGTAAAAATGTACACTCTATAGTGTGGACACATATAGACACTTTGCTGGTGTTAAATTTTATCTTTATTTCTATAGCGCTTTTACAATGTAGATTGTGTCAAAGCAGCTTCACATAGAAGATTATAGTGAATTGGAATGATGTCCGTTCAGTTTTTAGAGTTTAAGGTCAGTTCAGTTCAGTGTGGTTTAAATTTTAACTGCTGAGAGTCCAAACACTGAAGAGCAAATCCATCGATGCGCAGCTCTACAGGTCCCGAACCATGCAAGCCAGTGGCGACAGCGGCGAAGAACGAACCTCACCAATTTACGAAAGTGAAGGAAAAAAAAACCTCGAGAGAAACCAGGCTCAGTTGGGCACGACCATTTCTCCTATGGCCAAATGTCTTGTGCAGAGCTGCAGCCTAGGCGCCGGAGGCTGGTGAACGCTGGACGTCAGTGAAGACTCGTCTGTCACTGGGGTCTCAAAGGAATCAGTCTCATGCTCTCCACTCCTCCATGACCACCACAGCAGCTCCTCAGGATACGGCCTGGTCTGGGATTATGGAAACCTTGGGATCCTCTCTACACAGATCTTGGATTGCATTAGTGGCACTGCATAGTCTCTGGGGGCCTCGGGATGAGTATCCACAGGTGGAAATAGAGAATAAAGAGAATAATTAGCGTAGCTGCTGTTCATAGTGTATATAAACGAGATGCAAAAACCTGCGTGGAGCACATTCATGCATCATACCATTATGCAATGCATTGAGTGTATGCTTTACTAAAAAGATAGGTCTTTAATCTAGTTTTGAACAGAGAGAGTGTGTCTGAGCCTCGGACATTATCAAGAAAGCTATTCCAGAGTTTAGGAGCCATAAATGAGAAGGCTCGACCACCTTTACTCGACTTTGCTATTCTAGGTACTACCAGCAGCTCTGAGTTTTGAGATCTTAAAGAGCGGGTTGGGTTGTAGCGAGACAGAAGGTTGGTTAGATAAACAAGTGCTAGATTATTTAAAGCTTTATAGGTAAGAAGCAATATTTTATAATCAATACGGAACTTAACAGGCAGCCAGTGTACGGAGGATAAAATTGGGGTGATATGATCATATTTTCTAGACCTGGTAA
>CAIGQV010018227.1:26156350-26172386 GCA_903798115.1 Danio jaintianensis | reverse complement strand
TCTCTCTCTCTCTCTCTCTCTCTCTCTCTCTCTCTCTCTCTCTCTCTCTCTCTCTTTCTCTCTCTCCCAAAGAAAGAGACACAAAAAGACACTTTGGCAATAAAGAATAAGCTAGATCAATACATTATAATATACTATATACATTTTAGATATCCGAATTAAGTTGATATTGATACAGTTACATTATTACAGTTGTTGGTAATACAGGTGTATATGAAAATTATATGTGAGAGGCCTTTTTATTCGTTTTTTTAAATTAGAAAAATACTAGTATATGTAATAGTATTTAAAAACAGAACAATTGCATTTTTAGCAGATTACTGTAAAAACATGGTCCACTTTGCTGAATTCTTGGTTATTTATAGCAGACATGAGAGTTCTACTGCAGAAGTTATCCAGGTTCCTGTGGTACCCCCAAACACAACACATTTTGCACATTTAAGGTTTTGGAGTATCCTATTTGTCTGATAAGTTGAAACAGGTGTGTTTGATTAAGGAGATTTACTACATGTTCACTGCTTAGAGTACTCTAATGCTGTATCTGAAATCGCCCCTATCCATAGGTTTGATGTGACGCCACACAGTGGTGCGGCCACCATTTTGTGACCAAACTGTACAATGCTGTAAATCTGCTGCGGTGCTGAAATAGCTGAGTTATGTTGCTTCAGTAAACTTGACTACTTTATGCATTTCATAAATGTGTTCTGATGTAATTGATAACATGATTTACCAATAGGCTATCCAGTACCATGTTCATGCTTACTTTACTCAACTAATGTTAACTCTTTGGGGAGATGGCATAAAGTGCACCATTTGGTTTTCTTTATTACTCAATAAAAGCACACTGTTTTTGTTATGATTATGATTAAACAAATAAAATTGTCCTTTTACACTTTTAAATGATGTCTTACTCTTATTTGCACAAGTTAAAACGATGAGTGCTGAGATTTAGGGGTTTTCACTGTCAAAAAATAAATAAATAAAAATGCAATAAACATGCATAGCTCAATACAGGATTGTAATATAATTTGATTATTTGATGGTAAGACCGTCACTTACACGTACTGCGCGCTCCGGCACTACTCATAACGGCAGACATAGTTTTGATGATTTAGTGTACAACCAACAAACCCTTTTTTTTTTTTCATTTGGCGAATTACAATTATTACACACACACAGCCAACACTCTCCATACTGACATAAACTTGTAAAAACTAAATATTCACTCCAAAGTGTGTATATAATGCATGTGTTTGTAATCCGTATGTTCCACCCTATTATTTTTGCATTAGTCTGCCTTTTCAGTGTAACATACAATGTAGGAACATTCACTCATTTTCCTGAGTCTCTTTTCTTAGTCTCTGATTTATTAGAGGTCACCACAGCGAAATGAACTGCCAACTATTCCAGCATATGTTTTACGCTACGGATCTCCTTTTAGCCGCAACCTAGTACTGGGAAACACCCATACACTCTCACATTCACACACATACACAACAGCAATTTAGTTTATTCAATTCACCTGAACCACGTCTTTGGATTGTGGGGGAAACCGGAGTACCCGGAGAAAACCCACACGAACATGGGGAGAACATGCAAACTCCACACAGAAATGCCTAGTTAACCAGTAACCTTCTTGCTGTGAGGCGACAGTGCTAACCACTGAGCCACCATGCCACTCCAATGTAGGAACACATAAATAATATTTTATATACTTTTAAAACGATCATGTTTAGCATCATTGTGTTTTTCATACAACCCATGATCTAAAACTAGGGATGCATGATATATCGGCAGTCATATCGTTATCAGCCGATAAATGCTATTTTTAATGTTATCATTATCGGTCTGATATCAAAATTAGGCCAATATGTTTAAGCCGATTACGTAATTGTACAGAACTGCCTGCCTCGCGCATGCGTGGGTCGAACTTGTTCAGACTTGTCCAGTGCACTATAGTGCGTGGAGCTTTCCTCACATTGTTTATTCCTTCAAAGTCCGTCCTTTCTTTGTGTGGTATTGCTGTGCGTTAATAGCTCAGTAAGTAACCATATTCCTTATCATTGTACATATGTTTGATAGTGTCATTGTGAATTTTGGTTTAAATCGCCTCAGGAAAAATATTACATGTGTAAACATAATAGCAGCGATGCACACGTGCTAAACAACTAGCTGGATTGTTTGTAATCTAATAAGATTATTTGTTATTACCAATGCATTGCTTGCCATGTGTTGTTGATGTAAGATTGTATTTAGTTTGATCGGCATATTTATAATGAGTGCACGTGATGGCTATCACTGCGCACGCTCACACACACACACACACACACACACACACACACACACACACACACACAGAGATCTGACAAAGCCTTCACAGCAGCAGGGGAGACGTGTGTCACTGAATCTAGCATAGGTGTTCTCAACTGTTCGCCACATTCTGTCTTTATATTATGCACTGTGTTTTTCATAAAGTCATCTGTGCTCAATGCTCAGGTGTTGTATCAAAATCTGACTCCGAGGACAAACCTGACTCCGCTTCGCGTGCACGCTCATCACACAGTGCCTGCAGTTAAAGTTTCAAACTCACAGCAGTTTATCATAAACCTTTCATCGATCACTTTTCCCGCAATTGACAGCAAGAACAAACATAGAAGCATTGTCTGATTGACAAGCAGCACCTGCATGTGTTCAAAAAGAATCTAAAACGGCAAATAGGACAAATTTATGCCGCATTTTCTAGTAGTAAGTAATACTATCTGTATTTAGCTTTTCGCTTGTATGGGGGCTCTGAACTGTCAAAACAGCTCAAAACGCTTTTTCGGACATTACATATTTGTACATATGTACATTACTGTAACACGTTTTATTCAAGAACATTTGAGCTGGTTTCAGTTAGTTCTTTCATTTTCATTTTATTTAAAATATATTTAACTTGTTTGTTAATTGGCGGTTCATTCCGCTGTGGCAACCCCAGATTAACAAAGGGACTAAGCCGAAAAGAAAATGAATGAATGAATGTTTGTTAATTAAATCCTATTTTGCAACCTATTATTTTATGCAACAGTCAAGTTGCATGTTAATTTGCTATGTGAAGAAAAGGAAATAATTTATTTTGGCATGCTGATTTATGTGAAATTATGAATATAGGTCTATATAATCACCTTGCAATTTTGAAATTATTGCTTTTTTTTGAGTAGGCTATTCAGTTCATAAGATCAGTTCAAACTTTTATGAAGGTTTTAAAATAAGTTGTTCACGACCAAAAAATCCATATCGGTGCATCCCTATCTAAAACGTATGATGATAAGTTGTATGGTTTGCATTTTTTATACCGTGAATTAAAAGTTAATCTGTCCACTTTGCGACAGCCCCCTCAGAAAGATTAACAAGCAAGGAGAACAAAGGAAATCTCCCAGGAGAGGAAACATTCCTCTCAAGCCATTGGTCAGTCAGGAGAAAGTGGGGATGACCTGACCAATAGCTTAAATTCATACCACTGGAGAATCTTCATGTAGAAGCGCAGAAGGTTACTCCCAGAGGACCATATAATTTCTGTACCGGACTCTGCTCCGGGTCCGTTTTTGTTTCTGGCAATTTAAACTCAGTATATTTTTACACCTTGCTGGATCCTCCAATCTGGGCCGCAATCTCCACGTGCACAACACAAGGACTTCCTAAGAATTTCTAGGCTCGTTTGAGATGGGCAAAATCTGCGCAGAACCAATCACCGGTGATCACTGCGAGATGCATGCCGGTTAGAAATGTGTCTGACCTGCGTCCGCCTCGCTCTGATGTCATGCTGACGTGCACCAAAAAATTCTCGTGACGGCGAGGCGGGTGCCTCGGATTGAGCAGTTGGCTGCAGTTGCTCTCCAACGACTGCACTCACCAAAAGCATGATGGAAAATGACTGGCTGATGACACAGCTGAATGCTTATTGGATGAGACTGACAAATTACACTTTATTCTCTATCTTTTGTTTTTACTAAGGTTTATATCTGGCTTTGTTGTGTACCTTTTTTGTATTCTCGTTAATAATTACAAAAAACATAAAGACCATTACATATGTTTATTTATTTAGATTTACATGCAAACAAAAACAAAACACACCTTTATAAAAACATAATGTGACATAATAGAACTTAATTTTACAAATGAATAATTAGAATGTGCATGTGTGGTCATTTATTTCTCTCTTAGTTTAAAGTCCTTGTTGTCATTTTCACTTTTTTTGTATGTTTGTGTGAACTTGTAGATTGTAATTTTCAAGGCAAGTTTATTTATATAGCACATTTCATACAAAAAGGTAATTCAAAGTGCTTTACATGAACAAAAATAAAAGAAACAAGAATACACAAAGAATAAAAATTACTACAAATTATTATAAATTAATACTTAATTTATAATTGTGATGGGGAAGGCATGATCGAACACCCAAAAAGGGGGAGAGCAAACGGAGACACCGGCGGCTGGTCAGTGGCCCAATCGTACAATAATCACTAAAACCTGTTTTACTAGTATTATAAACATTTTCTAGTAATTGGGCCAGAGAGACACCCTCATAAGAGGAGGAGAAGAAGCAGCTGGGGGAGAGGAGAGCCTGACACCAAAGACTCGACACACACACACACACGGGTGCCCAGCACAGAAAAAAATAAGAATAAAATATTTGTGCTTACCTGATATCGCCGACCCTGTCTTCTTCTTCCCACAAAACGAACTTTACTACAGTGGTGCCGAAACCCCGGAAGAAGAAGAGACTTCGCTGCCAAGATGACCACTCCGTCGACCAGTCGATTTGCGGAAGTGATCCAGGCGCTGGTGGAGATCCGGGCGGACCAAGATCAACGGTTCCGCGTCCTAGTGGAAGCCCAGTGCGAGGACTGCGAGACTGCTGGACCAGGGGATCCGGCCCGCGTTGACACCTGCCGCCCACCCTCCCATCATCCTTCAGAAAATGGGGCCTCAGGACGACCCGGAAGTGTTCCTGGACCTCTTTGAAAAGATGGTGGAGGCATGTGGCTGGCTGCGGGCCGAGTGGCCGGTACGAGTCATCCTGCTGCTGTCAGGCGAAGCCCAGATCGCCGCGCAGCAGCTACCGGCCCAGAATCTCCTGGAGTATGCTCACCTGAAGCGAACCATCCTCCAGGGGGCCCTTCGTGTTCGCCCAGCAGCTCCAGGACGCCTGCTGCAGATGGCTGATCCAGGATGGCCAGGACATCGATCAAGTGGTGGATGCCGTGGTGCTGGAGCAGTTCATCGCCCGCCTTCCCTCCTGAACATCAGAGTGGGTCCAGTGCCACCGGCCCACCGATCTCGAAACGGCCATCCAGCTAGCGGAGGATCACCTGGTAGCGAGGTCCAGGGTTGGCGATCTAACCTCTCTCTCTCCCCCTTCTTCTCTTTCTCTCTCCATCCTCGTTCCCAGGCCCAGGCAGCAGGGACCTCCCCTGCCAGCACCGAGGAAGCAGGGCTCTGGGACGGATCCACCTCGCTCTATGCCTCGGTGGGGTGGATACTGCGGCACAATGGGCTCAAGGAACGCGCGCTTGGAAAAATCAAAAAGACGACTCAATGCGTTGGGCTTGGTGTTTCTAGACCTTGGTCAATAGGAATTGGTAAAATCGATCCATCCGAAAACTAAAGCCCACCGAGCCTGCCTAGAGTTATATAGTAATATAATAATATAATAAAAAATAATATTTTGGCAGACTTGATGTATTCAAGATTTTTGTCATCGGTCCAAACAATAAAGGGAACCCCAACCCTTTTTACCAATGACGCCACTCCTCCAAAGCAAGCTTGACAGCCAACAACTCTCTATGACCAATGTTGTAATTACGTTTGGCAGTAGATAACGATGAGAGTAATACGCGCAGGGGTGAATCTTGCCGTCCAAGGGGGAATACTGGGACAGGATAGCACCGACCCCCACCTCTGACGCATCAACCTCCACCACAAACTGCCAGGATGGATCAGGGGCAACCTCCACCACAAACTGCCAGGATGGATCAGGGGCTACAAGAATGGGGGCTGAAGCAAAGCAGTCTTTCAGTTTGGTAAACGCAACTTAAACTGCGCTAGACCACCTGAGCGGTGTTTTGGGGGAGGTTAAAGAAGTCAGAGGTACGGTGAGTTGACTGAAATTGCGAATAACCCGCTGGTAAGAATCGGCAAAGCCCAGAATCCGCTGCAGGGTCTTACATGAATCTGGGGTTGGCCAATCCACCACAGCCTGAATCTTCTCTGGATCCATGCACATCCCCTCGACCGACATGATATGCCCTGTCCGTGAAAAACGCATTTGACAAAGACCATTCTCGAACAGCCTCTAAAGCACTCCTCTGACGTGTTGAACATGTTCCTGGATAAAGCGAGAAAATATCAGTATGTCATCCAAGTAGACATAGATAAACTTATCTATCATATCTCTCAACACATCGTTGACGAGTGCTTGGAAGACTGCGGGGGCGTTGGACAGGCTGAAGGGAAGAATGCAATATTTAAAGTGCCCCCTGGGGGTATTAAACCCAGTCTTCCATTAATCGCCCTCTCTTATATGGACCAAATGATAAGCATTGCAGAGATCTAATTTTGTGAAAAAGGCTGCCCCCTGCAGACGTTCAAAAGCTGAAGACATCATTGGCAAAGGATCAGTATTCTTCACCGTGATGTAGTTCAGCCCTCGATGCACGGGCGGAGAGAACATTCCTTCTTTTTCACAAACCCCCCTAGTGAAGAAGAGGGGTGGATGATCTTGGCCGCCAGAGAATCAGAAATATATTTCTCCATGGCCTTCCTCTCTGGGACAGAAAGCGAGTATAATTTGCCCTTAGGTGGAGACATACCTGGTAATAAATCTATGGCACAATCATAGAAACGATGAGGAGGAAGAGAAGCAGCTCGAGACTTACTGAACACTCTCTTCAGGTCGAGATACTCATGAGGCAGGTTTGACAGGTCTATGCATTCCTGCTGAAACACAGAACAAGACACAGCAGAGCAAGCAGACAAAAGACAAGACTCATGACAACTCTCACTCCACAAAAACACTGAATTATGAACCCAAATAATATGGGGCTTGTGTAATACCAGCCAGGGATGACCAAGGACCACTGGTGTGACTGTAGTCTCTGTTAAAAAGAAGTAATAGATTCAGAATGATTACCAGACGTTATGACTTTTATGGGACCAGTGGAGTGTGTGATAGAAGGAAGAGAGAGACCAATAACAGCGTGGACAGCAATAGGTTGAGAAAGGGGAGGCACCAGAAGTTTCAGACTGTAACCAAGAGTGGATTGTCCAAAATGACCTCACCTGCCAGTAACTTCTTGTCTATATCCTCAGAAAAGTACTGGAAAGAGGAGGTTTAGCTAGGAAGTTTCTGTTCCTAAACCGTGGTACCCCAAAGTGCAGCTATTCCCGACAGTAAGATGATAACCAACGCTACCTTATTTTCCTCTGTAGGAAATAAAGAAGGTTGTAAAGTCATAAAGTGAGCACTTAGCTAAATACGCACGGCACAACTGAGGCTCACCAGAGTTGAATGCCAGTGGTGGAAGACGAGGTTCAATGGCTTGAGTGCTCTGATCTGGCTCTGGAATTATGGGTGGAATGGTAGCGGGTGCTTGCGGGACGACATCGGACTTCAGTCTCTGTACCTGGGTGGTAAGTTCAGAAACCTGGGTTACCAACGCTTGAATGGCTTGACTAGTGACCATCCTCTGTTCATCTTGGTGATCAAGTCGAGCTGAACTATGAGTGAGAAAGTTTCTGATTTCTGAAACACTTGCTGGGTCCATAATGGTCAGTTTGTTCTGTCACAACAAAATATGAACAAACCCAAATGCAAGTAAACAAAATGTTTATCATAAGTCAAGCTGCAGATAAAACTGAACCAGTAGCAGCTTGAATAGAGTTCCTGAAATGGTGAAAACGCTGTCGACAGGTGAGTGCAAAGAAAGTCCAGTAAATGAGGAAACTCCAGCTTCGAGAAGCGAACTCGCCACCAGCGGGGCTCAACGAGGACAGCCTGACGAGACACAGACACAAGCATGAACATCAACGAACTGACAAGGTGTAACAGAGACGCCGACTTTATATAGGCATGGTAATGCACAACAGCTGAAGCGTGCTGATAAATAAGCTGAGTGGTGCTAAGCAATGGGGAATTCACCAGTAACAACAAATCTATGTGACAGCACAGATGCTGACAGGTAAACATAGAACCTACAGCTACGCATACCATACACACCCAATCACGCAACACAGAAAGAACACACAGACCCATAAACCGTGACAAATAGTAGCTTTTTAATGAATTACTGATGTAGATGCAGAGGAAAAAAAACAAATAACATAAAAATAACGCCTACAGTGGCGATACCTTGATTGCTATCAAACATTGTTTACATTGTTCAAGTGAGTTTAATGGTGAAGGGATTGATTAAATTAAACTATTAATGGAAGTATAATATGCGCAATAACAGACTAATAGCAGATTAATATGACATCCGTCAGTCATTAGTGTCTTGTTATGAACACATATAAGCGACACTTCAGCAGCTTCAGTATGCGGGCCCTTTTTGGTATATTGCTTGTCTCTCTCTCTCTCTCTCTCTCTCTCTCACTGGCATCTCTTAGGGTGATTATCATTGGTGGCAATGTGATCCAGGTATGGGAAATACCACTGGTACATTTTGATCTCTTAAATGTGTTAACTCTAACAGCGATGTTTGAATCTGTGTTTTTAGCACCATTTACATTACTTTCGGTGCGGCCATCATCCTACTAGCAAGACACATTGAATTGTTTCTGTTCTGCATTTGTGATTGTGTAATTCTTTCTCTCTCTCTTTCCGTGCGCCATTCTCCATTTGGTACATATTTTCTATTGTCTCCTCCAGAAACTGCAGCCTTTTACAGCAAGAGAGTAGCTGTTCTGCTTCTACGGTGGTGTTTCTTCACTGATTGCTGTAACTTGCCGTGTGCATGGGATATTTTGCTGACACAAATGTGCATGGTTTGAATATAGAGAATTATCTGTTCATTTAGTTTGCCCTGCAATTAAGGTTGCAATCCTGTGGGTGATTTTTGTGGATGCTCTGACCTGTGAGAGAAGTATTAATTTATTGCAAACTTAGTGATTAATAAATCCCTTAGTATAATATAATAAAAAAAAAATATATATATATATATATACTTGATTTTTTTCCCCTTTTGTTTTTCTCGTTTGTTTGTTTGAATGCTTCTCTCTATCTCTGCTTGTAGGATTAACTAGTGGGAGCAAGGCAGCATTATACTGTAGGCTAAATTGTGTATATGGGTAAAAAAATTTGTAAAAAATATGTAAAAGTTGCAGGATCCGGTTGTTCTATTGAGGGCAGAAAATGAGACACTGCAAATGGAACAGCAAGCCACTAGTTCTACAGGCACTGCTCAGTTTATTGAGGCTGTTGTAGCTGATAGGCCTCCATTAGTTGAGGCTGGTGCTAAAACTTTTGATCGGTTTGTGTTTGTTTATCGGTAAGTCACTTATCAGCGGTAATGAGTGGATTGAGGAGGTGCAAGCATGTATGAGGGATTGCTGGCTTCCTGTAGCTGACCAAGCTTCTTTTCTTGCTTTCTACAGTTGTCAGTGTTTTTCATGACCAATTTCTTGATTTTGTTTTGGATCCGGCTTTATGCCATGAACTCAAACATTATGTGCGCTGGCTGTCATCATGTACTTTTATGGAGTTGTGTGGAAAAGCAATTTGATGGGAGTGAGAAGGGATGCCAGGGGGGGTGAGTTGTAGAAGCCAGTAACTTCCGTCAGTGTATGTGCAGGTTAGTAGCCCAGAAGCACGATCTGAGTTTGATGAGTTAAGGGAAATATTGAAACAACAAGAGCATTTGAGTCAACTGGCGCAGGGACTCGCTCAAGTACAAGGCCCTCAGTTCCAAAATCAGCTAGAGATTGCGGTATGGAGCACGTTTCTCCCTGGCCTGGACTTCTCCTCTGGGTCCATCTGCGACCGGGAGAGAACAGTCACGCTCCTTTTGGCCATCAGAAAACTAGGCAAGGCAAGTTTATTTATATAGCACATTTTATACACAATGGTAATTCAAAGTGCTTTACATAAACAGGAATAAAAGTATAAGTATAAGAAAATAAAAACAAAGAATAAGAATAATTAAAAACTGATTCCAGCAGCTGGGGGCATAAAGGCTGAAGGCAGATTCACCTAGCTTCGACTGAACCCTTGGAATTTCTAGTTTATTTGATCCTAAAGATCTGAGTGATCTGTTAGGTTTGTATTCAGTAAGTATATCTGTAATGTATTGATGTTCTATGCCATTTAGTGATTTATAGACAAGTAATAATACTTTAAAATCTATTCTGAATGTAACTGGGAGCCAGTGTAGAGACCTGAGGACAGGTGTGATGTGCTCTGATTTTCTGGTTCTGGTCAGAATCCTGGCAGCAGCGTTCAGGATGAGCTGCAACTGTCTGACTGTCCTTTTGGGAAGGCCAGTAAGGAGGCTGTTAAAGTAATCCAGCCTGCTGGTGATAATAGCATGAACAAGTTTCTCTAAGTTCTCACTGGAAACGAGCAGTTTTCCAGCCTATCCAGAATTATGTTGTGATCGACAATGTCAAATGCAGAACTGTTAGAATCTGCATTTAGGCGAATATCATTAATTATCTTTATAAGGGCGCTCTCTGTACTATGATGTGCTCAGAAACCAGATTGCCTGTAATTGCTCAATAGGGTGTTATCCAGGTTGCTCTTTTTCAAGAGGAGTTTAACAACTGCAGTTTTAAGTGAGTTTGCAAAAGTCCCTGAGAGAAGTGAAGCATTTACCACTTTTAGGAAATCCATTTATAAACAGTTAAACACCGTTTTGAAGAATGATGTGGGGAGTGTGTCAAGACTGCAGGTTGATGTTTTCATAATTTGCATGATCTCTTCTAAGATTTTACCATCAATTGCCTTGACATCAGACATACTGTCTGATTTCTTAAGTTGTGATCGAGCCTGTCTGACGTCGACACAACTTGGCTGATTGGATGAGCTTATTGCCTTTCTGATATTATTGATCTTGTCAGTAAAGAAATGAGCAAACTCATTACATTTGCTTTCTGAGAGTAGTTCACTGGGAATCCTACTGGAGGGGTTTGTGAGTTTCTCTACCATTGTAAAAAAGAGTGTGGGCGTTATTTAAGTTGCTGTTTGTAAGGTTTGAAAAAAAAAAAAGTCTGCCTAGCAATGTTTAGTTCCACATTAAAAGCTTGAAGACTGTAGAATGTAATAATGGACTACTAGTTTCATCTTCCTCCACTTGTTTTCTGCACCGACTTTTCATCATCTGTAGAGCTGTTGATTTTCTCCAAGGTGCCTTTTGTCTCCCAGCCCTCTTCCTGACTTTAAAGTTAAGAATGTCATGGATGACATTGCTCCTGTTAGAGTTAAACAAAAAAAGGAGAAAATCAACAGAGTCTGCAGATATGCTTGGTGCTAGCAATATGACCTTCATAAAATGCTCACTAGTGTTTTCATTTATGCATCTTTTTCTGACAGGGACAGATCTTCAATGGCTGGAGTGATCAATATATCAAAGAAATGATCAGATAGTGTGACATCCTTAACAACAGTCGATGAAATATGTAAATGCTTAGTTATAAGTAAGTCTAGAGTGTGTCCATGATTGTGTGTGGGTACATGCTTGTACATGCTGAGTCAGATCAAAAGTGTTTAAAACAGTCATTTCTTCAGTCAGTTCTTTGCCAGCATTAATTACTGGATTATAAATGTGAATATTCAGAGCTTACTATTGATAACAGCTCTGTAAAATCATCAATAAAAGTTGGAGAATATTTTGGAAGTCTGTAGATAATGATCAGTAAAATGCGTGGAGCCCCCTTTAGTGTTATACTCAGATATTCAAAGGACAAATATGACATTTGCTTACACTCATTGACATCTTTAAATGGAGCAGCAATGCCTGCCTCTCTCCTATTAGCTCTGCAAACCAAAGTTTGGAGGGGCTGCTTTATTTAGGACTGCTGCACTACAAACAACTGTAATCTAGCCATGTTTCATTTAAAAGCATAAAATCAAGGCAATTTGTGTTGATAAAATCATAGACTAGAAGTGACCTATTGTTCAGTGATCGGATGTTTAAAAGTGATAACTTAAGTTTGAGCTATTTTCCCTACAGTAGTCAGATCTACATTTAATAGACACCAGATTTGAATGATTTGCTATACGACTTGAAGAGGCCTCTGATTTTCTGTCACATAATAAAACACATATCTGTATAGAGAGAGCTACAGGCACACTGAGTTCCCGCTTGTTTTGTAAACATATGATAAAGATACTGTTATCTAAGCGGGCACCCAACACACATTAATGAGAGTTGTTTTGTTCACCAGCCGAAGATGGGGCATTGTTTGGGCCCTGGCGGTGTGGCAAGAGCCGGTTGCTAACTGGGGCTTGCAGCAATGGAGTATGAAAGTTTAGTTCCAGCAAACACCAGTTCCTTCATATTTTGGCTCTTGAGTTTCTAGCTGCTGAAATATGTTGTCCTGTCTATTTTCCTGAAGATCATTGTTGAGTGCTGAGGGTTGATGCTGTTTTGATACGTCATAGTCTATCTGTGTTGAGCTCAGTGTGCAATGTGGCGGCAATGTGTCCGTGAGCAGTGGTTGTTGTGGCTGCATGATGTTATTGCTGTCCTTGTGGGGTGCGTCAGCCCCAAGTCCACTCAGGAGCTGATTTGAAGTCCTGTGGTCATTCGGACATTTACCAGGGGTGTGTGTGCCATTTGGGTTGAGTTCAGTGGCACACACAGCTGATGGATGATGGAGGGAGAAGTAGATATTTTCCTTTTGCACCAAGTTTGTTTGGATGGAGGCCGTCTGATGTAAACAGTTATCTTTGATTCCAGAAGAGATTGAAGTTTTCAATAAAATTTAGTCCTTTCCTGTAACATGTTTCTGCAGCCATGCATTTAGGCCAAGAAGCTGTGAAAACATATTTGTCCGTCTTGCAGGGAGTCCTGATGAACGGCTGAATTTTCAATGTTCCAACTGTTTCCAAGAGCTCACAGAAATCCCTCTTGGGCAGTTCTGACTGCTCTTTCCGAATATCATTCTTCCCCACATGGATGATAATCCGTTTTGCAGTCTTGTGCTTCTTCAAAATTTTCTCAAGTTCTTTGTTTACATCAGAAACTGTTGCATGAGGGAAGCAGTGTGTCATTGTAGTTCTGCTCCTAAAATTCCTAATTATTGAATCTCCTACAATTAGTGTCCTTATCTCGGCTGCGATCGATGTCACTGTCTGGTTGACCTTGAGCCTCCGTTCCATGCAGAATTAAGTCATGCGATCTCTGTCTGACTGCATTTGGGGATTCTTCACCCATATTACTCAAAGCTGTATTTCAGTCTGAGCTGTATTTGTAATAAGATGAGTGAAAAGAGGTGGAGTGAAAAGAGGAGTAGTGAACAGAGCAGTAATAAGAGGAGTGAAAAGAGGAGGAGTGAAGAGAGCAGAAATAAGACGAATGAAAAGAGGAGGAGTGAAGAGAGCAGTAATAAGAGGAAAGAAAAGAGGAAGGTGAAGAGAGGAGTGAAGAGAACAGTAATAAGATGAGTGAAAAGAGGAGTGAAGAGAGCAGTAATAAAAGGAGTAAAAAGAGGAGGAGTGAAAAGAGCAGTAATAAGGGGAGTGAAAAGAGGAGTGAAGAGAGCAATATAAGAGTGAAAAGAGGAGGAGTGAAGAGAGCAGTATTAAGACGTTTGAAAAGAGGAGTAAAGAGAGTAGTAATAAGAGGAATGAAAAAAGGAGGAAGAGAGCAGTAATAAGAGGAGTAAAAAGAGCAGTAATAAAAGGAGTAAAAAGAGGAGGAGTGAAGAGAGCAGTAATAAGAGGAGTGAAGAGAGCAGTAATAACGAGAGTGAAAAGAGGAGTGACGTGAGCAGTAATAAGAAGAGTGAAAAGACAAGGAGTGAAGAGGATGAGAGAAGAGAGCAGTAATAAGAGGAGGAGTGAAGAGAGCAGTAATAAGAGGAGTGAAAAAAGGAGTGAAAGAGCAGTAATAAGAGGAGTGAAGAGAGCAGTAATAAGAGGAGTGAAGTGAGCAGTAAAAAGAGGAGGAGTGAGGAGGAGTGAAAAGAGGATTGAAGAGTGCAGTAATAAGAGGAGTGAAAAGAGCAGTAATAAGAGGAGTGAAAAGAGGAGTGAGGAGTGAAAAGAGCAGTAATAAAAGGAGTAAAAAAAGAGTGTGAAAAGAGGAGTGAAGAGAGCAGTAATAAGAGAAGTGAAAAGAGGAGTGAAGAGAGCAGTAATAAGAGGAGTGAAAAGAGGAGTGAGGAGTGAAGAGAGCAGTATTAAGAGTGAAAAAAGGAGGAGTGAAAAGAGGAGGAATGAAAAGAGCAGAAATAACAGTAAAAAGAGGAGTGAAGACAGCAGTTATAAGAGGAGTGAAAAGGAGGAGTGAATAGAGGAGGAATGAAAAGAGCAGAAATAAGCGGAGTGAAAAGAGGAGGAGTGAAGAGAGCAGTAATAAGAGGAGTGAAAAGAGGAGGAGTGAGGAGGAGTGAAAAGAGCAGTAATAACAGGAGTGAAAACAGGAGGAGTGAACAGAGGAGGAGAGAAGAGAGCAGTAATAAGAGGAGTGAAAAGAGCAGTAATAAGAGGAGTGAAGAGAGCAGTAATACGTGGAGTGAAAAGAGGAGGAATGAAAAGAGAAGTAATGAGATGAGTCAAAAGAGGAGGAGTGAAGAGAGGAGGAGTGAAGAAATCAGTAACAAGAGCAGTGAAAAGAGGAGGAGTGAAAAGAACAGCGATAAGCGGAGCAAAAAGAGGAGGAGTGAAGAGAGCAGTAATAAGAGGAGTGAAAAGAGGAGGAGTGAAGAGAGCAGTAATAAGAGCAGTGAAAAGAGGAAGAGTGAAGAGAGCAGTAATAACAGGAGTGAAAAGAGGAGTGAAGAGAGGAGGAGAGAAGAGAGCAGTAATAAGAGAAGTGAAGAGTGCAGTAATAAGAGGAGTGAAAAGAGGAGGAGTGAAAAGAACAGCGATAAGAGGAGTGAGAAAAGGAGGCATGAAAAGAGGACAAGTGAAGAGAGCAGTAATGAGTGGAATGAAAAGAGGAGTAAAGAGAGCAGTAATAACAGGAGTGAAAAGAGGAGTGAAGAGAGCAGTAATAAGAGGAGTGAAAAAAGGAGGAGTAAAAAGAGGACGAGTGAAGAGAGCAGTAATGAGTGGAATGAAAAGAGAAGGAGTGAAAAAAGCAGTAATAAGAGGAGTGAAGAGAGCAGAAATAAGAGGAGTGAAGAGAGGAGGAGTGAAGAGAGCATTAATAAGAGGAATGAAAAGAGGAGTGAAGAGAGCAGTAATAAGAGGAGTAAAGAGAGGAGGAGAGAAAAGAGCAGTAATAAAAGGAGAGAGAAGAAGAGGAGTGAAGAGAGCAGTAACAAGAGGAGTGAAAAGAGGAGGGAAAAAGGGGGAGTGAAGAGAGCAGTAATAAGAAGAGAAAAAAGAGGAGGAGTGAAGAGAGGAGGTGTGAACAGAGCAACAATAAGAGGAGTGAAAAGAGGAGGAGTGAAGAGAGGGGGAGTGAAGAGAGCAACAATAAGGAGTGAAAAGAGAAGGAGTGAAAAGGAGTGAAGAGAGCAGTAATAAGAGGAGTGTAAAGAGGAGGAGTGAAGAGAGCAGTAGTATGAGGAGTGAAAAGAGGAGGAGTGAAGAGAGCAGTAATAAGAGGAGTGAAAATAGGAGGAGTAAAAAGAGTAGTAATAAGTGGAATGAAAAGAGGAGGAGTGAAGAGAGCAGTGAAGAGAGCCGTAACAAAAGGAGTGAAAAGAGGAGGTGAAGAGAGCAGTAATAAAAGGAGTGAAGAGAGGAGGAGTGAAGAGAGCTGTAATAAGAGGAGCAGTGAAAAGAGGAGTAAAGAGAGGAGGAGTGAAGAGAGCAGTAATAAGAGGAGTGAAGAGAAGAGTGAAAAGAGCAGTAATAAGAGGAGTGAAAAGAGGAGGAGTGAAAAAA
>CAIGQV010018227.1:26121491-26156250 GCA_903798115.1 Danio jaintianensis | reverse complement strand
AAGAGGAGGAGTGAAGAGAGCAGTAATAAGAGGAGTGAAAAGAGGAGAAGTGAAGAGAGGAGGAGTGAAGAGAGCAACAATAAGAGGAGTGAAAAGAGAAGGAGTGAAAAGAGCAGTAATAAGAGGAGTGAAAAGAGGAGGAGTGAAGAGTGCAGTAATAAGAGTGAAAAGAACAGCGATAAGACGAGTGAAAAAAGGAGGAGTGAAAAGAGCAGTAATAAGTGGAATGAAAAGAGGAGGAGTGAAGCGAGCAGTAATAAAAGGAGTGAAGAGAGGAGGATTGAAGAGAGCTGTAATAAGAGGAGTGAAAAGAGGAGCAGTGAAAAGAGGTGGAGTAAAGAGAGCAGTAATAAGGAGTGAAGAGAGGAGGAGTGAAGCGAAGGAGTGAAGAGAGCAGTAATCAGAGAAGTGAAAAGAGGAGGAGTGAAGAGTGCAGTAATAAGAGGAGTGAAAAGAGGAGGAGTGAAAAGAACAGCGATAAGAGGAGTGAAAAAAGGAGGACTGAAAAGAGGACGAGTGAAGAGAGCAGTAATAAGAGGAGTGAAAAGAGGAGGAGTGAAGCAGAGGAGTGAAGAGAGCAGTAATAAGAGGAGTGAAGAGAGCAGTAATAAGAGGAGTGAAAAGAGGAGGAGTGAAGAGAGCAGTAATAAGAGGAGTGAAAAGAGGAGTGAAGAGAGCAGTAATAAGAGGAAGAGTAAAGAGAGCAGTAATAAGAGGAGTGAAAAGAGGAGTGAAGAGGAGTGAAGAGAGGAGGAGTGAAGAGAGCAATAATAAGAGGACACACTATGCCACGAACTGGGTTTAGGGAATTCGATCCCAAATCAGCCCTAGTCCCTGGGTACTATTCTCTAATAGTAACCATAACCTTCAAGGACAGTAAAGAGTATGTAAAATTCGGATTTGCTTCTGCAACCACGGTCTTCAAGACACCATATCTCCCTGCAATATTGACCTAAGACATTGAGCCAGTTGGAGCTCAGACTGTTGCAGTTTACCTCAAATGGGATGAAACAGGCTATAGGACCTTAAGCAACATCCTTGTTCAACCTCGTCAGGTGCCAAAGAAGGGTTACATCGTATTAACTCCAGAAGCCAGTCAACACGCCTTTTCATCAGGATTCGAGATCGCCAGCTTCGAAATTACAACAATTGGCCCGGGGCCGCTCCAATCTGAAATCAAATGATTCACAGGACAGATCAGACACTTTCTTCCCCTTTATTAGGGACTGAGGTAGAGATAGCTCTAACAACTTCTACTAACCCCTGTCATAAAGCACTTCGATTATCACTTCCACAGACTCCACGTTTACCCTCTAATCTCTATTACAGATTCTTTCACAGACACCACAGCCCAAAGGCGCTAGCCACTGGCAACCTCGGCGCGGCATCGTCTTTTATTTGGAAAGTGGTCTCGGATACCTGGGGATGTGATGACACGTTTGTGAAAAAGGTGGTGTCTGGGTTACCAAATATCCTCCACAACAAAGGACTACGGTCCATTTTAGAAAAACATTTAGAGATTCAGTCATGCATTCAAGCTATTTCCTACTCAAGGCAGTCACAAGATAAATACCAATTAGGGGGAATTACACTACACTTCTTCCAATCTCTGGTAGTTGCTAAGTCAAACTCTGAACATTGCACAATGTCTTACAACCACTTGTTAGCCTATGCAGATACACTAAGGTCGAGAGTGCACTTAATCATTGCAGCTCTTGTAGAAGATATGTTAGGCAAGTATAGCAAAGCTCAGGAAACAATATGCTTCTTTGTTCTTGAGAAGATCGATTGGTTCTCAATGAGCGCCTCTCATGATAACTACTTCGCATCGATTAAAGCCATCTATCCATACGCACAAGGAAGGGTCCTCCACCATCACAATGCTAACATCCAGGATGATTTCTACAAAATCACAAAATCCGCGGTGTTAGATATAGGCAGAGAGTTCATGTCGTTCGTAGACAACTTAGCAAAAGAGTCCCCTATTTAGTGCCTAGAGTTTTTTTCCGTCCAGAAGTGTTTTTTCTTCCCTCAAATTGACTTAAAAGAAGGAGTTCATACTCAGTTTACTCGCATGAGGGCTCAAAACTCAATACCACTTGAACAGGAACAGTGTGGCAAGGAAGTGCTGTACGTGTTCCGAGCAGAGTACATACGTGGGTATATCAGGAAACATGGGTGCTGGCCTGAATGTAGTCTAAAAGCCGAAGTAAACAAGGCAATCCTGATGGCTTACCTTAACAACGAATGGCTCATTGGAGACTCATGGTCCTATGACCTATTTCAGCATGTTGAGCTCACTTACCAAAACAAAGGGCTTAAATTCGAACCTGATCTGTCCGACATTGTAACCGATAAAGCTATCATAGAGACCAGAGAGCACTGGACCTATGAGTACAATAGCTGCGCTTACAGAGATAAGCACCAGACTACTCTCGTAAGATTGAAACCTGACTCAGGTGACAAGCGGCTTATTAAGGCAATGCTGAATGGGAAGCTCGAAGATATAGAAACCATTCTCCAACCATTCATTGATGGGGTACCTCACTCAGACAGCTTAATCACTATCTTGGTTTCTAAAGAAAAGGAGCTTAAGGTCAAGGGGCGTTACTTCGCTAAACAATCGCTCAATACTAGAGTATATCAGGTCCTTAGTGAGCTCAATTTGAAAGAAGATGTATTACCTTACCTTCCATTTCAGTCCATGACAACCGGGTCTACACAACTCTCACACATCTTAGATAAAATCTCCAACCAAATTTTAGACAAATCAGCCTTTGTGGTCAACTTGGACTATGAAAGCTGGTGCAACACCTTCAGGCCTGAGTTCCAAGACCCTCTTTGTGAAGAACTTGACAAAATGTTCAACTCGGGCAAGTTCTTTCAGGTTGGATCTTATTTGCCCTTGAGGAGTGGAGGAGTGAAAAGAGTGAAAAGAGGAGGAGTGAAGAGAGCAGTAATAAGAGGAGTGAAGAGGAGTGAAGAGAGCAGTAATAAGAAGAGTGAAAAGAGTAGGAGTGAAGAGAGCAGTAATAAGAGGAGTGAAAAGAGGAGGAGTGAAAAGAAGAGTGAAGTGAGTGAGCAGTAGTAAGAGGAGTGAAAAGAGTTTTGTTCGAACCGCTTGAGACAGGATTACCTTCTGGGTTGTTAGCATCTCCTGCATTGATAGTTAGTCAGGGTACTGCCTATGTACCTGTGGTAAACGTAGGGATTCTAGATGTGATGCTTTATTCATGTAGTCTTTTGGGCACCTTTTACTAGGCACTTATTCTTATTGTAAACTTGCTCCAGGTGTTGCTAAAGTGAGATCGCCAACCATTTCCCTTAGGAGACTAATGCTGTGTTCTCACCAGACGCGGAATGCGCGAATAAATCGCGCCATTCGCGCGTAAATAGACGCATGAACATTTTAGTTTACTCGCTTCATTCGCGCGTCAAATCCGCTTCATTCGCGCATGAAAATCACTTCACCGTAGACGTGGAATCGCGTCAGGGGCGGGGCTTCTGTCTGCCCTGTGACTCTAGCTTCGTTGCTAAATGGCTAACATGGATTTTATTGAGAGAATAGCTGTGTTTATGTGCTTTAGGAAGACTGAAAAACAGTGTCGATTCGTTTGGAGCCGTGCCTAAGTCCACTAGATCCATCCTGAGGTGCACCTAGCTCTGTGAGTTCATAAACTCCTCCAGAAACTATACCTGGATGATGGAAGCTTTCAGCGGTGCTTCCGACTGAGCCGAGCCCAGTTTGATGAACTGTTGTCCGGTGTCGGCAAGAGGATTTCCCCTCAGGACACCAACAACAGGCGCTACGTCATAATCACGTCCCTACAAAACAAAGCTCATGATTGGTTAACGCGGCGCGGATGTCCGCTGAAGTTCAGATTTTCGAACTCGAGCGATTTGCGTGTTAAGCGCATCAAACGCGCAAAACGCTCAATTCGAGCGAATAGCACCGCAGGATGTCTATTCGCGCCTTTGCATTGACTTAACATGTAAATCACTCGCGCTTGACGCTCCATCCGCGTCTGGTGTGAACGCACCATTAGGATGCACTGTTGGCACAACCATCCTTAAAGGAGCTTAAAATGTCAGTAATTCATAACAGAGGATAAAAATTCAAAACACAGACAATCAAGTTACATTTGGCCTGTATGCATAGGTCAGTGGGAATGAGCAGTATCCATTTATTGATGATTGCCCACAAGTGTATCACCACACCCACTTTAACTAGCTCACAAGATAAATTAAGAACACATACAACAACATAGCTCAACATGTACTAACATTATAGTTTATGAGATACATCTGTCTGATGATATACTGGTTAGGAAACGCTACCATCTGATTCCATCCTCAGATTATGAGACCGTTAAAGCACACATAATTCAACTTCTTGAGACACAAGTGATAAAGGAGAGTAGTAGCCCATATTGTCACACCTGCTGCTCGTTCTCACTCACCATCCACCACGCACCACACCCGTGAACCCTCACCTGATTACTAATCACCCGCACCTGCAATCACCACACAGCATAAATACTCACCTCACTCACTCAGTCATCGGCTGGAATCAGACATGCATGGTCCCCCTCGTCTTCTCTCCTGTCTTCTCCTGCGCTCTTCCATGGATGTCCTCCTCCTGTGAATGCCAATGCACCGATATAAGGGAAGTGACTGTTCTTATGTTGGCAATAGCCTTTGAACTGAACTGAGCTGCTGAACTGTGTGTGCGTGTGTTATTGCTCACCTTCTTCACCACCATTTATCTACTTCACCTATCTACTATTGTGCATATCACTTGAATAAACACCCTTGAAGTTTATACTTCCTTGTCTTCCTTGTGTGACCGTGACACATATGCATCTACTGCATGTTCAGGCAGTATATGAGTGGTGCCCCCTCAAACAGCCTGTGAGTTGTGCTCGTTCCTGGGCTTTGGAAGTTACTATCATCATTTTGTAGAGGGGTTTGCTAAGTTAATAGTTCCTTTGCATCGGCTGGTAGCAAAGTTTGTGCAAAGCCCAGGAAATCAGTCTCCGAGAGCTTTGTTGCGGCATAGTTTGAGGAGTGTCAGAAGAGTTTTGACCAGTTGAAGGGTAAGCTAAACATATCACTAGTTTTGGCATATGCTGATTTTTCTACCATTTATCCTAGAGGTTGATGCTAGTTTTTCAGGAATAGGAGCTGTCTTATTGCAGGAGCAAGAAGGCAGGGTGCAACCTATAGCCTATGCAAGTTGGAGTCCCACTGAGCAAAACATGACAAATTATAGCTCCATGAAACTGGAGTTTTTGGTAGTCAGGTGGCCCATGACTGAACACCTTAGAGAATTTTTGGTGGGGCAAAAATGTGTGGTGTACACAGACAACAATTCCCTTAGCCATCATTATTCTGCCAGACTTTGGGCAACAGAGCAGTGCTGGACTGCACAACTTGCCACTTTTGATTTTGAGGCAAGGTATAGATCTGGGAGGAGTAACAAGAATGCTGACACCCTGTATAGGCAGGACACTACCAGGTTGGAGAGGTAGCACTATGGGCAGTTTAGTATTGCTGTCAACAGAGGTTCAGAAAGCTCTGGGCTTGTTAGTGACAAGCCACTGTTGTCTCTCTCCTAAATCTCTCTGTAGGAGAGATGGGGGCACTACAGAGGGCTGATACCATTTTTGGAGAGATTCTGGGAGTGGCAGACATTTACTACAACCCCAAATCAGAAAAAGTTGGGACAGTATGGAAAACGCAAATAAGAAATAAAAAAGTGATTTCCAAATTTACTTTCACTTGTATTTCTTAGGAGACAATACAACACATTATTTAATGTGTTCCTTAGTAT
Organism: Danio jaintianensis; assembly: GCA_903798115.1. Taxonomy (NCBI): domain Eukaryota; kingdom Metazoa; phylum Chordata; class Actinopteri; order Cypriniformes; family Danionidae; genus Danio; species Danio jaintianensis. Next base: position 26,150,417 of record CAIGQV010018227.1, on the reverse strand, counting down.
TTTTTTTTAAAAATAAACACGTATTCCAGTTTTGATTCTTGCATCACATTTAAAAAAAAGTTGAAACGGTAAAGCATTTACCACTTTTTAATGTAGCTATTTGTATTGCCTGGACTATCTAATATGTCCGGTACTTGTCTGGAATTAGCTCTTGAGTTTATTCAGATTTAAACTTCAGGGATTCGAATCGGAAGATTCTAACAAATGGCTCACAGTTTGGAATAGGTTAACCATATAGCTGAGGCAGTAACTTAGAAACACATAAAACACCAACAAGGGTCCTAAAATGAAACACAAAGGGCCACTAGGAGTTCCACATGGAATAGATGTGTTTTTTTGTGCTCTTCAGTTCTCTTGATTATTCTTTATTTTAACCAATAATTGTATTGTTTAAATTTGCTCATAATCATACTTTACGGTCACAGACGGCATGACAAAGTCCAAATAAAACAAACCTGTGGAAGATGCAGGAGAACAAGGTGCCTGTCAGTAAGATGATGCCCAGGCCATTGCCAACTCTACAGTCGTGGCCAAACGTTTTGAGAATTACATAAATATTGGAAATTGGAAAAGTTGCTGCTTAAGTTTTTATAATAGCAATTTGCATATACTCCAGAATGTTATGAAGAGTGATCAGATGAATTGCATAGTCCTTCTTTGCCATGAAAATTAACTTAAATTCTGAAAAAAACTTTCCACTGCATTTCATTGCTGTCATTAAAGGACCTGCTGAGATCATTTCAGTAATCGTCTTGTTAACTCAGGTGAGAATGTTGACGAGCACACGGCTGGAGATCATTATGTCAGGCTGATTGGGTTAGAATGGCAGACTTGACATGTTAAAAGGAGGGTGATGCTTGAAATCATTGTTCTTCCATTGTTAACCATGCTGACCTGCAAAGAAACGCGTGTAGCCATCATTGCGTTGCATAAAAATGGCTTCACAGGCAAGGATATTGTGGCTACTAAGATTGCACCTAAATCAACAATTTATAGGATCATCAAGAACTTCAAGGAAAGAGGTTCAATTCTTGTTAAGAAGGCTTCAGGGCGTCCAAGAAAGTCCAGCAAACGCCAGGATCATCTTCTAAAGAGGATTCAGCTGCGGGATCGGAGTGCCACGAGTGCAGAGCTTGCTCAGGAATGGCAGCAGGCAGGTGTGAGCGCATCTGCACGCACAGTGAGGCAAAGACTTTTGGAAGATGGCCTGGTGTCAAGAAGGACAGCAAAGAAGCCACTTCTCTCCAAAAAAAACATCAGGGACAGATTGATCTTCTGCAAAACGTATGGCGAATGGACTGCTGAGGACTGGGGCAAAGTCATATTCTCAGATGAAGCCCCTTTCCGATTGTTTGGGGCATCTGGAAAAAGGCTTGTCTGGAGAAGAAAAGGTGAGTGCTACCATCAGTCCTGTGTCATGCCAACAGTAAAGCATCCTGAGACCATTCATGTGTGGGGTTGCTTCTCATCCAAGGGAGTGGGCTCACTCACAATTTTGCCCAAAAACACAGCCATGAATAAAGAATGGTACCAAACACCCTCCAACTGCTTCCAACAATCCAACAACAGTTTGGTGAAGAACAATGCATTTTCCAGCACGATGGAGCACCATGCCATAAGGCAAACGTGATATCTAAGTGGCTCGGGGACCAAAACGTTGAAATTTTGGGCCATGGCCTGGAAACTCGTGAGAACTTGTGGTCACTTGTGCTCAATCCTCAAGAGGCTGGTGGAGAAACAAAAACCCACTAATTCTGACAAAATACCAAGAAGTGATTATGAAAGAATGGGTTGCTATCAGTCAGGATTTGGCCCAGAAGTTGACTGAGAGCATGCCCAGTCGAATTGCAAAGGTCCTGAAAAAGAAGGGCCAACACTGCAAATACTGACTCTTTGCATAAATGTCATGTAATTGTCGATAAAAGTCTTTGAAACGTATGAAGTGCTTGTAATTATGTTTCAGTACATCACAGAAACAATTAAAACAAAGATCTAAAAGCAGTTTAGCAGCAAACTTTGTGAAAACTAATATTTGTGTCATTCTCAAAACTTTTGGCCACGACTGTACAGACCCCCTTAATCTTGCTGACATTATGGAGGCCATTAAATCAATAAATGTCTCTATGAATGAAAAATTTTACTCTTTGGAATCTACGTGGTCTCAGACATTGGCCACACTGTCTGAAGTTACTTCACGGGTAACGAAGCTCGAAAGAGCAAGTGCAGATTGCGAGGGCCGTCTCTCCAAACTTGAGGCTCATTGTCGCGACTGGTTCGATACATGCAAATCCCTGACATTAGATGATCATAAATTAGATGATCTTGAAGGTCATTCGCGATGACAAAACATTAAGATCATCAGTCTGCTCGAAAAGGTCTGGTCCGGTTGGTGTACAATCTTGACCACGGACGATGGTGACTAGACTGCATAATTTCCCGGATAAAGAGAAGATTCTGCATCTCGCACAGCTGTCTTCTCATCTTTCCCAATTTCACATCCGACGTTCTGAAGCAGTGCCAAGCTTTCAACGCCGTGAGGAAACGGCTAAAGGAGGACAATATTCGCCACGGTTTGCTCTTTCCAGCCCGCCTTCTCGTGACACATAATTCACAGAAACATGTTTTTGATTCTGTTGAGAAGACACAAGGCACAAGTTACAGCGAAGAACAATTCTGTGCCGTCTGCATAATTCTCCGTATGTTGGGCAAAACTTTCACTTTTAACTATTTGATTCTTTACAGCCCGCGGGACATATGTGAGTATACTTTCTCATAATTGGTGTTGATCATGTTGTTCTGCAGGGTTGTTAATTAGCCTTTTGTAAGCCAACACATCCAGTTATGGGCTTATTGTACGACACAGAATATTCATATTGTTTATATAGTTGATGACCAATCTGTGTCTTTTTCAGTTACAATGTAAATGTTAAAGGGATCTGAAGAGCCCGTTGGTATTTTTTCTTTTTGCATTGCTTCCTTCCGGCTCCACAGTATATATGTTTTTTGTTACACCGCTTGTTTTGGGAAAGCGGTGGGGGGTTACAACCAAAGTTCTTTGTTGTTTGTCTTTGTTTATCCATCATTTTATCTGTGCAATATTTCTTCAGCTAATTTTGTGTATTCTGTAAAATGGCAAATAATATAATTTCATCACAAGGAGGCGATATTACTTTAGTTAGCTGGAATGTGTGAGGCTTGAATAATCAAGTTAAGCAAAAGTGCTAAAGTGTTTTCTTATTTGCGTTCCATATCAGGTGACATAATTTTACTACAAGAGACGCACATTAAAAATGGTGAACAGACACGCTTAAAATGGAAATGGGCCTCTCGGATAGTATTTCAATCTACCTTTTCATGCAGGGCCAGAGGGGTTGCAATATTGTTAAAAAATTCAGTTTTATTTAAACATATATCAATGTTAACTGATCCCAATGGTCGTTATGTTCTTGTCACTGGCTTAATTGACTCTAAACATTTTTTGAATCTCTATGCCCCAAACTATGACGATCCGTTTTTTTTTTTCATAAGGTGTTTAACCTTCTACCTTCTTTTCCTGATACTCAGTTTATAGTTGGTGGTGATTTTAACTGCATATTGAATCCTTTGGATAAATTTCCAATTCGATTAGATCCACCACCTTACTCCACATCAGTCATTAAGCATCTCACAGAGTCACTGAATGTTCTTGATATTTGGAGGTTACACCATCCTACCAATAAAGAGTACTCCTACTTTTCTTATGTCCATAAATTATATTCTAGAATAGACTATCTTTTTATAGACTAAATTATTGGCTAACGTTTCTATACCTAATATCATAATATACTTATCCCTGATCATTCTGCTGTTAGAGTGTCTTTTCATTTTGGGTTAACAAAACCGAGTTACTGTTGGAGATTTAACTCTTACCTCCTTTTGGAAGAAAAATGCTGCCAACATATTTCAGATTCTTTGACAGAGTTTATTGAGATTAATGATAAAGGTGATGTCTCTGACTCAGTGTTGTGGGAAACTTTTAAAGTAGTGATGAGGGGACATAATTTCCTATGAGTCAACAGCAAAAAAGCTCAGACAGAATCGCTTAGTCGAGATAGATACTCATCTTACTCATTTGGAGAAACTATATAGGGACACTGCAGACTCTCGAGTATTAAAAGATACCCAATTTTCGTTATTACTACTGGGCAGCGAATTGCAGGATTTTAATGTACTGGCGGGATTCTATTCCATGTATCATTCGAGCAGACACTCCCGCTTGGTTAGCGATAGAACAAAGTGCTTTCCATTCTTCTCTTTCTGCTTTACTTTTTTTAGCAGGCCTCCTTAAAGGGTCACGAAACATTAAAACACATTTTTTGAGATACTTACAGTCATATATATGTCCCACGTTGCTAAAAACTAGGGGTGTCAAAATTAATTGTTTCTTCGGTGCACCGCAATGCAGACGCGGACAATTCAGTATCGGTTCAGTAATAGATCCTAACCAGTTATTACGTACTTGCGTCATTTATCTCATATGCACTATGTCACGGTAGAATACTATGGCGAGGGAGGCGAGAGCATGTAATTAAAATGCAGAAACTCTGCACAATTCATTACATGTGTGTTTGCTGGACAGTCTTTTACTGACACTGAAGTTACAGCAGTAGCCCCTATTTCTCTCCCATGGAGAAAATGAAAGTAAACTCCATTTTTCTCTCTCTCTCACTGTGGCCACTTTGACCTTCTGGTGTTTCCTCTCTTCTCGGCTGTTACAGCGATACTTGTGGATCCAGACACGAGCGTGTCTGCAGAGCGAGTTTTCTCCACCGCGTCTCTCATGGATCAGCTGTGATCGTCGCTGCCGTTTATCATTGTCACTCATCTGTGAACAGCGCCAGAGTGTTAGAGCCAATCACAGCCCTTTTTGTTGAGTGCACGATCAATCACAGGCATTTAACAACTCGCTCAACAACGCTCAGAAAGCAAGCGGGACAATATTTACGTTTGTTTATTTGCCATTAATGCTTGTGTTGTTCTGTGCATGTACTTGAGTTTTGTTTGATGCAGAGTGTTTACTTTGAGCAGGTAAAATTAAAGGTACAGTTCATATATCTGACTGCTTTTTAAAGGACAAAATTGTATTACAAATAATATAAAATGTATTTAAAAATGATACATTTTAATACAAGAATTCTTGTGCTGTGAAGTTAAATATAAAATTGTATATGGAAAGCATTGTCAATGCACCGTGATGCACCGAGATATCGAATTGAACCGAATCGATGGCATGATAATCATAACCAAACCGAACCGTGAGACCAGTGTAGGTTCACACCTCTACTAAAAACACCATTAGAATTTCACAAAAAAGTGAAAATTGTTTGATTTTAGCGTTATTTCAAGCAAATACATTCTTCCAGTTTGAAAAGAAATTTTGAAGCTACGTCACGGCGATGAGATCCTTGCGTAAATTCCAGCGTGGAGATTGGCTGTCTGTACCGGCAGGTACAAAGGGACGTCTTTGAGTTTTCATCATTAATTCACAACAACGAATTGGTTCGAACCAATCAGCGCGCTCTATTGTGAATGAGGTGCAACTTCATTAATATGCATGATATAGCTTTGAAGACTGTTTTTACCTGTTACAGTGTTCAGACGGCAGAGAGATGCCACAATGTGTTGCCAACCGTAATTAAAACAAGTGGAAGAGGAAGAATTGTTCGGAGACATGGGTCGTCAGTGTTGCGTTTATAAATGTGCCGCAATGAAGGCTTTGTTTCCATTTCCCCGCTATGAGAGTGCAGCTGGCGTGTGGACTCCAGTGGTCTGCTAACACGTGACAAAAATATGTTAAAAGTTTTTACCCGAGAGCTTTTCGCATCTGGAAATGGTGAAATCCGGATTTGCCACTCGTCTTCTTTTAAAAAAAGACGTGGTTCCAGTTCGCGTTGATTGTCCTGTCTCTACGGATTTGGTAAGTGTGTGATCAATGTTTTTTGTTTATGTTTATTCAGATGGAAAAGTTGGTTAGTATCATCAGCAGTACTCTTTCAGTTTTTAAAGACATACCTTAGTCAAAATGATTTAGTTACTAAGTTTACAGTACGATAAAATCACTACAATATTAGGGACTGAAAGATCTGCTGTAAATGCTGCTCTCCGAATGTAAACATGTAAACACCTTAATCAAACTATTACCGTCATGTAGGATTTTTGCCGCATTTAGTGACAGGATGGTTTTTTTTTTCTCCCATACGCTGTGCGGTATCAAAAATTCCATTAAAACTACACTCTTCCAGCAGTTCCTCGCATCCAATATCTCGTTTGTCACGGGGGGCATGCATGAAATGTTCCTGAATGAAAGTGAAAGTGCCAAACTGCAGTTAAAGTTGACAAATTAAGAATGAAACACCCGAAATTACATGAAACTCTGGAGGAAATGTGATTAGTGTGGTGACGCGATGACGTTAATCGAATTATGTGCTATAACATGTAAAACAGGATCATGAAAGGAACATTCAAAAAGCAGCTCATGGAAACACCTTAATCATATTATTGTCTTATTCAGATTAAGGCAAATAATTTGATTACTGATGTCTATGTAAACGTAGTCACTGTCTATCTCCCCTGCGTCTGTGTTTGTGTTGCCGCTGTGAAAATCAGCGTGTGCTGAAACTCCCCTTTTCATGCAAACCCTTCCCTCTTTTGCCACTCAACACTCTCACTTAAACAAAGCTGGACTCACCCACTTTCCTGACTTTTTTCAAACTAGAGGTGTGAAAACACCCTGCTGAGACAGGGGGGGTTTCATGGCCCTTTATCAAAGAGATTCCTAAAAGTAATTTCATTCTTAATAATTCTATCAAAATATCCCTCTACAGCATAGCGTTGCCCTCGGGCAACAGAAAGTTTTCTTTAGGCCTGTGCAAAGTGTGTGTTTCTTTAAATGATTGCAACCAATTAAAATGTTAGAAAAAGTATCAATTAAACATCCAATAAGGTGTGGGAGTCACTATCAAGCCCTCTTCGAAGGCGGGACATCCTTTATTGACTCATGGTGACAGGAGCACATTGTGTGAGAAGAAGGTAAGATTATTTGCTTAATTAATCTAATTTAAAGTAACATGAACTGTACAAAAAAATAAGTGTGTATTTATGAAGTTGTAGAGAAGACTTTTGTCAGCTTTTATGGTTGTTTTTTTTATTTTACATGTTCAAAAATTCAGTTTTTCTTTTCGTTGCCTCAGGGCAACGTTGTGCGATAAGGGGTATTTTTCAAGATGTGTTTACTGAAATTATATTTGGCCATTTTTACATATTATCATTATTACATATTGTATTATTTTTCATTTAATTTTACATTTTTAACACATTTTGACAGAAAAAAATGCATGTAAGCTTGTTCTATGGAAGTAAAGAGCAGGATCCCCGAGTTAGGCAAATCCCATCTGAGAGTGAGGACAGTGAGATAGACAGCAGTGACAGTGAGGAGGAGTGCAATGGAGAGCAAGGTTTGAGCAGAAGTGAAAAAAATATCTTCAGAAGTTCAAAAAGTAGCACTAGCTATCATTTAAGGGATTAGCTTTATACAACAGGCAGCATACAAAATAGAAGTCAAATATTAAGTTGTAGTTATTCTTGTATTTTATACCAACACTGGAAACTTATTTTTCTTGTATTTTAATAGACACTGTAGAAACAAGTGAGCATGAAGATGAAGACACAGGTGAAGAAAACAGTCTGTCTGAAAATAACAGTACTTCTCCAATGACCCCTCGATGGAAAACTTGTCACACCACTGCCTCTTCTGTTCACCCTGAATGGTTACACGTCCCTCCATCAGCCGATGAAATTCTGTCCCCATACCAATATTTCAAAAGGTTTCTCTCTGACGACCTGCTTCAACTTATTGTTAATGAATCAAACCTCTACAGCATCCAGTGCAATCCTGCAAGGCCGCTTAACCTTACTGTTGAAGAACTTGAACAATTCTTTGGCACTGTGCTCCACATGTCATTATTTGGTCTTCCAGCCACCCGCATGTTTTGGAGCCACAGTAGCCGCATTGCACAAGTTGCTGATGTTATGCCTCTGGCACGATGGGAGGCTATCAAAAGATTTCTCCATTTCAGTGACAACAGTTGCCAGCCCTCAAGAGATATGGCTGACTATGATGAGCTATACAAGATTCGACCTCTCCTAAATCACATCCTTGCCCAAATGAAACAACTTCCTATACATGAGATGTTGAGTGTGGATGAACAAATGGTGCCATTTAAAGGCAAGAGCAGAATCAAGCAGTACCTACCAAGTAAACCAAGAAAATGGGGTTACAAAATACTGGTCCTTGCTGGATCTGATGGTGTTCCACATAATTTTGAAGTTTATACCGGGAAAGTTGTCCATCCCCCTGAGCTTCCTGATATAGGGGCAAGTGGAAATGTTGTGCTACGTCTGGCAGAAGCAATACCGAAAAATCTGAATTTCAAGTTGTTCTTTGAAAACTGGTTTACATCTGTCCCACTGATGCTTGTTCTTTCCCAGCAAGGGATCCAATGTTTGGGTACGGTGCGCTCTAATCGCTTACCAGGTAGTTCCATGACATCAGACAGTGATCTAAAAAGATCTGGTCATGGGTCATTCCAGGAAAAAACTGCCTATGTTCGAAATACCCAGCTGTATGCAGTCAAATGGTATGACAACAGACCAGTCACTCTCCTCAGTAGCTATGTAGGTGCTCATCCTGTATCCCACGTTGACAGATGGGACAGAGGCCAAAAGAAAACCATCAAGGTCCCATGCCCTGCAGCAGTATCCACATACAATCAGCACATGGGAGGTGTTGACTTGTTGGATTCACTGATTGCTTTATATCGCACAAACATCAGGTCAAAAAAATGGTACCACCGCCTCGTCTTTCATTTCATAGATATGGCAGTGGTGACCTGTTGGCTCATTTACAGACGGGATTGTGCTGACCATGGAATGGCGAAAAGTGACCACATGCGCCTGTATGCTTTCAAGTCCCAAGTTGCACACAGTCTGTGCAAATCCAAAAAAGATGTTAGGAAGAGAGGGCGAAACAGTGGAGGGATTTCCCAACTGTATGAGGAGAAGAGGAGAAAGCAGGGGCCCACAGCTTCCATCCCTAACCAAGATGTCCGTTTGGACAATACTTCACACTGGCCCATAATGTGTGATAAGAAGGGAAGATGCAGGGTTCCTGGGTGCACTGGAACACCCAAAGTGATGTGTAAAAAGTGTAACCTACACCTCTGTTTCACAGCAGAGAAAAACTGCTTTTTGAAGTTTCACACAGAATGAAATTTCATCAAATTATTGACATTGTTAAATTAATAATTCGTTAAATGAAGTGTGTTTCATGTGTTTTTCCTTTTTTACTCAAATTGATTAAGATTTGTGAATTCTTAATGCTCTCTGAGCTTTGTCTCATGATGTTTGATATGTGAGGAATTTTCTCTGTGATTTTGTACCATTACTGCATAACGTTGCCTCAAGGCAACAAAAAAATATTTTGGGGTTGGGGTGGGGGGGTCAAACCAAAAATAACTTTTAACAATAAAATGTTGCCAAAAGAGCCAAGAAATGATGTGGAATCATTTTTGTCATGTACCATCAAAATATGTGCAGTAGAGGGATATGGTATCAAATTAGAAAATTAAAATACCAAATACCTCCCCACTTACTCCTATTTGTTACAATCATGCATTTAAACCCTTTCTTACAGATACAGTTTTTGAGCAATGGCAAGATAAAGGAGTTTCCAGTGTTAAAGATTTATACATTTTATAAAATTTTTGCCTCCTTTTCACAACTCTCTGAGAAATTCAACCTCCCACTCCTCATTTTTTAAGGTACCTTCAGGTCAGAAACTATATCCGTAGTCCATATATTCCAGATTTTGATGTTTTATCTTTAGAAGGAGAATTATTTGATTTATTTTTAAACTCTCCAAATGCTAGGGGCCTAACCTCTTTAATTGTTAATGCTTTTAAAAACAAAACCGATTTTTCTTCTTTTCATTTGAAAGTCGCTTGTGAAAAGACCTAGGGATTTTAGTCTCCTAGACTGATTGGGATCAATGCCTTTCATTAGTTTATTCATGCTCTATAAATCCTAGACACAACCTTATTCAGTACAAAGTATTACACAGACTTCTCTATTCTAAAACAAAATTTAGTAAATTCTATCCCTCGGTTTCCCCCACATGCGACAAGTGTAAAGCTGCTGAGGGTACCTTAGCATATCTTTTTTGGTCCTGTGTTCAAATTCAGATTTTTTGGTTAGAAATATTTCAGTTCTTTGATAAGGTTTACAACTGTGTTTTACTCCCTGACCCAATGATAGCAATTTTTGGCTGGTCAGATTTTCTGGAGTCCGAAATGTGCGTTTACCTGTTCAGTATGGCATGATCATAGCTAAAAAAGTTATCCTTTGTTTCTGGAAGAAAAATGTTAGGCCTCTTTTATTCTGACTGGCTTCTTGGACTCACCTCCACTTTACATTTGAAAATAATAAGATATACCTCTTCTGGGAACTCTGTGAAATTTGATAAAATGTGGGATCCAGTCTTTTTTTTTTCTAAATCACCATAAATACTAATAGTGTTGTTTAATTTCTTAAAATTTGTAAGTTTTTCTCTCTCTCTCTCTCTCTTTACATCCATTGCTGTGTCTTTTTGTAGGTCATATATGTCTTGTATGTCACCATTTTCCCTTGTTTCATGCTTTATTTGACATTTTGCACAGATTATTGTTTCATGATGGTTTGTCTGTCTGTTCCTTGTTTTTCTATGTCTGCAAAAACTATAATATAATTATACTATAATATAATAAAAAGAAACAAGTTTATTAAGCTACACACACAGCAAACTACTGTTTAACTAAACAGACAAACATACAGATACACATATGAAACAATTCTGGGATGAGTGAATGACTGAGAATGAGCAACTAAGAGTCCCAAACGTCTCGCACTTGCTAAGTCCTTAGCATTGCCACCTGAGAAAACCACCAAGCAGAGAATCTGACGGTTTCAACAAGCTTCAGCAAGAAATGGAAAGTTGGTTTGTGTTTACTTGCGTTTTGATGACCAGTCTCACTCCTCAGCTGGTTGAGGGAAACTCCAGCGCGTTGACGTTGGTTGGGATGTCCTTTGTTGCAGAGAGAGGATTTAATTTGTCTCGTGAAGCGTGGAGCTCGCTGTCCTGGTTACGGAGAATTTGAAGTTTGCTGAACAGGGATCCTCCTGAGACTTGCTCCTCAGCAGAATTACGAAACTTAGGAAGTCAAAGTTTGTAGGAATTGAATGACTGACCATACTGCTGGATGAGGCAGCGTCCGAGTGTTCACGGGAAAGCAGTTATACGAGCAGAACAGGGTCAGACTGAGTTTGTGCGAGTCTGGAACGTATATGCAACTCGTTAGATATGCAACTTATATTCAGTCATGTTTTATCTTTTCTCCCTTTTGCTTGTTTTCAACATCAACTAAAAATGAGGTCAAAGGTTAATCTAAGAGCCGTTTAGCTGCGGAACATCTTTATATGCAAGTATGTTTTTGACTGACTGCCAGACACTTGTCAGACGGTGATTAGCAAAAGAGGGGCTGTTCTCTAACAAATATCAGGGAGATGTAAGTCTGGAGATTAATATGGATTTCAATTCAAAATTGATTTATTTGGAAATATTTCATAATGTTTTGAGATGTTCCCTATATGCATTTAGATGTCCATCCATGTTAAAAATACTTCTAAATTTAACAATGGTTCAATTGCGCTGCAAGTTATAAAAACAAATGCAAACACAAAAGTGCTAAATAATTTGAGAAAACATCTTCATCAGTTGGACAACACACACAATCTCACAAATTTGCACTCTTGGTCAGTGTATGTAACAGTGATTAGTATAATGTAACAGTAGAGAGATGAGGAAAGTGAATGGATGTAGGATGTAGTTTCTCATGCTACCACAATATGTTGCAGTCTTGTCAATAAATACAAATTTTGAGCTATAATGATCTTGTACCACCTTTTTAGATTGGACATGTTGATATGTCAAAAACGATTTTTCTTTATTGACTCTTTACAGTTGTTCTGCAGATATCCATCAATACAAATGTAGTATTTAATATTACAGTAATCTTATTACATATCTTATTTGAGCTCTTTCTATGTTTGCAAAAAGATCATTGGCATCCTAATCTGCAAGATGTTTTTAGACATATACTTAGTGCTATAAAAATGCAAAAGTATACATTTATATACATTTATTCACCACTATGTACTATTGTAGACTTAAATTGCTTTACAATCTTATCAGGGGCTCAATTTACATATACATGCATCATTACATATTTTTTAAGGATTGTGGTGTTGTGCTTAACAGTTATCTATTCTTTCTCTTAACTTTGGATTTTGGATCATCCTCCACTGACTCCTCCACCATGTTGTGTCCCTCTTTCTCATATCTGCATGTTGAGTACATTGCTACAGTCATTTTATCTATATCTATCTATCTATCTATCTATCTATCTATCTATCTATCTATCTATCTATCTGTATGTATATAATTATTATTATATATATATATATTTTTTTTTACAACAAATCTCATAAATTACACATGAAATACTGTTACATTTTCAATTGGTATTGATTTACCTGTAAAATAATTTATTTTTTGCATCATTTTTATTTTATTCTAAGGTAGATCAGCTCCTGACAGACATGTTAATAGATCAGTTTAACTCTTATTAAATTAAATTTATATATTGTTACGTTTCAATAGAGACCATTTTAAAAAATGTTTTAAAACTCTCAGAAAATACAATATGAGAATTAACTGCATAATTACTTGAAATATGTGGATGGGACATTATACAATTTGCATACATTAACATTTTTTATCATTATCGTGCTTGGTGTGAACAGGGCTTTAGTTGTTGAAAAATCGTAATAAATATATTTCTGTCTTAAATATTTTGTTAATTGTAAACCCAAAGTGGGGTTCTCTTTCTTTGCAGTATTGGATGGCAAATTGCAGTTTAACTCCAATCTCAATTGGACCTGCTGATCAGTAGATGTCTTCAGTATTACCAGAAGCTACCGGGCAGATGTGTGGACAGCTATGAGCCAAACACTAAGGGACATTTGGTTTTTAGGTACCAGTGACAAATTATTTAGTGAGTTGCTTATAAGAAAAGATGCTCATTGCTTACCACCTTATAGTTCAGATGTTTGCAGTTTCATTGATGTAAAATACCATACTTTTTCCTTTTTTATCAGTAGGTGGAGAGACCATCTAGGCAGCAGAAACAAGACAACTAATCATAGTTGAGTAGAGATTAGTATTAATAACTTTTACTAGTTTGGTTCCTGACTTGTTCAATACTGAACAATTTTTATAAGTTACAATTTCAATGGTTCTGCGATCAATGTTTTGTAACTTAAAGTCATTACCATTTAAACACAATTAAATGTCCAAACCATCTTAAGTGAATGGCAGCAAGGATCCAGGATCAAAAGATCATTCATCATAGACTGTTTCATAGGTAGCAGCACATCCTTAATGAAAATGAAAGATTTAATTAGTCGGTTGAACACAAATTTTTTTTAAAGAAAGCTTAAGTATCAAGGTGATAATATACAGTGTCTGTTACATTGTAGTACAAGAGCTGGCTAATACAGACTAGTACATGTTAACTTGTGGAACACTGACAGATTAGTTAAATACTAAATCGTATACTTGAGACCGGCCGCATATGCAGTTTTAACTGAAGTGAATTTAACTAGAACTACACCAGCATTCCCAGTGCTCTAGACTAACTTTTTGCACTGTCTGCACCGTACCGCAATTTTACATGTTCACTTTTTTAAATCACTATACCATATAGGCAATATTGACTTGTAAATGATTTTACAAAAAATCTGCTCAACATAAAGTTCTTTATTTAAAGCTCAATTTTACAAGAAAGGTAACTTGCTACCGCCCTTCACTATCTCTTGATTAAAAATGCATCCTAACGGTTTAACGGTCAATATGAGCGTCCCTAGTATATATGTTTTTTGGTTTTTTTTACGTGTTATCAAAGACTTAAAAAAAATTATTAGGCCAACATTATCTACAGCAGCAAAAGAACATCCACATCAAAAGCTACTGGTCAGCTCACGATTCAGCAAACATCTGAAAAACAAATCGCTAAAGAAATCAGTGTTTTTGAAACTAATAAAGATAGTACAATTCAATTCTACTATAATTTAGCCTGGCATGTTTACTGTTCCAAAATATTTGAAATGTTCTTTAAAATAAAACATATTGTGTTAAATGGGAAAAAAAGTTGCTGTTTTTTACCCAGAGATTTAAAAAGAACATATTTTAGAGGGGTAATCACAATACCGTGAAACTGTGATATTTTTATCCAAGGTTATCATACCTGCCCATGCCTAGCCAGTTATTAAAAAGCATTCAGTCAGAGTTTTCGTTGTGTAGCCTAATCTAAATTTAAGTGAAAATATTTAGTGCAGCCCTCATTATTTTATTCTTTTTATTTAGTATATAAACTATATTCTGTGTTTCTATGTTCTTGGAAACGCTGCTGTGTGTGAAAAGTTGACAATATATACAGGTTCTGTTGTTAATTCTGTATGCTGCTGTTCGCACATCTTAAAATGAATCAATATTTAAAAATGCAATATTTAATGTGTCAGACACAAAATAGACACGTCAATTATCTTTTTTATTAAATGATAATTTTATATTAAACTGATTTCTTAACAGTTAATATTCGTATAACAAACAGCGGTTGTCGTTTGGGAAAATTAACCGTTTGAGCATACTTGGTTTGGGGTATGTTGTGTCATTAAATTGTACATTTCTATTCTGTCTATTCTCAGTAGTAGTACAATTGTTTTATATTCTTTTTTTCTGCATTTTAAATCTGCTTTAGCTTGTTTCTGTCTTATAAACCTGGAAATATAAAATATATATTTATCTTTTTGGCTTTGTGACAAATTGCTTATTTTGTCCCTAGAGTGGTCTATACTGATGGTCTGCTGAACATTCTGCTGAGCTGAAGGGATCTTCCTGTCAGACAACCTCTCCAAAGTACAATAGGACTAGTAAGTAAAATCTCAAACATACACTACTGTTTCATAGGTTTTGGGTTGGTTTGGTAAAGTCTCCTCTGACAGCGTCAGATTTGTTTATTTAATTAATAGTTAAACAATAATACTGTGAAATTAATACAATGTATATAATTAATAGTGTCACATGATCCTTCAGAAGCAATATTTCAATGTACTGAGTCTCTGCTCAAGCTGGTTATTTAAAATATAAAACATTTAAAATTAACTTCATATTTTTTAGGATTCTTGATGTATAAAAAGTTTATTTTTAAAAGCATAGTATTTATTTGAAACAAAACTGTTTGCTCCTTGATGATTGATGACAATCAGATATGTTTCTTTAGCACTAAAAGAATGTGTGCATTCTTTTTATCTCAGAATTCTCACTGAGCATTGTCCAACCATGGTACAACACGTCATTTAAGTTTTCAAAAAAGCCTGAATACATCTCCGGTAAATGGATATCCAGATGCATTAAATATCATGTAACCTTTAAGGCATTATTGAGCAGAATATCATTTTTATTTGTTGCATGTATATAGGCTATACATTTTCTGAATTTCATACGCCCACAAAAATCTTTCCTTTATGTTAGCTCATTTCAATTGATTTGTGTTTACAGTAACCCTGTCTAATGTCTGCTACATTAAATAGTTTTTAGTCATTTTACTGCAATATTAAAGAGAAAAGTAATGTTAAAATCACTACAAGGATTAAAGTGAATTGCACTTTCTTCCTATTTAAAAAATATATAAAGTATATGTATGTATGTATGTATATGTAAAGTATATGATACTTTAGTTGACGAAACCTAGTTTAATTTGCATATAATGTGGTATCTGAAGATCAGATATCTGTTTAGATACACATTTATATACTAACACAATGATACTAAAAACCAAAAAACATTCATTATGATTTCACAGGGAATTTAACTGTCAAATAGCTTTCCTGATAATTAGTGCCCAGGCACACTCTTTACATTTAAATTTAAATTAAATTACAAATTTTAGCCAGGTATTTACATAACACATGCTTTGCACTCTAGGTATATGTCATGAAACAAATAATTTTTGTCTGAGGTAATATGAACTGCTGCAATGCTAATCTTTCTCCTTTTGGTTTCTTGCTTTATTTTAAGGTTCCCTCTCCAAGGTTTAGATTTGGCTACTGCAGTCCTGGTTTGGGTCCAGCCTCACTTGTGAAGACTAAAGATGAAGACAACATTTAAGAAGACTTTAGATGATGGCAACACACATTTTATTCCACCTATATATCCCCTTTTATGTGTAAGCAACATTCCACAAAATAAAACAAATTAAATTACAGGTTTTATATATATATATGGCTGCACGGTGGGGCAGTGGGTAGCACATTCGCCTCACAGCAAGAAGGTCGCTGGTTCGAGCCTCGGCTGGGCCAGTTGGTGTTTCTGTGTGGAGTTTGTATGTTCTCCCCATGTTGGCGTGGGTTTCCTCCGGGTGCTCCGGTTTCCCCCACAAGTCCAAAGACATGCGGTATAGATGAATTGGGTAGGCTAAATTGTCTGTAGTCTATGTGTGTGAATGAGTGTGTATGGATGTTTCCCAGCGATGGGTTGCAGCTGGAAGGGCATCCGCTGCATAAAACATGTGCTGGATAAGTTGGCAGTTCATTCCGCTGTGGCGACCCCAGATTAATAAAGGGACTAAGCCGAAAAGAAAATGAATGAATGAATATATATATATATATGTAATGACAAAATCTGTTTTGTGTCATACATCAGAGTTTTCTTGAAAAATGAACTGGGTATCTCTGAGAAAGAATTATTATTTTATATTATTAACATGTTATTAGTACAGAGGATATATTGCAAATTGTCGAATGCCATTTATAAAAAAAAAATTACCATGATTTTATTTACTCTTGTAAATATTGTTTGCCTGGTATTTATTTTGTGTTTATGTACTCTTTTATTATTGTAACTTAGTTTTTGCCCTGAAGAAAGTCTTAGATTCTGACATAACTGTGTTCATTTAGATACTGAATACTGATAATTTTGAAAAACATGCATTTCCTTTAAAGGTGCTGTATGTAAGTTTTTTGGACCCTTCTAAAGCATAAAAATACTATAATATGTTTGCAGATATTTAAGAAACATGCCAAGTGAACATTCTTGTTTATCTAACCTCACAGCAAGAAGGTCGCTGGTTCGAGCCTCGGCTGGGTCAGTTGGCATTTTTGTGTGGAGTTTGCATGTTCTCCCTGTGTTTGCGTGGGTTTCCTCCGGGTGCTCCGATTTCCCCCACAAGTCCAAAGACATGCGCTATAGGTGAATTGGGTAGGCTAAATTGTCCGTAGTATATGTGTGTGGATGAGTGTGTGTGGATGTTTCCCAGTGATGGGTTGCAGCTGGAAGGGCATCCGCTGCGTAAAACATATGCTGGATAAGTTGGCGGTTCATCCCGCTGTGGCGACCCCAGATTAATAAAGGGACTAAGCCGAAACGAAAATGAATGAATGAATGAATTTTCAACAAAAAAACAAAGTTACGGTCTTTTTCCTTTGCACAACAGAATAGATATCAGACTGTGCCTTTGTGGGAGGGTGTTCCACAGGGGTCAGATCTTGATCCATTTTATTTAGTATTTATATGCTCCCTCCTGGGCAGATTGTTCAGAAATATGGCCTGGGCTATCATTGTTTGTAGATGACACTCAAATTTATATCAGCACTAATACTAATTTCACTACTTTTACTTTAGTTCTCTCTGCCTTAACACTCTGCATAATGTGAATAGCCAAAGATCTCCATCTTCATCATTCACACTTCAAACATATAACTAAACTTTTTTTTTTTTTTTTTACATCATTCGCATCGTTGCTCGCATTAGACACTTTCTTTTTAGGCCTGATGCTGAGAGGTTTATTTATGCCTTCATCACATCACGTCTTGATTTTTACACCTCTCTTTTTGTGGCTTTACCAGCAAGGTCGGTTAGGAGGTTACAATACATACAAAACTCAGCTGCACGTGTTTTATTTTGAAATTTTTAAAATATTGTTTTTAAAATTCAGATTTTAGTCTACAAAGCAGAACATGGGTTAGCTCTGGATTACATTTGTGATCTGATTACTCTTTTCACTCCATCTCTGTCTCTACATTCTGCTGGAAGTCTTATCCTGCATAAGTCACGTTGTAAATTAAAAATGATGGGAGGGAGGACCTTTTCTAATAAGGAACATGGAATACATCACCTGCATCTGTTAGAAATGCTGTTTCCTTTAATTGCTGTAAAAAAAAAAATTATATCAGTCCTTTTTTGGGGGAGGGGGGGATTTTGCATTACTTCTTTTACTGATATGTGACTATTTGTCAAATGATTCAGTGCAGGGGTCCCAAACATTTTTCTATGAGGGCCACATACACACACCTTCAAAAGTTTATGAGCACCTTCAAAAATTTAGGAGCACCCACCAAATATTATTGAGACTACATTTTGTATATTAACAGATATATTATATTTATAAACTCCAATCAGGACTAACAAAACCTAGCAACAACATTCTAACTAATGCTGCAACGACTAGTTGTTTTTAGCGTAATAATTCTAAATGAATGTTTAATAATAAATTATGATGATTATAACAATGATAATAATACTAATATTAATGAATAAATGATAATGATAAATATTTCCAACAACAAAGGTTTTCTGTTACAAGGAGTCCAACCTTTGCATTAATAAAAAATAAAGCAGTGGTTTGCATTCAAACAAAAATGCAGCACTGCACTAAGAAATATACTTTTTTGAACTATTGTTTTTATATCCATGTGAATTTAATAAACAAATAAAGTTTCTGCAAAAAAACATACAAATATAAAAGTATAGGTCTAAATAGAATTTAAAACTTAAAAATTGTAAAGCTGTCATCACTAAATGAAAAACTAATATGCATCAAAAGAAAGAAAATACAAAAGCCTGACTTTTATCATTCTGTATGTGGCCCAGTATATCAGTGGCAAAACAGCCCACCAGGAATTCTCCTGGTTCTCCAAGGGCCAATTAAAGATAGCGCACAGCGGTCAATGATTTTAGAGATATGAATTAATTCTTATTTTTTTATTTAACACGTAAAACCTTCTTATAGATAAATGTTTTTTTAAATATAAGTTACAAAAAAAAAGTTTTTTGGAAAGCCAACATTTATTATCACATACAGATAGGCCTATGATAAACATATTTGCATATGAGTAAAACATTTTAATTTTTTTTAGAAATATCTCTGGGGTAGTTATGAGGGCCCACATTGTATGTGGCCGTAGTTTGGTGACCCCTGATTAAGTGGATTAATGCTGTGCATTTGTGTGTGTTTAAAACAATCATAATTAAATTTAAATTAAGTATTTTTTGCACAAATGTATTTATTTACACTCTACTAGACTTGTTCTCAAGAAAGTAAAAACAAAGTACAATATAACTGTATGTGTAATCAGCATAACCCAGGCATAAGTCTGAATGATTATGAACACTTTATAGTTTTTAAAGAGCCCCTATTATGCATTATAAAAGATTAATGTGGTGATACTTAATGACTAAATGACATGCTGTATAACTACAGTACCACTCATATACTTGTTTAATGTGTTGCCATAGTTTCTACAAGCAGAAATTCAGGATAGCTTTATTCAACAAGCTAATATCTAGTTTGTTTCTTGTCACCGCCTCTCTTATAAAATAGCATCCCATACAAGCTGAGGGGGTTAGTGCCTCAGACACCTCAGACAGAAATGTGGATAACTTTGCTTATTAATATTTACTTAATTTTAAAATGTATCTCTGCAGCTTCAGTCCTCAGATCAGGTGCCTGTCAGCTCCAGGGACGTTTCAGGCTGAACGGAATGTACCAGGATGGAGATGTTATACTTGGAGGCCTGTTTGAGGCTCATTTTTTCACATTGTTCCCCGAGCTGACTTTCAGAACGGAGCCAGCACCACCATACTGTGAAATGTGAGTGAGAGAGATTGGATGCATATTTATGAAATATGAGAGAATGGATGATGATGATGATGATGATGATAAAAATAATAATTATAATAATAATAATAATAATAATAATAAAGGTTATCAATGTACCTCAGCTTGACAAAGAAACCACTATATATTTTATATTCAATAAATTTGACATCTTAGCTGTGTATTAATGCTTGTTATTTAGGATATATATATATATATATAGATGTATAGATAGATGTATATCACTAAATGTCAACTTGTCTTCTTTAGATTTAATATGGAAAGTTTCCAGTATGCACAAACCATGGCTTTTGCAATAAATGAGATCAATATGAATCCCAATCTTCTGCCTAATATCAGTCTTGGTTACCATCTTCATGACAACTGTGTGATGCTAGGAATGGCATTGCGAGCTGCCATGTCCCTGGTTAGTGGGATAGAGGAGTCCTTCTTAAACCTAAACTGCACTGGACCTCCTCCGATAATTGGAGTTGTGGGGGATCCAAGTTCAACTCCTTCCATTGCAATTTCCAGTGTTTTGGGACTGTTTCGAGTACCTATAGTAAGATGAGAAAAAAGCAAAAAATAAAAATAAATCAATATAATGATATCATTCGTTCTTTAATAATTAATAATAATCCATTGATTAATTTGTTTGTTGTTTTATTTTTTTCATTCATATCATTTTATATAAGCACCTTTGGATCATAACACTATTTCTGCTATGTTCTTCCTCATTTTGATCACTAATCAGGTCAGTCACTATGCCACATGTTCCTGTTTGAGTGACAGAAAAAAGTACCCTTCTTTCTTCAGGACAATCCCCAGTGATGCCTTCCAGGTGCGGGCTATGGTTCAAATCATTAGTCATTTTGGATGGACCTGGGTTGGTCTCCTCTACAGTGATGATGACTATGGTACCTATGCTGCTCAGTCCTTCCATCAAGAAATGCAGTTATTTGGAATTTGTATTGCTTTTTCTGAACCACTGCAGTATGATAGCAACCCCACAGATATTCAACGTGTAATGGGAGTGATTCAAGCTTCAACATCTAGAGTGGTGGTTGTTTTTTCTCCATCATCCTTAGTGATACCTTTGATGAATGAAGTGGTGTTTCAGAATATGACAGGCAGGCAGTGGATTGCAAGTGAATCTTGGGCCACTTCACCTGTCTTTTACACTCCACATTTCCTGCCCTTCCTTGGGGGCACACTTGGCATAGCCATCAGGCGTGGAGAGATTGGGGGACTCCGTGAATTTCTTTTACAGCTTCGTCCAAAATACGATCCAAGAAATAATATGCTGAAGATTTTCTGGGAGAACATGTTTGGATGTAGTTTTGAAACTGGGGAGCAAGTAAAAAATGTGTGTACAGGACAGGAGGATCTGAGCACCACAAACACACCTTACACTGATGTTTCAGAATTGAGAGCAGCAAATAATGTCTATAAGGCAGTTTATGCCCTGGCACATGCACTTCATGACCTAATGAAGTGTGAGGAGGGGAGAGGACCATTCAGTGGGAACAGCTGTGCTGACATAACTAATCTAAAACCTTGGCAGGTAAGACCAACAGAGAGAGAGCAAATTATGTCTATCCGTATGAAAATCAAAACACGTCTTCATTTAAATAAACATAAAACAACATAAAAACAATGATTATAATAATATATTCAATTCAATTCATCTTTATTTCTATAGCGCTTTTACAATGTAGATTGTGTCAAAGCAGCTTCACATAGAAGATTAAGATTATATATATATATATATAATATAACTCTTGTCCTGTCTACAAACTGCACAGCTCGTTCACTATCTACAGAAAGTGAACTTCTCCACAGGCTTTGGGGATCATGTGTCATTTAATAAGGATGGAGATGCTCTGGCCATCTATGATGTGATGAACTGGCAGCCAGGCTCAGACAGATCAATAAGAATCCACACAGTAGGTGTAGTAAGTGAAGAGCCAGAAAAAGGATTGATGCTCACACTGGATGAGGATGCAATATACTGGAACTTTGAGACAAAGAAAGTAAGTTTGCATTATATTGTCAATCTTTCTCACAGTCAAACTACAAGTCAAAGCTATGATACAAATCACAATAATTCGAAATGGTTTCATGCATGTAGCCTTATTAATAGTGTCCTATATGAACATGTCTTGCATTTATTTTTCCCAGTTTTTTATTTGTATTTTTTCTAGAAAATTGTATTTGAATATGCGTCAACTATAGTTGCCAGTGGGCAAATATGTAGTATGCACACTTCAATGTAAAATTTGAATAGGATAAGAACATTTGGCATTCTAACTCAAAACAACTGCTTTCAACAGATCAATTCGTAGTCATAAATTTATAATGTTTAAAAGTAGAAAACCATTTGATATGAACCCAAAATATCTATCTGTATCTGTATCTATCATATCATTTCTTGAATATAAAAACACAAAGAACTAATCCATTTGTCTTAAAGTGATGATACACACACACTAGTTGCCCCAACAGACTACTGTGTATCAAAAAGTTAAATGAAAAAGTTTGTAGACATCTGACAGAAATAAAGTCAAACCGATCAGTAATAAGTGATAGTAAGCGAATAAAACTTTTGGGATGACGTGATGTGGGAACAGTTAAATCGTGTAGAGAAAAAGCTGTACCAGTGTTCAGGTGGACAGCAGGGCCTAAGGTTGTAGTTTTTTGTTTTTCTTCAGTGTTTCTGCTTTTTAACAGCAAGAGTTCGTCATTAATGTTCAATCAGCACTTTAACTCTAGTTTTATTTTAACTGTCTTTGTGGGAGTGGGACCAAATACTCGGAGAAGTTAATTTTACTCTGAAGATTTTGCTGTGTATCAAACTGTGTATCAAAAAGTCTACTTTAAAGTAAAGATATCAGGGTTAGGTTATTTTTAGATGGGGTATTATGAAAGCAAAAAACATTAAACAAGACCAATAATGTTGATTTATTAACACTTCATTGCCTAATTCCCCATGATTAATGTACTTATAAGGTATTTTCCCACCAGCAACTATAGTTGCCGCTTGGACTTTTGACAAAGTATACAAAAACCTGTAGATCTCTTGAAAGATTTGTTTTGTTTGGATGAATATAGAGACCTTCATGATTATGTTGATATATATTTGTGAACAAAAAATAATTTTTAGTAACATGAAAATCACCTTTATTTGAGAGGTTTTGCCTTCATTTTACATTGTTGAATTAGGGGTTGGAAGTTGAAAGCTTTTTTTTTTTTCTATTAAAGTCTTTTATTTGGTTGTTTGCTTGCATGCCATTCAGAAATTAAACATGAATAACACCTTAAATTAGGTGACATAACCAAAGACATCACAAATAAATAATATCAAATTATGTCTTTGTCAGCCACCACAGTCTGTTTGCAGTGAAAGCTGCCCGCGAGGAAGCAGACGAGCCACAAGGAAGGGCCGTCCTGTCTGCTGTTTTGACTGCCTGCCATGTAGAGATGGGGAAATTTCTAACACAACAGGTGAGTAAATTCCTGTTGACAAAGTTTGAATTAAATTTTAAAGCATTTTTCTATTAAATTTTAATTTTCTTTCGTATTTATACTTACAGATGCTACTAAGTGCACAGTTTGTCCAGATGATTTCTGGTCTAATCTATATAAGGATCAGTGTGTTCCCAAAGAAGTAGAGTTTCTGTCCTATAAGGATCCTCTGGGCATGTCTTTGACCACTGCTTCACTGCTTGGCACCTGTTTCTGTACTTTTGTGATAGTCATCTTTGCGCATCACCATAACACTCCCATAGTACGTGCCAACAATTCAGAGCTCAGCTTCCTGCTGCTTTTCTCTCTCAAACTGTGTTTCCTGTGTGTGTTGCTGTTCATTGGTCGGCCGCAGTTGTGGACGTGTCAGTTAAGACATGCTGTGTTTGGCATAAGCTTTGTCCTGTGCATCTCCAGCATTCTGGTCAAGACTATGGTGGTAATAGCTGTGTTCAAGTCGTCTCGGCCTGAGGGCAAAGGAGCAATGAAATGGTTTGGAGCAGCTCAACAAAGATGCACAATTCTGGTCCTCACAGCCATCCAGGTTGTGATATGTGCAGTCTGGCTATCAACTGCCTCTCCAATTCCCCATAAAAACAACCTGTACGTCCGCTCTATAATAGTATATGAATGTACTATTGGCTCAGTGGCTGGATTTTCAATGCTTTTGGGATACATTGGACTGTTGGCAGCAGTAAGCTTCCTGTTAGCCTTCCTGGCAAGAAATCTTCCAGATAATTTTAATGAGGCAAAATTTATCACTTTTAGCATGGTGATCTTCTGTACTGTGTGGATTGCATTTGTTCCAGCATATGTGAGTTCTCCAGGGAAATACTCTGTGGCTGTGGAAATATTTGCTATTTTAGCTTCTAGTTTTGGACTACTGGTAGCAATATTTGCCCCTAAGTGCTACATCATCCTTTTACATCCAGAAAGAAACAATAAAAAAGCCATCATGGGAAGAGCGACACATTAGGAATAGTAAACATTAACCTTTTGTGGAATTGTGAAAACTTGTATAATACAATTTTATTGTTTTTTTATATTTGAATATTTATGCAACACATGAGATGACAGGAATTTTGTAGCAGCTTCTATCTGCTTAACAGAAAATGACACTGATGTATGTACGTGAAGGCTGTAAAGGTAAAGCTGCTTTGAAGTGTATATTGAGTATATTTTTAGACTTATGTAATGTAATTTATGTTTAATTCATGATACATGAACGCCTCACAGCAAGAAGGCAGCTGGTTCGAGCCTCAGCTGGGTCAGTTGACATTTCTGTGTGGAGTTTGCATGTTCTACCTGTGTTCGTTGGTTTCCTCCGGTTGCTCCGGTTTCCCCCACAAGTCCAAAGACATGCATGTTACGACCCTGGTCTAGGGTCAAGGACGTAGCATAAAAGAACACTGGACAAATAAATTCACTTTTATGAACCCTAGTGTCGGGTCCGTTTATTTGTCTTTTTTTTTTTAAACACCCAAAACGTGAAGCCAAATACCTCGGAGAGGACCCACAGAAAAATAATAAACAAAAAGCACACTCTACCTAAACACCCAAATGAAACTAAATACACCTAACAAAATAACAGAAATAAAAATACAAAAACTACCCCTACCTCCCTGACTATAAAGAAAAAAACAGGAGAAAATATTTACGCAAAAGAAACGTGTGGCATCCAACCCTTACTGCTTCTCACCATGTATATACAGAGTACAATATTTACAATATTAACAAACAAACTAAAAACAAAATAACAAGGGGGGGAAAACATGGATGGATAAACAACAAACAACAGTCAAGATTTACACACATACCAAAACGGGTAAACACAATCAAAAATAAGACACGTAACAACTCTATAATTTTTTTTATCACACCAAACGCAACAACACCACGCCAACCAACTCGCTCTCTCGCGCCACGCCCGTTTTCCCCTTTTTAAAAGATGCCCTGGGTCACTCCAGCCAATCCCAGGGCACGTCGTCTGCGTAAGTAGGGCGGGGCCTGTACAGATAGAGAGAGAGGGAGAGAGAGACACACACACACTTGCGAATGCAACATGCGCTATAGGTGAATTGGGTAAGCTAAATTGTGTATGTGTGTGAATGAGAGTGTATGGGTGTTTCCCAGTGATGGGTTGCAGCTGGAAGGGCATTCTCTGCATAAAACATGTGCTGGATAAGTTGGCGGTTCATTCCGCTGTGGCGACCCCAGATTAAAGAAGGGAGTAAGCTGAAAAGAAAATTAACGAATAATTAGTTTCTGGCGGCGTGGTGGCGCAGTGGGTATTGTTGTCACCTCACAACAAGAAGGTCGCTGGTTCGAGCCTCGGCTGGGTCAGTTGGCATTTCTGTGTGGAGTTTGCATGTTCTCCCTGTGTTCGCGTGGATTTGCTCTGGTTTCCCCCACAAGTCCAAAGACATGCGCTATAGGTGAATTGGGTAAGCTTAATTGTCTGTAGTGTATGTGTGTAAATGAGAGTGTATGGGTGTTTCCCAGTGATGGGTTGCAGTTGGAAGGGCATCCGCTGCGTAAAACATATGCTGGATAAGTTGGCGGTTCATTCCGCTGTGGTGACCCCTGATTAATAAAGGGACTAAGCCGAAAAAAAATTATTGAATGAATGAATGAATGATTATTAATTGATAAATTAAAGAGCCCCTATTATGCATTATAAAAGGTCATATTTTGGTTTTGGAGGTCTCCAACAACAAGCTGATATGCATGCAAGGTCAAAAATGCATGCAAGGTTTTTTGACATCATTGTCTTATAATATGCATTTATTTTTACCTAATTATCCCAACGACTCCCATATGATTTGTTCAGCGATTCATTTGTCCCTAAACCTCTCCTTTGCGTGATGCTAATCTACAGTGATTGGTCCAATGGCCCAGTCTGTTGTGATTGGTCGACTGCGTTCAGCGCGAGACGGAGAGAAATGCCCAGCACACTTATGAAGTACTCCGAACACAGAGTATATGTGTGAGCACAATGCTGGAGTGCATTAAAGCAATGCAGTTAAACACCAGCATATACTCTATTCTTAACCCTAACCCCAAGTAATAACAACGACACACATTCAGTATTAATCCACACAGTGGAAAAGCTGAACTATTTTAAAAATTGACCGTGCCGCGCGTGTGTAGGAACATCTGATGGTGGCCATAGCAACAAACAGCAGGAGATCGCGAGCATAAAACGCCTTCAAATCAGTAAAGGAAGAAGCACGCGTCGTGTTTTCAGCGTGGTTTTGAACGCAATATGTGAAATAGCCTATACAGATTTAACCTGAGAGATGCATTACAAGCACTGATCTATAATCGATACGTGATTACAAGCCGCGCGGAGCGATTTCAAGTTACAATACACAATTAAAAACATATTTTGCAATCTACAGAAAACGAGACAACAATTTTTATCACACTTGCATGTTCTGTAGGAAGGAGAAACACTTACAGGATCTGGAGGAAGAAGAAACTGGTCCATATAAACTGTGTAACAGTTACTGACAAAGTCCCATACATTAGTAGTCTTTGCTGATCCTTCCTTTAATAACAAATGGCCGGCGAATCCCGCGCTGCAGGGTAGGTTATTGTATCAATCATCAGAAAAATGACAGGAACAAACACAGCACATGGTATACTGTGGTATTGTGTTGAAAACTAACTTTAACCCTTTATTCCCCATAGCCGCATGTCTGGCCATCTCTCAGTGATAGTAATCTTTGCGTCATGATCAATCCCATGATCCCTCGCAAGCGTGTTCACGTTTTACGAAACCGGCAGTTCATATTTGGCAATGTCCCGTATCGACGTCGATGCGTTCAGGCAAAAGATCCGAACAAAGGACAAATCATTCATCTGACTCTGAGTCGACTCAAAAGAATCAATCATTTTAAACACGGGGGAGAATGTTTCCATTCACTTAGAGCTGTGTTAATTTTCAAAAACCCATAATAGGGGCTCTTTAAGTCAAGTGAGCCTGGTCAGGTATGTGTGGCAGAGGCTGGCTTGGGAATAGACTAACAATTTGGAGATATGACACCTTAAATAAATGCATCTTGCTGACTTCATTGTTGGACTTCAAAGGGTCCAGAGCACGTTCAAAAATGGGTTCGGAGTCAATCAGTCAAAATTACAAGTTTTATTTCACTTAAGCAGAAAAGAAACCAAGAGTAACATATACAGCACTGGAGAGGTTCAACTCAAAAACTCTGACTATCTGCTCTTGAACATCCTTTTTATATGTTCCAGCTGGTATTTCCTATCTGACTCCATCTCACATCACTGTTGCTGGGTAGACTGCCTCTTCTGTCTGACTCCTTGCTCTTTCTTGCCTCCCAGAGCATTCTTTCTTGACAGTTGACCTGACCTTTCAAGACAAATGTTTCTTCAGAGTGGTACACACAGCACCTGCATCCTGTAATTGCAAAAATTCTCTGCACTTTCCATCACCCATACCAGATAACAGGATGTGCTGTTCTAGCAGCTTTCCATTTCTCTATAGTTGCGCACATAAGACAGTTTCACAATAATCAGCCCCTTGATTGTTAAAGTCTTAAACATATAAAAGTTTTATTTCAACTGAAAAACTGAAAAGCACCACACTTCATCACCCTTTGTATAGGGGAAATTAAATGAAAAATACACACAAGTTCGCTACCATGTAAGGCACAGAGAAGTGGGTACAATGCACAAAATAAATGTAATTTAAAAGTTAGCATTTATTGAGAAACATTACAAAATTTACAAAATCACAATACTAATGACTTAAGAATACTCCACAGGCAGCACAGTGCCTCAGTAGTTAGCACTGTCACCTCACAGCAAGAAGGTCGCTGATTCGAGTCCCAGCTGGGCCAGTTGGCATTTTTGTGTGGAGTTTGCATGTTCTCCCCGTGTTCGCGTGGGTTTCCTCCGGGTGCTCCGGTTTCCCCCACAGCCCAAAGACATGCTGTATAGGTGAATTGGGTACCAAAAAATTGGCCATAGTGTGTGTGTGTGTGTGTGTGTGTGTGTGAATGCTAGAGTGTGTGGGTGTTGGGTGTATGGGTGTTTCCCAATACTGGGTTGCGGCTGGAAGGGCATCTGCTGTGTAAAACATATGCTGGAATAGTTGGCGGTTCATTCTGCTGTGGCAACCTCTGATAAGTAAGG
This sequence comes from Danio jaintianensis, assembly GCA_903798115.1. Classification (NCBI taxonomy): domain Eukaryota; kingdom Metazoa; phylum Chordata; class Actinopteri; order Cypriniformes; family Danionidae; genus Danio; species Danio jaintianensis. The sequence continues at coordinate 26,121,609 of CAIGQV010018227.1, read as the reverse complement.
GACTAAGCCGAATGAATGAATGAATGAATGAATGAAACTTGCTTTAAAGGATGAACTTGTTTTTGTTTTATTGTATTTTTTTTATTTTCAATGTGTGTGTGTATATATATATATATAT
>CAIGQV010018227.1:26091254-26104591 GCA_903798115.1 Danio jaintianensis | reverse complement strand
TATATATATATATATATATATATATGTATGCGTATATATATATATATGCATATATATGTGTATGCATATATATATATATATATATGTATGTGTGTATATATATATATATATGTATGTGTATATATATGTATGTATGTATATATATATATATATATATACATATGCGTCACAGTCACCAAGTTGAGTGCCCACCAGACACACTAGAGGGCATTCTATCACATCTGCCACTGAACCGAGTATATTCCATCATGCACTTCACACACACCATTTCCAGATCAACATTGATTACAAACACACAGCTGAAACTCATGAGGATTCTTTGTCCTCCATGCCAGCCTTTTCCAAAAGAGCTGCTCCCTCTAGAGCAGGGGTGTCCAAACTCTGTCATGGAGGGCCGGTGTGCTGCATATTTTAGTTCTAACCCCAATTAAACACACCTGAACCAGCTAATCAAGTTCGTTCTAGGTATACTAAAACTTCCAGGCAAGTTTGTTGAAGGAAGTTGGATCTAAACTCCAACTTTCTTTACTGCAGCCAAGTTATTTTTGGAGAATCTAAAATTTGAATTCTGGAAAAAAATGGCACTGGTCGTGGCTAATGGCTTTCTGGTGATATCACACCTCGTCCTTTACTTCAAGTCTCTTACAGTTAACATCTTTTCTTCTCAAACCTTTTTTTTTTTTTTGCTTGTTGCAAATTCAACTTGATAAATTTCATGTATGACTAGGAATTAGCCTAAAAAAGCTGTCTATACATTTCGACTTTGAGAAACAGTTAGCAAATAATGTTACATTTTACTGAGCAATGTTGTAAACAATATCTTTAGCACGAAATATAATGGTTATTACAAAGTGAACTACTGTTGTTGTTTTCGTTTGCTTTTAGAGATGTACTCCTAACTAGAGGCGTGCGACACAGCATTGAATGGAAAAGGCTTTGCCCATATGCAAGTTTGCAAAGTTATTTTTTCTGTGATATTCTTTTTGCTTTGGTTGGTAATGTTCTGTTTATGATTGCCTCACAAACCATCTTTCTCCTTGTTTCTTTATTGATTGTTATACTATGTTCTAGTGTGTGCTTTTGTTTTCCTCTGTGTCTTCACTCCCCTCTCTTGGATTACTGCAGTTTACTTGTAGAAGTATCTAATTAGGTGTGGTTTGTATGTGCGTGCAATTAAAAATAGATATTTTCCATCATTAATCTTATAAAAATGAAATGTAAATGAAACCCTAACAAGATCAACGAATTAGGAATATTCAGATGGATGAGTCAAAATTATTGACTCATTTGCCATGAAGGTATACCTCCCTCTTCCTCCATATACAGCAACATATACAGTCTCAAGATGTTCATATCTCCAGAAAAGGAACTAAAAACTTGGTCAAAACATTGCATGTATCTTTGTTTTGCCTCACTAAAGTTATGTTGGAGCTTAGTAAGCTCACAGTTGAACCACTGAAGTCACATGGAATGTTTTGACAATGTTTTTTGTGCCTTATCTGGACTTTGACTGTCTTTATGTTTCAGGGTGAACTAAGACTTAATGTAAATAAAAATTTTAAAGACCACAATGTAATTGCAAAATTTAACTACTAGGTGAATAGTCCTACATTTACAATTATAAGCCATCATCATAGGACCCCTGGCAATAATGGCATAAACGTGCAATTTTAATGATACTAATAATAATGGAATAACAAATTGCTATTACTGTTGTAATATGATTTAAGTTATAGGCTATATTCATTCATTTTCTTTTTGGCTTAGTCCCTTTATTAATCAAAGGTCCCAATATGGGCATCTTCCCTCTGTGCTTGTCATATTTCATCAGTTGAATATCTCTTGCTTGACTCCACACACTCTGCTGGGTTATTAATTGATCCATGACACTGTAAAGTCCTGCATTTCTATTGCCTGCACAGTTGCTTCAACACAATCAGATGTAAGTTCCTCTGTACACTGCTCCAGTATGGTTTCAATGTCTAGTGGCATACGGGATAAACTGTATGTATCTATGTTTTCTTTTCCAGGGCAGTATTTAATTTTGAAGTTGAAGTCCGCAAGCTATGCAACCCATCTGCATCCAGTCGCATTAAATTTGCCACTGGTCAGGATGTAAGTCAGTGGGTTATTGTCGCTATATACTGTAAAGGTGGATGTGTTGGACTTTTCCTAGTCCTCCCAGGTTAAAACATCAGTCAGAGGCGTTATTTATCATTATATAGGCGTTATATTTAGCGTTATTTATATTTATTGTTGTCTCTCTTCAGCCCCGCCCAGGGGTGTTTCAGTAAGAAAGACCCTCCATCCAGATCAGCCCAATCATCAGTTGTTAGGCAGAATAGCTAATCTTCACAGAAAAAGTTATGCATACACATAACTGAGCCCACAAGAGAGTGAGCCTGTGCCCCTCCCATCCGTGATTCTTCCTGTAAATGAGCACACTCTGAAAGAAGAGTTGTAACATTTTGCTGATAACAAGCACCGAGGAGTTAACTTCTCAGTTATCTGTCACACAAGCCACAGCTGTTATGGAGCAAAGTTATATGAGGTTAAGCACATCAGCATAAGTTGTAATTAATTAAAAGCAGAATTAAACTATTAATGCAAGGATTAGTCTATTAATGCATAGGACAAAGTTACAAGTTTGTGGCCTGTATTTATTTTTAATGTATTTGATTGCCATAAAGGTGTCAAAGTTTAACCTGGTGCTATAAAATCAATCCGCTGCAGCTGATTGTGTTGTGTTGTTAATCTTAAGGCTGATGGCTTTTGATTTGCATGTTGTTGTTTTTCACTACTATTTTTATCTTCTGTGGGTTATGGTTAAAATATGGTAATTCTAATAGTTTAATAAAATTTATTTGACTTTTGGAAATCACCTAACGACCCCCCTGTCATTGTCCCGCAACCCCCCAGGGGGTCCCAACCCCCACTTTGGGAACCACTGGGCTACACAACCACTCATGTGTTGTTCTCTGGCTGTGGCATTTATCCAATTCGTCCACAGGTTGTCATCACCATAACCAGTGGCCATTTCTAATAGGTCATGGGGGGTCAATTTGGTATAATCAGTGGTAATTACCACAGGATTCTGGGTTTGATTAGAAATGATAGGGCCAGACACATTTTCTACTTCAGTGACTCTGTCTAAGAAATTAACTTTTATGAGTCCAAGGGGGGTCAGTTCCTGACACCTCAACTCCCAATAGTATATGGAGAGACTTGGTTTGTCTCCTCCAGCATAGTGGGTCCTGTCCATGGGGTATCCTGTCCATCCGACTATTGACATAGTAATTGGGTTTTGGGTGGGACTATAATCCCTTTGTATTTTCAGTTTTCTCCACTCATTTCTAAACCACCGCCCAACCATGTTGGATTCGGGGTCCATGTCCCTTTGTACCCCACTACTTGATCCCACCCTCTACACCATTTATGATCTGCCCTATCTCCCATGTTGCACCATGTTCAAAACAAACATATAAATCGTATCCTCGCTTATAACTATTCTATCCCCCACAGTCAATTACCTGACATAGTACAAATGTGTAGGATGTTGTCTCCCCCTTCACATAGTCTATGGACAAACCTCCATATCTTTTCAAACACCCATCCTTCTCTGTCCCTCTTCCTGAACAGGGGCCAATGACAATGGTGGTAATCTCAATCAGTCTCAGAAGCCACCCCCAACCTCCCCACATCTTTACCAATTCAGGGGCCTCTTCTAAGAGTAAATCAGGTGAGATGCAGTAACACTTTCAATTCTGCAACTATTTAAAACAAGAAATATCACAATGTCATATAAACAGAAAATGTGATAAGAGTAACAAGAAAAATAATAATATTTAAACCTTTAAAGGTATATAGTGGGTTAATTTATAAACTGTAGATTGTGATCATCATATCAACATCAGAAAACACTTTAGTGATTATTTGTAGAACTCTGGTGAAGTCCAGTTTGTCCAGGCCACACCCCAGCCGAGGTATAGACACACTGCTCACTCTGTAAAACAGACAACATTATTTTATTTTATTCAGACTATCTTTGAAGTCCTCATATGTTGGTTTGTCAGCAGCCAATTCTTTGATCACCAGATGAAAGACAATCCTTTCTTTGTTGTTTAAACTGAATTTCAACCTTTTTTTACCCTGCATCTTTCTCTGAATTGTTTTGCTATACCAGCCCCAAATTCACAGTCAGCACTTATATGCCTTCATTGTCAGGTGTTTGAAATATGTCTCCAATTTTATGTTCAATTCTTAATTTTTTACTTGTCAGAGTGTCAGCAAGTAATTGTTTGTTACCGTGTGTTGCAGGACTGTCAGTGTCACTGTCTGGTATAGTCTGAGTCTCCCCCTCTGTCTGTCTTAGAAGTCAGGTCCACTCTGGTTTCTGCAAGTAAACAATTAGGTTTATCACATTCAATACACAATGAGAGGTGGTCCCAGGTATCACCCTTGCCAGCAACCTTAACACAATGGGACGTTCTGGCAATGACTTTGTATGGTTCAGACCACCTGGGCTCCGTCCACTTCCTCCTAAACAGGTGAAGGTGTACCCAGTCAGCAGTGTTGGCCACTGGTTCCTTAGATTGGTTGTCAGGAGTGATCTGTGAAGAGAAAGCTGCGATCAAAGCAGTTAGTTTGGCATGATAACATTTTGGTGCCAATGGTGTAATGTTTTCCAGGGACAGTGCAGAAGTCGGGCCAGGAAATTGTCGACCTATCAAAAGCCCAAAAGGTGTGAAGTCAGGGGTCATGTTGACAGAGGAATGAATAGACATTAATGCAATAGGCAAAATATTCAGCCAATTAATTTTAGTGTGCACACAGATTTTAGCCAATTTTCTGTCATATCTATAATTGTATTTATTGCCGGCGGTACCATGAAGAACAAGCCAGACCCAAGGAATGCTGAACCGTTCTCTGTTCTTTAGATGGGTCAACCAAAAGCGGTGAAGAAACCTGACCTCCGCCACTGTGGCATGTACAGCTGTACCCACATATGCACAATCAGAGTAGATGTTAACCCTTTTTCCCTCAGCCCACTTTAAAGCTTCAATCACTGCCAACAATTCAGCTCTCTGTGCAGACATTCTATCTTTCATTTTGCACTGTCTGACTATCTCAAAATGGTGATTTTCCTCAAACCCCTGTACAACAGTGAAACCAGGCTGTAAATCACCACAATCTGTTCGAAAACAACAACCATCAGTAAGCAGGTGAGACACTTCATGGGCAGATTCCAGTGGGAGACCAATTCAATTCATGTTTATTTATATAGCGCTTTTCACAATATAGATTGTGTCAAAGCAGCTTAACACAGTTCTAGTAGAGTCCAGATTTCAGAGTTCAGTTTAGTTTAGTTCAGTGTGGTTTAAATTTCACTGCTGAAAGTTCAAACACTGTACAACAAATCCACCAAAGCGCAGCTCCACAAGTCATGATTCAAGCAAGCCAGTGGTGACCATTCAAGTCAGGTCTAATTAGATGCCCTCAGACTTCCATCATCTGCTCTGTAACAACAGCCATCAGTTAACAAACTCAGAACTCCAGAAGGGGATGGCAGGCCTTAATTATTATTATTATTATTTTTTTTAAAGCCAATTCAGCAATAGGTGCACAATCATGTAAGAGTCAGTTGTTATATTTTGGGCATTCATAATTGAAACTATTTTATACTGTTAAATTGCGAAGATCTAGAGTTTTCGTCGAAGGGTGTGTCCGTGGCGACCTCACAAACTTTGATTCGCCACGAATAACTTGGGTATAAATTGTCTGATCTGCCTCAAAATCCACTTCCACAATCTTTGATAAGAGTCCTGACCTGAACACGTTTACATGCCAGAATCTAGTTACAGTTATAGCGCCACCTGCTGGCAACATTAAATGACGTTTTACACTGTAACAAACTCCTCCTACAAATTTTATCAGATTGAATCCAAGATTTGTCAGTATAATCCAAAGGCCTTAATGATGTTAAATTGTGAAGATCTAGAGTTTTCGCTGAAAGGCATGTCCGTGGTGGCCTGACAAAGTTCAGTGTATTGCCATGGAGGAGGAAGTACAGACAGCCCAGGCCTTTAGATGACAATACCCAATTTTGGTGTTTTGGTGATCTGATAAAATCCCTAGGAGGAGTTCGTTAAAATACGACACCTGGAAATTGCAAAAACTGCACTTTTTCGGCAGAGGAAGTTAAAAATATCCGACTTGCTGTTGGGTTTGCGATTTCGCTCCAAGAGACTTTTTTGTAGGTTTTGCCATGTTTGATGTGTGGGCTAATTTTCGTATGTGTGCGTCAATCATAGCTCGGGGGGCCAGTCCGTCAAATGTGCATAGGTGGCGCTGTCGAGTCATTTTGCCACACCCACTTCCGAAACCTATAACAAACATAAATTTTCGTCACTTCTGGGGCGTGTGCAAAGTTTTGTGAGTTTTCGAGCATGTTTAGACCCTCTAAAAGGCGATTCATTCAGGATCTAAAGAAGAAGAAGAAACGGAGCGTTCCGGTGCTCGGTCCCTAATAATAATAATTGTAGCAATTCCAATAGGGCCTACGCACCGTTCCGGTGCTTGGTCCCTAATTAAAGCTGCAAGCAGCGATGAAAGGGACCTCGCACCCGGGCTCGTTGCCGCCCGGTGGCCTTAGGATGACAGAAAACAGCGGACAATAATAATTTAAGCTGATATATATTTAAAAAAAACAGAAAATCACTGATTTATGCCAAACTTCCTTCTGTCAGCAGATGGCGCTATGACTGTGACTCAATATTGGCATGTAGATGTCTTCAGGAGTGGAATCTCATCCACCCTGTGAATTTTCAGGCAGATCATACATTGTTTGGCTGAGTTATAAGTACTTCCTCCTCCATGGCGAAGCACTGAACTTTGTCAGTCCACCACGGACACGCACTTTGGTGAAAACGCTAGATCTTCACAATTTAGCATCACAAAGGCCTTTGGACTAAACTAATGGAACATGGATTCGATGTGATAAAATTTGTATGAGGAGTTTGTTACACTGTAAAACATGTAATTTCCTGTTGCCAGCAGGTGGCGCTATAACTGTAACTGGGTATTGGCATGTAAATGTGTTCAGGTCAGGACTGTTATCAAACATATGGATTGGACAGCCCGGGTGCGAGGTCTCTTTCATCGCTGCTTGCAGCTTTAATTAGGGACTGAGCACCGGAACGGTGCGTAGGCCCTATTGGAATTGCTCCATTTTTTTATTATTATTATTATTATTATTATTAGGGACCGAGCACCGGAACAGTGCGTAGGGCGTGTCCGTGGCGGCCTCACAAACTTTGATGCTTCACCACGAAAGAGGAAGTTGTTATAACTCAGGCATACATTGTCTGATCTGCTTCAAAATCCATATGTTTTATAACAGACCTGACCTGAACACGTTTACATGCCAATCTCCAGATACAGTTATAGCGCCACCTGCTGGCAACAGGATGTGACTTGTAACAAATTCCTCCTACAAATTTTATCGTATCAGCACCAAATTTGGGTGGTGTTATATGAAAGCCATAGCGATGATATATTGCGAGGATCTAGAGCTTTCGTCGAAACACGTGTCTGTGGCTGCCTGACAAACCTCTGTGGTTTGCCATGGAAAAGAAAGCTGTTATAACTCAGGCTTACTATGTCCAGTCTGCCCCAAATTCCACACCTTCGATTATAGTACTACACTGAAGACATCTACATGTGAATATTCATTCACAGGCATAGTGCCACGTGCTGACAGAAGTATGAATGACACAAATGGCTAACATTGTCAGATTTTTTAATATTTATCAGCTTAAATTATTCTTATTCTTACATCAAGTACAATTTACTTGTCAGTATCATGTGAAATTTACTTAATGTTTAACCTGACATTCCTAAATAAATTAAGTAAATGTTCATTGATTATCATTTATTTGGAATCAAAATTTATTTAAATTAATCAAGTTAAGTATTTTTTAGCAAAAGGAAGATTGATTCTATCAAATTAAGTAAATCTTAGTTACAAGGAAGTACATTAACATAGTTTAAATAAGACACACAATTCCACTCATTTGAACTGCGTTATTTTGCTTTATTTTCGGAATCAGAAAGAGCTTTTTGCCAGGTATGTTCACACATACGAGGAATTTGTTTTCATGACAGAGCTTCTACAGTGCAACAGAATTACAGAGACAGAACAAAAAACAGATAATAAATATATTTAAAAAATAAAAGTAAATAGTGAATGCAAATATACAAATTGACAAGTGTATGTACAGGTATATTACTATATATAACATTATATGGCATCTGTTATGTGCAAATTGGCATGTAAAGTATGTTGTTAAATAAGTGTTTGTGTATAAAAAGTGTATAGCAAGTAGTGATGTTTGTTTCATAATTACTATCATCAAGTGTTCATGAGATTGGTTGCCTGAGGGAAGAAACTGTTTCTGTGTCGGGCTGTTCTGGTGCACAGTGCTCTGTAGCGTCGACCAGAAGGTAAAAGTTCAAAGAGGCAGTGTGCTGGGTGTGAGGGGTCCAGAGTTATTTTGGCAGCCCTTCTGCTTGCTCTGGATAAGTACAGTTCTTGGAGAGTAGGGAGGGTTGTACCAGTGATTCGCTCAGCAGTCCGAACTATTCGACGTAGTCTTCGGAGGTCGAATTTGGTAGCTGAGCTAAACCAGACAGTTATTGAAGTGCAGAGGACTGATTCAATGATGGAAGTGTAGAACTGTTTCAGCAGCTCCTTTGGAAGGTTGAACTTCCTCAGCTGACGAAGGAAGTACAACCTCTGTTGAGCTTTTTGACAATGGAGTCAATGTGAGTGTCCCACTTCAGATCTTGAGAGATGGTGGTGCCCAGGAACCTGAATGACTCCACTGCCACAATGCTGTCCATGATGCTCAGTGGGGGGAGAGCAGGGGGGTTTCTCCAGAAGTCCACTATCATCTCCACTGTTTTGAGCGTGTTCAGCTCCAGGTTGTTGTGACTGCACCAGACAGCCAGCTCCTTAACCTCCTGTCTGTAAGCAGACTCGTCACCGTCCTGAATGAGGCTGATAAATTTGGTGTCATCTGCAAACTTCAGGAGCTTGACAGAGGGTTCCTTTGAAGTGCAGTCATTCGTGTACAGGGAGAAGAGCAGAGGGGAGAGGACACACCCCTGGGGGTGCCAGTGCTGATTGTGCAGGTACTGGATGAGAATTTTCCCAGCTTCACCAGCTGCTGCCTGTCCTTTAGGAAGCTGTTGATCCACTGACAGACAGAGTTGGGCACGGAGAGCTGAGCTAATTTGGGCAGAAGAAGTTTTGGGATGATAGTGTTAAAAGCCGAGCTGAAGTCAACAAACAAGATCCTCACATAGGTCCCTGGTCTGTCTAGGTGTTACAGAACATAATGCAGTCCCATATTGACTGCACCATCCACAGACTTGTTTTCTCTGTAGGCAAACTGAAGAGAGTCCAGTGAGGGTTCAGTGATGTCCTTCAGGTGGGCCAGCACCAATTTTTCAAAAGACTTCATGACCACAGATGTTAGCACCACCGGTCTGTAGACATTTAGTCCTGTAAGTTTGGGTTTCTTTTTTTGGGGATGATGGTGGAGTGTTTGAAGCAGGAGGGTACTTCACACAGCTCCAGTGATCTGTTGAAGATCAGGGTGAAGATGGGGGCCAGTTGGTCAGCACAGGATTTTAGACAGGCTGGTGTTACAAAATCTGGGCCTGGTGCTTTTTTCCTCTTCTGTTTTTGAAAAACCTGGCACACATCATCTTCACTGAACTGAAGTGCAGGTGTGGGGGAGACGGGGGGTGGTGGAGGTGTTAATGGTGGTGTAAAGAGCAGTTCAGAGTGGGTATGTAGTGTTTTCTCAAACCTGCAGTAAAACTCATTCAGGTCGTTTGCAAGTCGTTCGTTGTCCACAGTGCTGGGGGATGGTGTCTTGTAGTTTGTGATATTTTTCTAAATTATCCACATGGATGCTGAGTCGCTGGAAGAGAGCTGACTCTTTAGTTTCTCAGAATAGTTCCTTTTTGCCACTCTGATCTCCTTTTCCAGTGTGTATTTGGCCTGCTTATACAAGGCCCTCTCTCCGTTCCTGTAAGCAACCTCCTTGGCCTGACGTAGCTGTCTGAGTTTTACAGTGAACCATGGTTTGTCATTGTTGTATGTGAGTTGAGTCCTGGTAGGAATGCACATGTCTTCACAGAAACTGATATAAGATGTTACTGTCTATGTACTATGTCTCTGTGAGCTCATCCAGATTGTTTGCAGCAGCTTCAAAAACACTCCAGTCAGTGAGGTCGAAACAGGCTTGTAGATCCGGCTCTGTTTCGTTAGTCCATCTTTTCACAGATCCTAATACAGGTTTGGCTGTTTTCAGTTTCTGCCTGTAGGTTGGTATGAGATGAATCAAACAATGGTCAGAGTGCCCCAAAGCTGCTCGTTGGACAGAGCGGTATGCATCCTTTATTGTGGTATAGCAGTGATCCAATATGTTATTGTCTCTTGTGGGACATGTAACATGCTATCTATATTTTGGCAGTTCGCGGAATAGTTTTGCTTTGTTAAAATCCCCGAGAATTATTAAAACAGAGTCCGGGTGTTGTTGCTCTATTACCGTGATCTGATAAGCTAGTTTCTGTATCGCCAGGCATGCGTGTGCGTGCGGAGGAATGTAAACACTGACGAGGATGAACGAGCAGAACTCACGCGGCGAGTAGAAAGGCTTACAGTTAATAAACAGTGCTTCTAGGTCGGGACAGCACATCTTCTTTAAAACTGTTACATCTGTACACCACCTTTCGTTGACGTAAAAGCATGTCCCACCACCCCGCGATTTCCGCGTTGATTCTCCGTCGCGATCCGCTCTGAACAGCTGATAGCCCGGTAGATAAAGCGCGTTGTCCGGTATGGCGTTGTTCAGCCAGGTTTCCGTGAAACACAGAGCAGCAGAATGCAAAAAATCCCTGTTTATCTGAGAGAGCAGAATGAGTTCGTCTATTTTGTTGGGTAGAGAGCGGAGATTCACCAGATGGATGCTAGGCAACGCAGTTCGAAATCCGCGCTGTCTGAGTTTCACAAGCGCGCCTGCTCGCTTCCCTCGTCTGCGCGCCCGAAAGCGTTTGAGCAGCACCGCGGCTTCGCTGCCTACAATGTCCAACAAAACATCACAAGTCTGGAAAAACATTTGGTGGTGTATGTGTCCGAATGTCCAACAATTCGTCTCTGGTGAAACTAATTGTAGGAATGTGACTCAAGACGGGACAAACTAACAAAAACACAAAAACAACTGCTAATTGAACCCAAGAACAAAATTATTAAAAATGCTTACTGATCTCAGAACTAGCAATAGCACAGGTATGGCTCACAAATGTTCACTCTAAAAAATAACTCAAGAGGTCTGTTACCACTACATAGTTTAATACATTTAAAATTCTAAATTGCTTATTAGATTAAAACTTTTAAGTTGCTAGAATAATTTTATAAAGTTTTTACAACAGGAAAATATTGATAATTACATCAACCTAAAAATGTGGCTAATTTAAAGGTAAATATGTATGTCAATTAGTTTGAAACAATATTTAACTTGCAGCAACCCAAAGAAATTGGGTTGATAACTTAATTTTTCCACACCAATGGAGTTCTGGATTTCAAAGCTCCTCCCCCACTGAACAAGCAAGAAGCAAGTACGGACAAGTTTTAGGCAGACTGTTTGGCACAAAGGACATTTTAAGGTAAGATATCTGAGTTTTATTTAATTTCCAAATCAGTTTTCTCCATTCCACTAGAGTGTTGGCTACTTCTGGTAAATACAGTTGATGTTAGCAGTGTTTTTAACTCAAAAATCAGCAGATATGAACATAAAAACACATACGGTAAGCCAGAAAGTGTAAAATAATTTAATTTCATCGATTCTTTTTTCATATATAGTGTTGATTTAACCTGCGTGTTTTTATTTTAGGTACACCTGCAAAAAGATATATTCTGGAGCTTGCTCACAGTTTGTATGCAACCTGAAATTTGTATTTTCCTCCTCCTGCTCTTATGGAAAATCATAAATTACTGTTAAATTATCATTCATATGAATCTCCTGGCATTAGCACTAACATTTATGGTATATTTGCTTCCCACAGAAGCCAAAAACATACTCCTCACTCATTGAATGACTTCAATGCAGACATAATAAAAAGGTATGTATTTTCAGTCAATGCAGATCAACACAGTGATGTGGAAGTTCAAAGTGAGTCTGATGAAGGTCAAGATGACAATAATGATGTGAGAGACCTGCCAAACTGCATTGACTGCATTGAAAAAAAATCTTTGTTGTTTATAAAACTGGAGAGCACGTTTAATGTATCTAACATGTGTATTGATGATATTTTTGAAGAGTTAAATTTTATATCTCAATTAGCATCAGGACCCATCATCAAAGGTATTTTACACTGGACAAAGTTTCCAGTGATTAACTGAGATTAAATTTAAGATTAAATAAAAAAAATTAAATCAGCAGTAATCATAACATTCATTATCTCTATCATGCTAATCTAGTTTTTCTTCTTGCTTTATAAGAATACACAAGAATTTGAGGAGGACCTTGAAAGGCAAGTGATGACAATTGCCATCATTGGTGATCAGTCTACTTTGGAATTGAACCACAAGACGGGAACCATCATGGTTGAGGGCATCAGAATCCTAAATGGAATGGATATCTCAAGGTGCTGTGGTCTGATGCATAATATGTGCTCTGAATTTGAGCTACCTCAAGGAACTTAAATATACTTGTGAAGTTTCTCAAGAGAAAGACTGAAGCCCAGTGTAAAAGTAATGCGTCTCAAGAACATTTTCTGAAGTCTCTACTTATTTCAGAGTAGATTTTTCAGAGTATTTTTAAGTCCACACACTGATGTTTTTTTGTTATTTTTCATACTGTTTATATGGGACAGTACACATTTTTGTTTTGGAAAACACTGAATAACTGTGAAATAATAAAAAATTACTGGAAAACAAAAATGTTGTTAAATGTATTTCTTACAAGCAACTAAATGAACAGTAAATTTAAAAACAAACAAGAAATTAAACAATTTCAGCTACTTAATTTATTTGAGGTTCTAAACTTGAAAACTTGCATGTATAATTATAGTAATTAAGTGTCATGTTCACCAGCGATCAAAGACTTCAGAGATCGCTGGTGAACTACAATTCATCATTAACTACAAATCATCACAAACTACAATTCCCATCATTCCGCCACACACACCCGGTTTTCACTTCCACTGATCACACACGCAGCTGCATCCCATCACTATTGATTGTTTGGACTATTTATACACCTTGC
>CAIGQV010018227.1:26070958-26081254 GCA_903798115.1 Danio jaintianensis | reverse complement strand
AAAAAAATGGTACATCTGATGTAATGTTATAAGTCCATCAACAAGAGAGACTTATCAAAATTTTAACTCTTTAAAATCTCTTATTAAAATCTCCTCCAAGAATTAAGTAATCATCATCAATATGTTTTTGCAAAGCTGAAAATAAGGTATCTAAAAATCATATTCTTTCTATAGTTGCAGTTGGACCATACACACATATAAACACAAAAACTTTATTTTCAAAAACAGCTCTAATCTTTAAAAATCTCCCTTTTTAAATCTCTTCAACTTCAGATGAGACTGCAGTGAAACCTTTATAAAAAAGAACAGCGACTCCTGCGCTAAGTGAATTATTGTGACTCAAAAAAGAGAGCCCATTCCATTCCATGGCCCACAGTGCTGAATTTTCCCCATCGCTCTGTGTCTCTTGTAAAACATTCTCTCAAAGAAAAGGAAGGTGGGGTGATATTAAGAAGGAAGAGAAGTGGTGTTATACAGAAGTGTGTGGTGGTCATACACAAGGTAGTAGTGGTGTGGTTTTTAATGCATGCATTACACGACTGAATGTCTGCAAGACAAAACAATTGAAATTTCTGCGCATTCCAGGCTATCCGAATTGCTCAAAAACTTCAGAACTTTGCTGCATGTTCCAGCAAGGATTTTCATGGTGATTGGATTCACAGTGCTTTTTCCATGGCTTCTGAAACCATCGCTTTAGGACTACCATCTCCAGAAATCTGCGTGTCCCAGATTTTCAGAAACTCTACTGTAGGAGCCATTTCTGTGTATTGTAATAATATTGTAGTCCACTGGGTGTCGCTAAATAATAAATATAACTAAGGCGCCTGTGTAAGCGAGGAAGAGCGTCAGTAATGGGAAAGCACACGGTTTTTTTGACCATGCTAAGGGGTAACTTGCCTGCTAGCGTGGAAATAATTCAGTATTTAGATATGTGCCGTGTGTACAAGTTGCGAATTTTATATGCACATGATAATGAAGAAAGGAGAAGCAAAGATTGAGACTTTGTTTTATTCACCTGCACAAAATAAAGACATTCTGCTTGAATCAACTTTAGCATGCATGGACTCTGATTGCACGCGTGAAATACATGCTCACTCCTATTACCGGCGACAACAGCAATGGAAGGCTGTTATATCTACCTTCAATGATAAAGACGTCAGCATGTCCCCGACATTCAGAACCACCACCTCCAGAAATCTCCAGTTCTGCATGTTCCAGAATCTCCAGATTTCTTCTTCTCAAAGCTCAAAACTCAAGGACCCACGTCTGCTTGTTCCATGCATCAAGGCCTGCAGGAAGATCCAGATTCTTCCAACCACTGGATCAACGGCAGAAGCGTAAATATACCACTTTCCAACCCTCTAACAGAGACCGTGGCATAGTGTGTTTTAGTATAAAATATTCTAATTAATTAGATGTTTATAACTGATATTCATTAATAACAAAACTTCCTCAGTTGTTTGTTATTTTAGAATAAGGTTTACCTTAAGCCTAGTTCACACTACATGACTTTAAACATCGGCAGATCGCTGTGACGTTCACACTACATGACTTGATTTTGGGTCTTTAACTCGTTGTGGTGTTCACACTTCGCGACACTACGTAAATTATCCACAAGAGGGGGGTCACACACTACATGATCTGACAACAACTCGTTCCCCAACAGCTCAGCCAAGCTACCAAACCAGGAGGAGCCGGCAGAAAAAGCTGAACACTATTGGCTGCTTGTGTGCTAATGACATCACTGACAGCATTTCTAGCTTTAAAAACATTTTAAAAAAACGTTTAAAAACGGATCAATCGCTCATCCACAAGGTTCAAGATGTGGCTTTTGCACTAGAGCTACCGAGGCAGTCAGAGAGTTTTTAATTTTTTTAATTTAATAACTCTTTGAAATAAAACTGACATATCTATAATACCCTGACGTTTCCTAAATATCTGTGTATTTCTTTCTAACATTGTCTTTTTTTTTTATTACAAAACAGAAAATTACTTTTTCTGACAAAAGAGTATTTCTACCTTTATTTACCATATAGGTCAAAATGATGCATGCCTGTCTGCTACTTTTCGCCGTGACTTTAAATATGCGTGCCTTTTTTTGCCTAGCAACTTCCTGCAAACATAAACATAACTTTCTGATAGCAAAAACATAAATTTATGTCAGATATATCTTTCAAAACAGCATATTCTGTGCCGTGAAATAGCTCCTGTTTGAAAGTGAAAATGAAAGCGAGGCCCAGACCTTTACGGGTGTTCTAGTATCTTAACTACATATTTATAGGTTGTGTTAAAAAAGATAATATTTTTAGGGTAATGGTGTCATAAAATATGATGACAGACATTCAAAGCTTAATTTTAATATCTCAATAGAAGCTTTGAATGTAAATATGATGTGACAATATGACGTCTTATATGAGAACGGTCAGAATGAATGCTATGGTAATACTAATAGTTATAGAATTCTAGTTCCACTGTTAATATAGCCTACTCTCGTGTCTTCTGTTGAGCTCCTGAGCACAATGACCATTCAGCTCATGCTGATATGCTGATATGATCATTGGCTGCAACTCGTCACTACATCTGACTGCACATGGGGTCGAGTCGGCCTACTGCTTTGGAATATTCAGCATGCTAGATATTGGATTTCCGTCTGTGAGGTGTCGGCGATGCGTCAGCGAGCCTCTTTGATGCGTTGTTCAGTAGTTCACACATAAAGACTGCCGAGTACCCTCAGATTTTTCCCCGATCACAGCCCGATCTGTTGGCGAGCTCGTTAACTTCCATATCGGGCTTAAAATCCTGTAGTGTGAACTAGGGTTTATCAGACTCTTGCTTGTCTTTAGAAAAGATAACAGAGTTATTAATCAATCCTTAACAAAGAACAGCAAAGTGAAGAAGCCATTCCATGTGCTGAGCACAATACTTCCTGTCTACTGCTTCTTCTCTACCTCCTTTTAAGCAGGTTAAAGACTCAATACATAGCTACTACTATGCTAGCTACTACAGGTAGAAACTACACAAAGTATTTTTGCAGGACCTTGCCATTTTTGGAGCTAATTTGGCCATAAACGAATCTGCAGCTCGAGACAGAGTGTGTGAGGATCCAAACCAGATCTTCTTCCTCAAAGGGTTTTCTACGTTTATTGTAGTATCTACCTTGTCTCTCTTGTGCTTGGTTTCATTGAGTAACTGGACAGTAAATTGAGGGCCATACTCAGAGACCAAATATGCTGGAGTTCCCCATGATGTGAACATTTCTTTTGTCAGGATGCTAGTTATGAGGTGAGATTTTGCAGATCATAAAGCAAAAAGTACCACCCACTTGCTGCAATAATCCACAAAGACTAATAAAAAATTCATTCAATCGAACCTTAGAAACATCAGCTTGATCAACTAACTCTTTTATGATGGTTAAAGGCGTTGGCATTAGAGGTAGTGCAAGGTGCAGACTTACTGTTGGTGAAGGTGAGGAAGGGGTGAAGGAATGGATTACATCATATTCTTCAGGTAAAGAATAGGAAGAATTTCTCAAATCAACTGTGATTCCTGACATCCTCAAAAATTCCAGACCCAACAGAACAGGAAATGCCAAATCACAATCTATCATTACATAGGCTCTGATAGGATAGTTATGGCCGTGGATGGTAGCCTGCCAAGCTATCTTCCCCAAGGCTGATTTTACATACCCACTAGTGAGAGAAAAAGACTGTCCTCTACTTGATTGCAAAACTTCACGATTTGACTTCAGTTGTTTCCAGCAGGACTCTTGAATTAAGGAGTAAGTGCTCCCAGTATCCAGAATTACTTGATATTGATGACCTTTATTGGTTTAGGGCAACGTTAATGTGACAGATGACCCATCACTGCTATCAGAACATACAGCTATGTGGGGGTTAGACTGTCGGCCTTTAAAGAATTTAGTAACCTCAGTGGACTTTGCACTGGATTCTTGGTGCCTCTGCCTCCGCCTCCAAAATGCTCTTTTTCTTTGATATCTTTATCTATAAGTGTTCCTACACGTACCAAATCATCTACAGTAGTTACAGTACCAGATGCTTGGAGAGTCACACGCTCTGTCATGGAAGGTTTCAACCTCAGACACAATGCTCTGTACTGGTAGGCAAATGTTCGAATACTTTCATCAACCCTTTGTTTCCTTCACTGATCCTTCTTTCCACTTCAACCTCATGATCATCTGATAAGAAAGATTGAAGAAAAGCAGACTTTTTCACGCACACGTATGAAAATTGGCACACACATCAAACATGCCAATACCTACAAAAAAGTCTCTTGGAGCGAACTCTCAAACCCAACACGTAGTCGGATATTTTTAACTTCCTCTACGGAAAAAGTGCCATTTTTGCCATTTCCAGGCGTTG
Organism: Danio jaintianensis; assembly: GCA_903798115.1. Classification (NCBI taxonomy): domain Eukaryota; kingdom Metazoa; phylum Chordata; class Actinopteri; order Cypriniformes; family Danionidae; genus Danio; species Danio jaintianensis. The sequence continues at coordinate 26,076,875 of CAIGQV010018227.1, read as the reverse complement.
TATTTTAATAAACTCCTCCTAGGGATTTTATCAGATCAACACCAAAATTGGGTATTGTCATCTAAAGGCCTTGGCGATCTACAGTTTTCATTGAAGGGCGTATCCGTGGCGGCATCACAAACTTTGATGTTTCGCCACAAAACAGGAAGTTGCTATAACTCAGGCATGTATTGTCTGATCTGCCTCAAAATCCACACAATTGATAAGAGTTCTGACTTGAACATGTTTGCATGCCAATATCCAATTAGATTTACAGCTCCACCTATTGACAGCAGGAAATGACGTTTTACAGTGTAACAAACTCCTCCTACAAATTTTATAAGATCGAATCTAAGTTTTGTCAGTATAATCCAAAGGCCTTTGTACCCCTTACCCCTAACACGTTTACATGCCAATATCCAGTTAAAGTTATAGCGCCGCCTGCTGGCAACAGGAAATTACATGTTTTACACTGTAACAAACTCCTCCCACAAATTTTATTGTATCAGCACCAAATTTGGGTGGTGTTATTTGAAAGCTATAGCAATGATATATTGTAAAGATCTAGAGTTTTCGTTGAAGGGCATTGTCCGATCTGTCTCAAAATCCACACGTTTGGTAAGAGTCCTGACCTAAACATGTTTACATGCCAATATCCAGTAACAGGAAACGACATGTTTTAACTGTAACAAACTCCTCCTACAAATTTTATCAGATTGATTCAAAGTTTTGTCAGTATAATCCAAAGGCCTTTGTGATGTTAAATTGTGAAGATCTAGAGTTTTCATCGAAGGGCGTGTCCATAGCGGACTGACAAATTTCAGTGTTTCGCCATGGAGGAGGAAGTACTTATAACTCAGCCAAACAATGTCCGATCTGTCTGAAAATTCACAGGTTCGATGAGATTCCACTCCTAAAGACATCTACATGCCAATATTGAGTCACAGTCATAGCGCCACCTGCTGACAGAAGGAAGTTTGAAATAAATCTGTGATTTTCTCAGGTTTTTTTAATATATCAGCTTAAATTATTATTGTCCACTGTTCTCTGTCATCCTAAGGCCACCGGGCGGCGGTGAGCCCAGGTGTGAGGTCCCTTTCATTGCTGCTTGCAGCTTTAATTTACTTTTGCCAATCATTAACTGGAACTAAGTAGAAGTTTTTGTTTGTTAAATAAATACAATTTTCTTATAAAACCAGTCAGGGAATTTGACAATATAGTGTTTAAATCAGCAATGGTATAATAGTTATAAGAATTTTAATGTTGTTTATGATTGTTTGCACTTAAGATATCTTTACTTGTATGTATTAAGCCCTAGAGATGATTAGCTTAAGCAATGTACTAATTTTAAGTTGTGTGTGGCTATATGTTAACATCTAAATATTTATCTGGAGCTAAATACTAGAGCAATGATTTTACAATTGTATCTAATTCAGTGACATTTGTCGTTAAAGAGAATAATATAATTCTTTTGAGTTCATTATTTGATAATTTCATCAAACTTAAAAAAAATAACAGAAGAGATAAGCCAAAACAATAGGCTTCAAGATATAAAAAAGAGATACGTTATAGAGAAAATAAAATGTAAAACACTGTGTTAATGCTGTTAACACCTATATTGTTACTTTATGTAATTCAATTCATTTTTGAAACATGTTTTAAAAAATAATTTGGTGTAATCAAAGTATATATGTGGTGATTGGCTACAGTACATCATGTTAAGAAAAAAAAGAAAAGTCAGTGAGGTCTCACGTTAAGAACTGAACATTTATTTCTTCTATACTTTGTGTAGATTGGTTTTTTGTTTGAGATATAAAATGGAAACTAAAGATGGCGAGCCCAGCCCAGCAAGTGTGACGGTCATGAAAGTGGTGTGGCCAGCCGCGAGATCTGTCACAGTGCGAGCTGATCATCTGAATTGTTCGTTAACCCAGCAGATAAGAAGATTCATCTGTTTCACGGTACCGGTAACTGTACCGGTAGGAACATTCCATTAATTCAACGCACCTACATCGAAGGAGTGGAAGCATTTTCGTGGAATTGAAGTCTGAATTTTTGGAGCCTGGCTGTTGTTGGACTGTTTGGTTCATACATCGAATTGAGGAACTGTCATTGAACTCTGACTTATTTAAGTATTGAAACATCAGACTGAACAAAAGCACATCAACAGAACAGGTGCATTTACCTTATATTTTGTCATTTCATTTATTTTGAAGAGCTCTTCCTTTTATTGTATTATTGGAGTACTCAATTGATGTTTAGATTGTTTGTTTATTGTTGTGCTTTATGCAATAAACCAGTTAATTGTTCAACTCACTCATCCTTCATTAAGCTACCCCTGTGGAACCTAGATATATCATAGTGCTCATATTACTGGTCCAAGTCTCAAGGTGCTACATATGTGTAAAATTCAAGTTTTATCTTACATCAAGTACAATTACCTTGTCAGTATCATGTGAAGTAAACGTTTAGTAATAATTCTTCATTTGGAATCTAAATTTATTTAAATGAATCAAGTTAAGTATTTTTTTTAGCAAAAGGAACATTGATTCTATCAAATTAAGTAAATCTTAGTTACAAGGAAGTACATTAACATAGTTTAAATAAGACACACTCATTTGAACTGTGTTATTTTGCCTTATTTTAAGCTAATTGAACCCAAGAACATAGTTACTAAAAATGCTTACTGATCTCAGAACTGGCAATAGCACAGGTATGGCTCACTAATGTTGTTACAGTATTTCTGAATTGCTAAAACACATTTTTTGAATGTTTCTCTCACTTTCTCAAAACCCTAAACACAAATCACCAAACTTAAGCTACACTGTCAAAACCTTTGACTTGTCTTGCTATATCAAACAATTGATTCAGAACTATGTTATCTTTACCCAAAACCAAACACTGTTTTCAGACAAAACACACATCCAGCTAATGCATAAACACTACACAGCAGTCATTACACACTACAGAGATAAATGCAAAACACTGCACTCAGGGCAGAGCATGGGAAAAAATTTATTTATTATGAAGTTTTTGCACAATCCTGCACACATATAAATGTAGTCACAAACAAAAAATGCAGCAGATCGATAGCAAGCAATGTCTTGGAATCATTCTGCCTCAGCATCATGCCTCTGGGCATGGTCAGGCCACAGGACCTCATCAACGTCACAGGCAATCCTGTCCCTTGCTAAACAACGGGGAAAGAATCCTTTAGCATGCCGAATCCAACCTTGAATCGCTTCCACTCCAATGTCGTCACATGCTGCATCCATTGACTGAATGAGATTTTCCTGTGCATAAGGATTTCTGTCATAGACCTTCCACCTCCATGCAGAAAAAAATTCTTCAATGGGATTAAGGAAGGGCGAGTATGGTGGGAGGCACACTTTTATAAAACGTGGGTTATTTTCAAACCACTCACGGATTCTAGGACCACGGTGAAAGTTCACATTGTCCCAGATTACCACATACATGGGATGCTCTGCCTGCTCATCACCTCTCTCTTCACGTCTCAGTAATGCTTCCTGTAGAGCATACAGAAACGTTATAAGATGGGCAGTGTTGTAAGGCCCTAAAGTCACATGGCGGTGAATAACCCCGTAGCTGCTGATGGCAGCACATATGGTCACGTTGCCACCACGCTGCCCTGGCAACTCTACGATGGCACGTTGACCAATAATGTTGCAGCCTCTCCTTCTCCTCTTGGTGAGATTGAAGCCAGCTTCATCCAAGAAGATGCACTCATGGGGCCTCTCCATGGAATCCAGTTGAAACATTCTCTATAGAAAAGAACAAAAAAAATTTTTTGAAGTAACGTAAATTACATAGCATTCCAGGCGGCTTCATGCCTCTATATACATGTGCTGCATTACATTCAACACAGTAAAGATGTACAGTAACTCAATAGTGCTGTCTAATCTCTGGACATGATTACTTACTTGTACATATTGATATCGTAGCTCTTTTACCCTTTCAGAATTTCTCTCAAATGGTACTCTGTAGGCTTGTTTGAGACTTATCAGGTTGCGTTTCAGGACACGGTCAATTGTGGAGAGACTCACACTGTTGATTCCTTCAAAGTTCACGTTGTCTTCCTCAACTCGCTGTTGTATTTCACGCAGACGAATGAGATTATTTTGAAGGACTATATTGACAATAATGGTCTCCTGCTGTTGTGAGAACATACCCCTCCTTCCACCGGCATGTGGCAGTCTTTCAATTCTAGCAAATAAAACCTCTTGTTAGAATTGTACAGACAGGTCTAATGCATTGAAATGTCACCAAATATGTACAATCCATAAAATACTATTATTTTTAGTACTACTATTAGTTTTACTGTAATACTGCTAGAAAAGGGCCAATTTTTAGAGATATGTTACAGTAATTTACTGAGGCGTTCCACAACTGTACATACTGTACTGTAAGTTTGAGGGACCACAAATGATAGTACACTTACCTGTTCTCTTCTCTGAATGTCCTGACAATGGAGGCCACAGAGAACCTGCTTATATTTGGTTGAACACGTAGTCCTGCTTCCCTCATACTCATTCCATGAACCACAACATGGTGTATGATTGTTGCTCTAATTTCATTGGAAATGATGGCTCTTCTTCTTCCTCCTCCTCTGTCTCTTCCTCCTCCTCCTCTGTCTCCTCCTCCTCCTCCTCTGTCTCTTCCTCCTCTGTTTCCTCCTCTGTCTCCTCCTCCTCCTCCTCTGTTTCCTCCTCTGTCTCCTCCTCCTCCTCTGTCTCTTCCTCCTCTGTTTCCTCCTCTGTCTCCTCCTCCTCTGTCTCCTCCTCCTCCTCCTCTGTCTCTTCCTCCTCCTCCTCCTCGTCCTCGTCCACTTCCACTTCCTCCTTCTCTCCTGCCCTCCATTGTGAAAATCACACATGCCATTTGGATTTGACATGGCTTTATATCCTGATTATTGATTAGGTGCAACACATTACTGATTTGAAACAGGTGTGTTAAATTTTGAGTGCTTGTGTGTTACCGATGACAACAGTGTGTTGCTTGTGTTTCACTTTTGGGGCTGTGTTGTGCCATTCTGAGTTGAAGTGCACCACAATGCTACATGTGCCTTGTCAATGACAATGTGTTTACAGTTTTGCACAAAGACTGATTCCGATTTGCTAGTTGTGTCTAACCACATGAGAAGTGTTTAAAGTTCTGCAAACTGTGTGATTCAATCAATAAAGTGGTTTGTATACTTGCAACTTTGGTTTTGCAAATGGATTTTAGTGTTTTAGCAATTCAGAAATACTGTAATAAAGCTACTAAGATTCAAAGCATGAGTTCTACGCTTCAGAAATGTGGTAACCACGCTGAAAAAAAATATCAGAAACTTTGAAAATCTTTAAACTAATGAAAATTAAACTCTAACAAGAAAAAACTCTTAAAACAAATAATATTACTTTTATTTTCTCCTTTTAATGGAATTCCCACACAATGCATAGTGGGAACTACTCATCCATTACCCAGGAAGTTACACCTACACAAATCATTCAGATTGTTCTGACAGAAACAATTAAGTTTGCTTAATTTAAAAATGATAATAGTAATTAAAGCTGCAAGCAGCGATGAAAGGGACCTCGCACCCGGGCTCACCGCCGCCTGGTGGCCTTAGGATGACAGAGAACAGCGGACAATAATATTTTAAGCGGATATATATTAAAACACCTGAGAAAATCACTGATTTATGCCAAACTTCCTTCTGTCAGCAGGTGGCGCTATGGCTGTGACTCAATGTTGGCATGTAGATGTCTTCAGGAGAGGAATTTTATCAACCATGTGAAGTTTCAGGCAGATCAGACATTGTTTGGCTGAGTTATAAGTGTTTCCCCCTCCATGGCGAAGCATCACACTTTCTCAGTCTGCCACGGACACGCCCTTCGGCGAAAACTCTAGATCTTCACAATTTAACATCACAAAGGCC
>CAIGQV010018227.1:26013340-26031356 GCA_903798115.1 Danio jaintianensis | reverse complement strand
CCGACCCTGTCTTCTTCTTCCCACAACTACAACGAACTTTACTACAGAGATATTCTGTAAAGTCAGGATTGGGGTAACTACATAATTCAGAAGATAATTGAGAAATGTTCACAGGAGTCGAGAGATAGGTTGTGGGGGGGTTTTATTGGAGGTTTTATAGAAAGGGCAAACTAGACAGGCATGGGCATCACCGCAAAAATTACAGACATGAAGGTAGCGGCATGGGTGTCTGGAACACCTGCTGATGTTAACATTTTAGCAGATTTCATTGCTGGAAGGGAGAGAGATTGTGACAACCAAGGAACACTCTGTTGTGGAGATCAGTGTCCAAATCAGTGATCAGTGGGCTGGAGCTGGATGGAAGGGCTGGAGGCCAGGGAAAAAGGGTGGGGCTGGGTGATGAGCAGAGGTGAGCTCAAGTGGTCTAGCAAATTGTCCAAACGGTGACTGGTGGCTGTAGTGAGGTAGGTGGTCTGGGATTCCTTGCGTCTGTGACTGGAGGTGGTGTTTCTGGATGGTCCAGGTTGTGTGTGCTCCGACGGGGAAACTGAGTTGTTGAGGACGGGGTTGAGTGTTTTTTTTTTTTGGTGGTTCTGGTGTTTCCTGTTGTTGGTGGCATGGATGAAGGATGATGAGAGTCTGATATGGAGCATGGATGCCTGCATCAGCGAGGGCTTGTCTGAGTCCTGAAACAGTGATTTTATCTGTTGGTGGAGCTGAGAAAATTGCAGAAGCATATGATGAGTCTGGAGAGGGTTGTTGATGTCTAGATGTAGCTGGTAATAGAGAGTCCTGACATCGGGGTGGTTGAATGGTTGTGGAGTGGGAGAGGCGGCGGCTTCTTTTTGGAGCCTCAGGCTTCGTTGGATAGCCCTGCGGGGCACTGAACTAAGGCTGGAGTTTTAGGGAAAGCTCTCAAAGATGGTATCTTCTGAATGAAGGTAATTTTGCTCCATTGTGCTTCAAAATCAAAGATGACTGAGGTAAGGGGAGTTAGACTATTTATATGCATTTGAAATTCATCTGATTCGTTGGTCATGTGATTTTCATCCAAACGCCATCCAAGTGTAGCTCCTCTTTGTGCCTCTGATGACAAATCCTTCAGCGCAGCTACCCTTGCAACAAAATCCATGTCAGCCATTTTGTATCGAGATTGAAATCAGATGCCCCTTCCATGATGTGAATTCAAGTCTGTTGTGAAGTGATTTTCACGCTCAAATGATGTTAATCAACTCAAAATGAAACAACTGATCATCAGATGTTTTTAAACAATTGGGTGATTCTATCGACTGACACACCAGTTTATCTCTACGCAACAGTATTTAAAAGTACAACAATTACATTTTTGAGCAGATTACTGTAAAAAACCAATAGGACAAAACACATGGTCTATGGTCCACTTTGATGAATTCTTGCTTATTTATAGCAGACTGACAGTTCTACTGCAGAACTTCCATCCAGGTTTCTGTGGTATACCCAAAAGACCGCACCAGAAGGGATGTTGTTTTGTTTATTCTTTGCTGTTTGATAGATCCCTCAAGCATATTATATTTTTAACATCTTTGTCAGACCCTTGGCTTGCATCTACTCCTCTCAGAAATACATCATTCTACCTTTGAAGACTCTGAATATTTATGTCTTTTAAATAAATAGCAACTGTATTTGACAAATGGTTGTGATGGGGTCGGATTTCTGTCTTCAAATCCGTAAGGATCAACGTTTATACTTTTTCTCATTCCTTTATTAATATGATTATTTGAATCAGTATTTATTCATTAGTTAAAATAATTTCAAAGATTTTTTATATACATGATCTTGCACCACAATATATAGGCTGAATGCATGTAACAATGTCAGAATAACCATATTTAACAGCTGACTAAAGTATAACATTGCCTTTTTGAAATTCTGAAACAGCAAGAGGGGTAATGTAATTAATTAAAATAATGTATCAGTTTTTTTGATTACATGGCCTTGAGAATAACCTTTTTAAAAATACTATAAATTGAAGATAGGGCTATTTTATTCTGATGTATGGTATTTCTAAATGGTATTTAAGTGTTACAATAGGGGATTTTTTTACAACATAAACCAAATCAAACCGAAAACAATAACCACAGAACTGGGATATAAACTGAACTGTTGATTTTGTAAACCATCCCACCCCTAGTGGTTATATATGAATGCAATCTTGTGTTTTTAAATCCTGTTTGTTTTTTACTAAACATACTGAACTGTACTGAAGAACCTAAACCGTGATCTGAACCAAACTGTACTAGAGGTCTGCACAGGACTGTTTTTTTATTTTTTAGTTCTGCTCCCGCAGAACTTAAATCTCACATTTAAATTTAGTACTACCAAAAGAGAGATAACAAAGAACTATAGGTTGTGCAAGGATTGTATTAATTTTTGTCTTAGTCTTGTCAAGATGCTTTAAACATTTATCGGTCAACACGGAAAATGTGTTCCAAAAATAATAAATAAAAATGAATGCATGCACAACATAGCCTATTTGTTATTTTAATGTAAAAAAAACAAAAAAAAAAACGCACAACACGTACACACACACACACAACCTCTTAAAATTATAAACAAGAACAAAATTGTTGACCATGACGCATGAAAAAGGACTCCCATACATCAGACTTGCCTGATGCGGGTTTCCTAACAGTAAACTGTTTTCTAATGCAAGCTGAACATCCTCCAAAGACAGTGCATCTTCACTGTCACATCTTGCCCTCTCCCAAAGGCACAGGATCACAGGAATTATCAAAACACCTATTAATTTACAAACTGAACACTCACAACTGGCACATGGAACACAGGAATCACGTCAAGGTTGACAATCTAAGACCAGACAAGGAACAACCTGAACACAGGAGCTTATATACACAGGACACCATTTAACTAATTACACACAGGGGTGAGATAGAGGTGAAACTCATGAAACTAACTAGTGGTGGGAAAACAGACCAAAGGAGCACATGATAATCACAGAAGCACATGGAACAACACACTGGGAAGTCACATGACAAACACAGGAACACCAGAACATAACGTGACATTCACTTTGCTCTGCCATGTTGGTAAAGCCTGCTCTGCTCTCAAAGTGTATACAATTTGGCATAAAATAAGCCATGATCCAGCTTTACTTGGCAAAACAGGGATCTTCATTTTATACTCGAACATAAAACCCTCATGCATCACTTTGCAGTTCATTTTATTATTGTAGATGGTTTCAAAACAGTTTAATTTGGAGGTTTATAAATTCTTATTTTAATTGTTCCAAGATTTTGGGAGTGTGTTACAGCCATCAGAACCAAAATTTGTTTATTTATTTTTTTTCCAGAAAAGGGGCAGCAGTTAGCACAGGTGCTGGTTTGAGTACCGGCTGGACTAGGAGGCCTTTCTTTGTGGAATTTGCTGATTCTGCAAGTTCAAAAATAGAATTGATTTGGCTAGTGAAAATATTTGCTAAAACGCCCAAACAGTCCTGGAGGGCCGGTGTCCTGCAAAGTTTAGTTCACACCTGAACCAGTTATTAAAGATCTTTCCTAGGTATACTAGAAACTTCCAGGCAGGTGTGTTGAAGGAAGTAAGAGCTAAACTATGCTCTAGGACAGAGTTTGGGGACCCCTGGTGTAGGGCCTTCTTTTGCAGCCAATACAGCTTTAATTTAAAATACGGTATATAATATCAAAATATGATATATCATTCATTTTCTTTTCTGCTTAGTCCCTTTATTAATCTGGGGTCAGCACAGCGGAATGAACCGCTAACTTATCCAGCATATGTTTTACGGATGCCCTTCCAGCTGCAACCTATCACTGGGAAACACCCACACACTCCCATTCACACAAATACACTACGGACAATTTAGCTTATTCAATTCACCTATAGCGCAAGTCTTTGGACTTGTGGGGGAAACCGGAACACCTGGAGGAAACCCACGCAAACACGGGGAGAACATGCAAACTCCACACAGAAATGCCAACTGACCCAGTCAAGGCTCGAACCAGCGACCTTCTTGCTGTAAGGTGACAACGCTACCCACTGCGCCATCACACCGCCCTCAAAATATACAATATTCAAAAGGCAATTTTCAATTAATTTTATTTCAGTTCAAAAATTCGCTTCCATGAATTGAGTGATTTAAATTTGGCTGTTAAAATTCGACATTACATCCGGGAACTGCAGGAAAAGCAGGAGAGTGCGATCTGTTGTTTTACCAGCAGGTTGAGATGGACCAATTTATGATTTTTAAACCAGTAAATATGCGGAAAAAAGCAAACAAAGGCACAAAAGTACCATTTAATTTTAATATCAATGTTTTGGTTATTTATATTTACCCTAATGTAACAGAGGCCAGCTGATCGAGTGCTGTGTGGGTAAACCTCACTCCTCAGATCATCTGTTTTGCACACCCATCCTCTTAAATGTTGAAATATTATTTAAATAAGTTATAAATTAATTAGTTATTAAAATACTGTATTTTAAATTATAATAAAACAGCAATAATTTATTTTTTGGTTATAACTGGTGTGTACAAAAAAGGCACAGTGCACAACAAAGTATGACATAACAATAAACAAAATTAATCTGGACAAACTAGTAAACATTTGGAAACTTCTAACCATTTTACAACCCAAAAATTTGCTAAATGAAGAGAATCGCAGGCCACACTAGAAGAGACATGGAAGACACTGGAGATCACAGGAGACAAGGAGGGTAAGTAACTAAGAGCTTAGAATCAACACTGACCATGTTCTGGGAGTTCAGTGCTTTCTGGTGCTATAGACAAGGCCGGACACTGAGTGAGCTGTGAGTGGGGCTTAAGCCACGTCGGGGCTTAAAAAAGGGGTGGGATTAAACAAGTTGATTAGACATTAAAAAAGGCCAGCTATTGCTCCATATTTAAAATTTCTGTCCAGAGAGGTCATGTTTTGATCTTCTATTGGTCTCACGCAATCATGTGATGCGATTTCGCAGGTCAGAGTTCACCAAGCTTGAACTTTCCAACGCAGTGAACTGCGAAACTTGTCGCACAAGCTTGTGTTTCCAGTCTCCTGCATTCACATGCGTATGAATGGAAGTCTATGGGGGAGAAAAGTCCAGTGTGACCGCGGCTTCATGCAGTGCTGTGATGATGATCGTGATGATTGTCAGGTGCGTGGCTGATTAGAACTCAGGTGAGGGTGCTTGTGGTGTTTGATTGGGTGGAAAACCTGTTCTGTGACATTACCGTTTGAGAATGACAGAGATCTGCTGATTTCTTGTGTCTTTGTATAGTCCTTTGTAGATGGTGATGAGCTGAGTCCCACACCCCCTCACTCTCCCGGAACCAATAATCAACCACAGGAACATAAGATGGTTCTCCTGACCAGGTGAATAGGGGAGGCTGGTAACCGAGTATGCACTGGAAGGGTGTGAGTCCAGTAGTGGGTTGGTGTAAGGAGTGCTAAGCATAGATGGCCCAGCCTAAAGGTGCTTTCACATCAGATACGGATGAAGCGTCAAGCGCGAGTGATTTACATGTTAAGTCAATGCAAAGGCGCGAATAGACATCCTGCGGCGCTATAGCGCGGTGCGAATTGAGCGTTTTGCGCGTTTGACGCACAAATCGCTTGAGTTCGAAAATCTGAAGTTTGGCGGACATTCGCGCCGCATTAACCAATCATGAGCTTTGTTTTGTAGGGGCGTGATTATGACTTAGCGCCTGTTGTTGGTGTCCCCAGGGGAAATCCTCTTGCCGACACCAGACAACAGTTCATCAAACTGGGCTCGGCTCAGTCGGAAGCACCGCTGAAAGCTTCCATAATCCAGGTATAGTTTCTGGAGGAGTTTATGAACTTACAGAGCTAGGTGCACCTCAGAATGGATCTAGTGGACTCAGGCACGGCTCCAAACGAATTGACATTGTTTTTCAGTCTTCCTAAAGCACATAAACACAGCTATTCTCTCAATAAAATCCATGTTAGCCATTTAGCAACGAAGCTAGAGTCACCGGGCAGACAGAAGCCCCGCCCATGATGCAAATCCGCGTCTACGGTGGTGATTTTCACGCGCGAATTGAGCGAGTAAACTCAAAATGTTTACGCATCTATTTACACACGAATAGCGCCTGGTGTGTACACAGCATAAGAATTGGTTCCAGGAGTTCTGGTCGCTGTGGCAGAAAGTTCGGAGGAATTTCCCCACCTCTTGAATCTTCCTTTCAGTCTGTCCATTAGTTTGGGCATGGTATTCAGAGGACAGACTAACGGTCACACCTAGGAGTTGGAAAAAGGCCCTCCAGACCCAGGAAAAAAACTAGTAGTCTCCATCTGAAACTATATCCTCGAGTAATCCATAATATAAAAAAAATAAACAAGTAAAAATAAGCCCAGCAGTTACCATGGTTGTAGATAACCCAGACAGGTGAATCAACTTGCAAAACCTGTCAACGACAACAAAAAAATCAGGTATTACCTCCAGATGCTGGAAGATTAGTCATAAAGTCCACTCCTAGATGTGACCAGGGGCGATTTGGGATGGGCAGAAGTACAAGTTTACCAGCTGGAAGATGATGCTGAGACTTGGACATTGCACAATCCTTGCACCCCTGCACAAACCTTCTCACGTCCTGCGCCATCTCCAGCCACCAGAGGCAGTTCTTGAGCAGTGAAAGGGTCTCGTTGGCCCCAGGGTGATCAGTGCCCAGAGATGTATGAGTGGAATGGATGAGTGGAATTTGTTGATTGCTGGGGATGAACTGGAGTTCAGGTGGACAGCCCGGCGGAGCTGCTGGATGATTCTGGGTTAAGGCTGGAGGGGACTGTCTGTCTATGGGACTAATCATAAGATGAGTGGGGATGATGGGCTCTGTGTCGGGAGTAATTTCCTCTGATCCATAGAGACGAGAGAGTGCATCTGCTTTGACATTGTTGCGACCAGGGCAATAAGAAATAGAGAAGTTAATCCTAGTAAAAAACAGGGCCCACCTGGCTTGCCTGGGATTTAGGCGTTGAGCTTCTCTAGAGGTATTGCAAATTTTTATGATCCATCAGTACAGGGGGGGGTGTACTCCCTTCCATTCAATGTCTCCATTCCTCTAGGGTGAGTTTTATTGGCAAGAGTTCCTGATTCCCGATGTCGTAGTTAACCTTCGCCGGGCTGAATTTTCGAGAGAAAAAGGCATATGGATGGAGTTTACGTGGTACCTCCTGCCGCTGAGATAACACAGCTCCTACTCAACCACAAAAAGTAGCTCTGGATCAGGATGTACCAGGAGAGGAGCTTGCATGAAGGTATTCTTAAAGGCTTTGAAAGGAGGTGGCGGCCTCTTGATTGAGTCCCTTGAAAGTGAGGGACTTTGGTTTTTCTCTGAGAAGATTGGTAAGGTGACTGGATTTGGAACTGTAATTCTTAATGAACCTTCAGTAGAAGTTTGCAAACCCTTAGAATCTTTGGAGTTCCTTCACTGTATTAATTTGGGGCCAGGACGTGATGGCGGCTACCTTCCCCTCGTCCATCCTTACTTCACGTTCATCAAGTTGGAAACCTAGGAAGTGAACAGAGGATGGAAGGAACATTTCTGCTTTGAGGAATAGGTGATTGTCATGAAGCTGGGTGAGGATCTCCACAACGTGATGGCAATTTTCGGCCAGGCTTCGGCAGTAAATTAGGATGTGGTCGATGTAGACAATGACAGTTCAATAAAGGAACTTCTGAAGCACCTCATTCATAAAGTCTTGGAATACTGAGAGGGAGTTGGCTAATCCATATGGCATGACCAGATATTCATAGTGACCATTAGGGGAGAAAATGCCATCTTCCACTCGGCCACCTAATGTATCTGAATGAGGTTGTACATGCTGCGGAGATCCAACTTTGTGAAGACCCGAGCTCAGCGAAGACATTCCAGGGCTGCTGGGACGAGGGGAAGAGGAAAACTATTTATGACTGTGGTATTATTTAAGACCCTGTAATCAATACAGGGTCTTAGTCCCCCATCCTTCTTGGCCACAAAAAAGAAACTTGAAGTAGCCCGGGACATAGAATGGCACATGTAACCTTGGGAGAGAGCCTCTTCTATGTACTCCTTCATGGCCTTTTGTTCTGGAAGAGACAGGGGTTAGACTTTTTCATGGGGCACTGGTTCACCCTTGATGAGGTCAATGGCACAGTCCTATGGCCAATGTGATGGTAGTTGGGTTGCTCTCTTGGGCCAAAAAACATCATGAAAGTCCTGATAACAAGGAGGAATTTACACAGAACATTGTTCTACGGGGCTTTCAATTTAAGTGCTACACAGAAAGAATAGGTTAGGCATTTTCTGTATCTTTGTGGGCATGTTGGGAAAACAGTCAGAAAAAACATTCCTTACTCCATTTCAGGATTTCACCTGTGCCTCAAGAGAGCACTGGATTGTGTCTTACCAACCATGGATTTTCCAAAATATTATTAGCCATGAAATCCTCCAGAACCAATAAGTCTATCCTTTCTGTATGGAGCAATCTGATCTAAATTCTGTATGGCATCCGCAATGTGATTTAACATGACATGGATTTAGGGGTTTCCCAGTGATGCACTGGAAATTATAGATCATCTCAGAGGAGCGGGTCTTGAAACGGAGCTGGCAACAGAGGGTTCTGTAGATTGCTGGCTAACCTGGAGTCAAGGAATGCGACCACTTAAAGAGACACATTAGGGGAAGTAAGAGTCACATTTGTGGTGAGAGGAAGCATATTTTCCTTAATAGGAATGCTCGCACTCACTGTAGGACGAGGGGGTCATGTGGGGGATGCTGCATTGAAATTTCCCGTTATGCCACAATAAAACACAGACCCCGATTCAGCCAATGTAACCTCTCTGTCCCAGATAATCTCCCAGTATCCAGTATCATGGGCTCTGGGGTTGATTCTGCAGGGTTAAAGGGTCATGAAACCCCCCTCTTTCAAGTCTACCTCAGAATAAAAAAAACAAAAAAAACTCCGTTATGTGCATGGAGCGCTGTGAACAGTAAGGAGGAGTGGGCGTGCCCTGCAAACAACAAGACAACAGAGAAACAACTGTCAGTTGTCAGAAAAAGGCATATGGATGGAGTTGGATGGAGACTTTTGAAAACGATTTGCGCTTGAGTATTTTGGATTATTGCTATTCTCATCTAAATCGATTGGAATACTTTATTTATTTTTAAATATTCTGTATGGTCAAGTCCGAAGGAAGTTGTTTCAGTATTAAATATCAATCTTGTATGCATATCACATTGTAGCCTGCAGTGAAACAAATTAGACAGACTTTGAAAACGGTTACACCGTGCATGCTGAGTGAGTAACAAAGCCCTTTTCCGTTATGAAAACATTTATGTGTTCAGAATGAAAGACATTTGAACGTTCTTTTTACCCCAGTTCAATAGGGCACTATAAAGGCTAAAGAACTTAATGCTTATATTTACTTAATATTTGCAGCCTAGGGCTATGCTTGTCATAATGTATTGTAGACATCTTTTCTAGAACATACAGTATAGTGTAAAAGCACGTTTATTACTAAGGAAACCAAAACAACCAAACAAAATTATATTTTAATTGAACACATCACATCAGATACAGTACCTTTGCATAAGGTACACATACAGTACCGTCCTATCTAGTATTGTGAAAAGATAAAGCTGAAAATTGCATGTTGATGTTTTAGCTGACGAAGGCTATGGTTAAAGTGCCACCCCGCGGTCAAAAGCCGTAGGCTCATTTACTGCTACCGCAGCGACGGTGAGTGCAGCAGCAGAGGGAACAAATTGACGTGTTAACATATATATATATATATATATATATATACACACACACACACACAAATATATATTTATGTTAACACGTCAATTTGTTCCCTCTGCCATCAAACAAAAATGTATTTATGTGTAATTAGTTTGATTATATTTTCTGTGGGTAATGTTCTTAATGTTTTCCTCACAAAACTAATGGAATATGCTCACAGTTTATGCAATAACCTCATGTTACAGTTTTTGTGATGAACTGCAGGTGCTTTACAATACAAAGTCAAAGACACAACTGCCATCTAGATGTCAAATGAAAGAATTCTCATGTATACAGTATTGACAAAACATTGACAAAATGTGATTCACAAATATAAAATCATTCAGGTTTGTATTACAAGAATCTCACATGCAAAAGCATGCAGAGTATTCTTTTATTCTTAACAAAAAACAAAACACTTAACTGTAACTTAACTGAGTTCATTTCCAAAAACAAAAGTTGATTTTTTGCTTAATTTCTTTTTCAAACAGCCATTTACACAAATCCTGTATTCAAATGCAGTTTCAACATTTACTATGAGTAAAACATTCAGAAAAGTTACAAATATGAACAATATTTTACAAGACTTGTAGGTATATGACTTGTATATGCTACAATTATGTGTAAACTGAAAAACAAAATACTGCCTACAATGTTGTATTTATGACTTATGTATGTATGTATGTATGTATGTATGTATGTATGTATTTATTGATTGATTTAACTTGTAAATCGCATTTTGAGAATATGAACTTGGTATTAATAAATAAAAGTAATAAATAAAACTATTTTTAAAAATGGTATTACTTTATATGTTAAAGTGCAGAATGACAAACACAATATCCTTATTTCTGGAGAACTAAGTGGTACCGCCTTTGCAAGAAGGAAAAAAAAACAACAGGCTTTATAAATCAGTGATCTCAATGAAGAGTGACATAGATAAGAGGGATGTGGGTAATTCTGCACATTTATTTTTTTCTGTCTTGTAACTATATATCTGTGGCTTTGATGGCCAGTTCAGGAACCTGTCAACTACAAGGACACTTTACATTGAACGGGATGTACCAGAATGGAGACTTTTTAATTGGAGGTCTATTCGAGATTCAATACCTCAAAGCATTCTCAGGGCTAAGCTTCAGAACAGAGCCAAACCTACCACACTGTGAATAGTGAGTCTGGACCACAATAACTGAAGAAAATGTGTAGGAAGTGTGGATTATATATATATAGTTTTGTTTTTTTCTTGTTTCTGTAATATATATTATTTTATCATTTTTAACTCAAATGATGTGAAACACTGTTCAATAGTTTTCTTTATTGTTAAATATATTGTAAGTAATGTTGAAGTTAATAATCAAATACTGATTGTCTTCTCCAGCTTCTATATGACAAGCTTCCAGCAGGCACTAACAATGGTTTTTGCCATCAATGAGATTAATAACAATCCCAACCTGCTACCTAACATCACACTTGGTTACCAGATCTATGACAACTGTTTAAGGCTTGGAGTGGCATTTCGGGCAGCTACAGCTCTGATAAGTGGGACAGAGGAGACCATCTCTGACCTCAACTGCAAAGGCCCACCACCAGTTATTGGAGTCATAGGTGATCCAGGATCTACACATTCTATTGCAATTTCCAGTGTTCTGGGGCTTTTTCGAATGCCTATGGTAAGATATATACAAACATACACAGATATATAGTGTGTATGTGTGTGCTATGCTCATCTCTCTATCTCTTTCCTCAATTTTTCCTAATTAGATTAGCTACTATGCCACCTGCTCCTGTTTGAGTAACAGGAAAAAGTACCCCTCTTTCTTCAGAACAATCCCCAGTGATGCCTTCCAGGTGCGGGCTATGGTTCAAATTTTGAGGCATTTTAAATGGACCTGGGTTGGTCTCCTCTACAGCGATGATGATTATGGCATCAATGCTGCTCTGTCCTTCCACCAAAATGTGCAGCAGTTCGGAGGTTGCGTGGCCTTCTCTGAGATACTGCCCAATGATAACAACCAGATGGCAATACAACACATAGTCAGAGTCATTCAGCACTCTACAGCAAAAGTGGTGGTTGTTTTTTCCACCTCAAGCTATTTGTTGCCTGTGGTTGATGAGATGCTGTTGAAAAACATTACAGGGAGGCAATGGATTGCTAGTGAGGCTTGGTCCACCTCACCTGTGCTTCTTACTCCACGACTTAGGTATGTTTTGGGGGGCACACTGGGTATTGCCATCCGACGGGGAGAGATTGAAGGGCTTGACAACTTTCTGTTATGCCTTCGTCCTGACAAATACTCACAAAACAGTATGGTGAGGATTTTCTGGGAAAACATGTTTGAATGCAAATTTGACACTGGGGGAGGACTGAGAGAAAAACTGTGCTCAGGGCAAGAGGATTTGAGAAGCAAATATACACCATACACTGATGTATCCGAGCTCAGAGCCTCTTACAATGTCTATAAGGCAGTTTATGCTCTAGCACACGCACTACATGACCTAATGCTTTGTGAGGAGGGGAGAGGACCATTCAGTGAGAACAGATGTGTTGACATATCAAATCTAAAACCTTGGCAGGTATGACTCAAATGTTTAGAAGAGAATAATGTGCAAACGTAAAAAACTGTAATCAATGTTACTTGAAATGTCA
Organism: Danio jaintianensis; assembly: GCA_903798115.1. Lineage (NCBI taxonomy): Eukaryota > Metazoa > Chordata > Actinopteri > Cypriniformes > Danionidae > Danio > Danio jaintianensis. The sequence goes on along the minus strand of CAIGQV010018227.1, from coordinate 26,018,918 downwards.
GATAAACATATAACAACCGTCTTGTCTACAAACTGTGCAGCTGGTTCACTACCTTCAAAAAGTGAAATTTACTACAGGCTTTGGGGATTCTGTGTCGTTTGACAAAAATGGAGATGCTCTGGCCATCTATGATGTGCTGAACTGGCAGCCGAGCTCTGAGGAGTCAGTAACTGTCAGAAGAATTGGTGTTGTAGATGAAGGGGTGACAACAGGAAAGGTGTTCACGCTAGATGAAAATGCAATATACTGGAACTTTGAGACAAATAAAGTAATTATCAAAACATAGTGTGACCTGATGATCTGTTTTTACATTAAAGTATAAAAAGTCAAATCATTTCTGGCCTTAATAGCGACAGTTAATGTCACTTTCAGCCTCCACGATCTGTGTGCAGTGAGAGCTGCCCCCCAGGAACCAGAAGAGCAACAAGGAAGGGGCTTCCTGTCTGCTGTTTTGATTGCTTGCCATGTGGAGATGGAGAGATTTCCAATACAACAGGTGAGAAATAATAAGTATTGTTAAAAATGTTCCACCGATAACAAATAAACAGATAATTTAACTATTAAAACACATTTCTTTATTTCTCATCCACAGATGCCACTGAGTGCATAGCATGTCCAAATGATTTCTGGTCCAACCCAGAAAAAGATCAATGCATCCCAAAAGAAGTAGAGTTTCTCTCCTATGAGGATCCTCTGGGCATTTCTCTGACCACTGCGGCCATGCTTGGCACTTTCATCTGTGCTCTTGTGATGACCATTTTTGCTCATTATCGCAAAACTCCTGTAGTACGTTCAAATAATTCAGAGCTCAGCTTCCTGTTGCTGTTGTCACTCAAACTCTCTTTCCTGTGTGTGCTGCTGTTCATTGGTCAGCCACAGTTATGGACATGTCAGTTAAGACATGCTGTGTTTGGCATAAGCTTTGTTCTGTGTGTCTCCAGTATCCTGGTTAAGACTATGGTGGTAATAGCCGTCTTTAAATCATCGCGGCCTGAGGGTAAAAATGCAATGAAATGGTTTGGAGCAGCTCAACAAAGAGGGACAGTCCTGATCCTAACAGCTCTTCAAGTTTTGATATGTGCAGTCTGGCTGTCAACTGCTTCTCCAACACCCCATAAAAACAGCCGGTATATCAGATCTATTATAGTCTATGAATGTGCCATTGGCTCAGTGGCTGGATTTTCTCTGCTGCTGGGATACATTGGACTGTTGGCAGCAGTAAGCTTCCTGTTAGCCTTTCTAGCCAGAAACCTTCCAGATAATTTTAATGAAGCAAAGTTCATCACTTTCAGCATGCTGATTTTCTGTGCTGTGTGGATTGCATTTGTTCCAGCATATGTGAGCTCTCCAGGGAAGTATGCAGTGGCTGTGGAGATTTTTGCCATACTAGCTTCTAGTTTTGGCTTACTGCTAGCGATATTTGCCCCAAAGTGCTACATCATTATATTACACCCAGAAAGAAACACTAAGAAAGCCATTATGGCAAAAGGTACACAAAAATAAATAGATCTACTTGCTGTTTGTAAAAACCTCAGACAAATGTGCCTTTGAAAATGTCTTTGTTTTACTTGAATGGGGAGAATAAACAATAATGTTCATAACATAAAATCTCTAAAAATACAGTGCATCCTTAAAGAATTCATATCATTTCACTTGTTTTGTCCATTTTATGTTATAGCCTTAGTCCAAAATGGGTTAAATTAATATTTTCCTCAAAACTCTTCAAACAATATCCCATAACAATGAGGTGAAAAAAAGTTTGTTTAATATTTGCAAATGTATATATTTAGTATTAAAAAAAAAAGTTTCCAGGGCAAACAAGGTCACATCCATTGTTAAGAACTTTGTTGTTTGAGCACTTAAAGCACCAATTACAGGCTCAGGTCTTTATGTGTATGAGGCTACAACTTTGGCACACATTTTGGGCAGTTTCTTCCATAGCTTCTTCTGTACACTACTGATGTGTTATCTTCTAAATTTTAAATAAATATTTATTCTAATTGTCATTTTAAGTATTCTGACATAAAATAACAGAAAATGTGGTACGTTTTCTGACATGTTGAATCATATTTTTACAGAATCATATACATTTTACACATACCAAAATCCAGAAAAAAAGAGTTTTGGCAGTGCAGTGTGTCATCCCCTCCCAAACCATTAGTCTGGGGAATTTCCATGTTTGCTGGTAATGGGTCATTCTTGAACGATTTGTTCATTTTAAATGAATCTTTAATGTGACTCAGAAACAATGAGTCCTCTCAGGGAGTGCTTCATCGATTTGCACATGCACAAATTGCACAGGTAGTGAGATTAGTTTCTTTTCTAAGTCTTCTGTTGGGTTTGAGTCATTTGTTCATCACATGAAAGACGTAAGAGTATTTCAATGCAGTCTGATTTGGAAAAAAATATTTGATTCGTTCATCTTTTGAGTCCTCAGGAGTCATTTGTCTCTTTACATTTTGACTTGACAACTAATTTGGATACAGAAATTAGTAAATGATTCCAAATTCTCTTTAGAAATGGGTCCATTGTTGTTGTTCTTATTATTAGTAGTGTTATGTGCATTTCTGTGTTGTATTTTAGATCTCAATCTGTAGCTCCATCATAAATATGTGAATACCTGTCCTGATGGTTCTTTTCTATTTTTTTAAATTTTATTTTATTAAATTTTTTTTTTTTTAAATGTCCGTAGGCATAGGTCCAGTCTCATCAAATATTGTGTCTAAACTACATTTATTTACTGTAGCCTACACATGAGTGGATAATGCAAACACAACTATAATGTGTGCATATTCACACTGCATAAAACATTTTCTTTTTTTTGTTAAAATTTAAAGATGACCACACATGCATACAAAAAGCAAAGTGGAACAGATGTAGCTAGCCTTAAAATATCAGTTAAAATATAAAATAAGAATAATAATTAAACATTTTGTATTTTATTTTGCAATAGATCTTTAATGGTAATTGTGGGTTGGGGGACACAAAACTGTGGAAAATGTTTTTGATTTAAATTCAATTTCCTGCATGTACTGTACATATATTTAGGAAATATGGTGATACAAAATCCATGGAAAAAAAATAGGCTGATTAAACAAATTTAATTTGAAATTAACATAAAAATTTAAAATTAAACAAAGAATAAAGAAAAAAAAAACGGAATCACTTTTTGTAATATCAAGAGCAAGCTCTGCGACAAGTTTCGCAGTTCGCTGTGTTGGAGAGTTCAAGCTTGGTGGACTCTGACCTGCGAAATCGCATCACGTGGCTGCATGAGACCAATAGAAGTTTAAAACGTGCCCTTTTTGTACAGAAATTTAAAATATGAAGCAATCGCTCGTTCTTTTTAATGTCTAATCATTGTGGGAATATAAATTTATATAATATAGTTTCAATTGAACAATAATCTATATATAACTAAAAAGTTATATTCTTTGGGTTTTAATTAGCTAATTTCATTCAAAACTCTAGCTAGTGTGTGACATTAAAACCTCTTGCTCCCTGAGCACGGGCTGAGACATAGTGATCCAAATGTTACGGCCAGGGTCTCAACGACTTTTCCTTTGTGATACTTTGGTGATACTTTAAAGCTGGTCAGGGCAGGTGAAACCTCAGGATCTATTGAAGACCCTAAAACAAGATCTTCAGCTAAAAGTAGTCATGCCCCTTTTCTATGTCTCCACCTAGCCACTCCCCTCCTCCTAAAACACATAATAGACTCATTTTAGACTTGACTTTATACTTGTGATAAAACTTCAAAGGCTCTTGCAGACTCGTGGACTTCTTGAAGACGCTGTATGACTGCAGACTAACCAACACGTCTCAATAAAAAATCTGCTTGTTCTTTCTTCATTTATTTTTTTCTAACAACATGGTGCCGTGACCCTGATGGAGTCTGAAATCATCAAATTCTCAACAATTTGCCACAGAAGACTGAAATCCACCTGAAATTCTACTTGAAACTTCAAGCTCAAGGAAACTTCACTTTAGACGGAATCTTTTCAGCTCAACGGCAAGTTGAAGTCACTCAGCGGATGTCACAAATTCTCAACTATTTGCTGACTGCAACCCTGATGGACGTTGAATCTACCTGAATACAAAGATCAGACTTCACTTCAGACTGAATCTTTTCAGCTCAACCTCGATTTGGTGAGTTTCACTCTATCAAAAGAACCATACAGAAAAGTCTATATATATTTGGTTATTCTCTGCTCCGTCAGAGAAGAGTTAACAAACAGCTGCAGGGTTTGTTTAACAGAAAAGCTATATTTTATTTCAGAAGAAAATTTTATCCTCTGTTTAGGCAGAGAAGTTTAACGATACAAGCTAATTTATGTTATCGCTTGTTCAGGCAGGGATTTTTTAGCATCATGTGCCAATAATGTTCCCTTTGTTTTGGAAGAGAAGAAATTACTGCACTTTCATTAGAAAAGTTATAGTATTTTTACTTTGTGATAACAAACTCACAAAATGTTCAGAAAGAATACTAGACTGTGGTGGTTTAGCGACTCCTTTATTGTCAGATCAGGATTTCAAATCACTGCTAGGACAGCACATAAAATAATAACAAAATAATAACAAAATCAGTCAGACTAAATTTGACAAAGAAATTTGGCACTGACCCAGATAATGTTTGGACATTAGAAGAATGCAGGAAAGTGCTTGATGCATGCATTCACAAAAATAATGTGAAAGGTAGTATCTGCTGCTACAGAGAATTCAGTTTATCTCGAGCTAAACAACAAGCTCAAGCTAAATCAGAATTAGAGGGACAGATCCAAGAACTCTGTGCTAAGATAACCTCATTGACAAAACAACTGAACCTCAAGAAATCAAAAACTGACATTGAAGAAGTTAGTCAGTCTGATAATAATGATCCTGACTTACAAACTGTCTTTGAAACAGACATTTCCATCCAGTCAGTTAGTGATTTGCCCGTAGGTTTAGTGGAGGTTTGTGGTGCTAGGACAAGATCTAATATAAATGAGAGAATTGAGAGTTTACGCAACAACACTTCTGTTGTTCAAACAGTTTCCCAGAACACTAGGACCAAAAGAAATAGACAGACTGTCTGAAAGCTTACCTTCAGCACGCACACATTTTTTAGAGTTTAGCAGAGCACTGATTATCAAAATGCGTCTTTATGACATGTCGTTAACAGAAGTTACACAGCTAATGTCTCAAATTCTAACAGAATCTGAATTCAACAGTTTTGAGTCAGCTGTGACTTCTGAATTACCACATGCAGATAAAGATGATTTGAGAGAGGGTGTTTTGAAAATTCTAAAAAATCATTGTTGGCCCAAAGATCGACTGGTCAAAAGTGACTGGTCAAAAGTGCAAAAGAAAGATGAATCTGTGAGTGAATTCACTGAGAGATTTTGTCAATCAGCCATAACTCACAGTGGATTAGCTGAAAATTCTGACAGTGTGCTAAATGATAAGGGACCCCTTTTCCACATCTGGTCAGATGGCCTTGCCCATGAATACAGAAAATCTTTGCCATTTCTTAATATTACCTGGTCTACCACCACTCTCAGAAATAATCTGGACAGTTCAGTTTTTTGAGAAAGAGACT
>CAIGQV010018227.1:25954766-25979830 GCA_903798115.1 Danio jaintianensis | reverse complement strand
TATATATATATATATATATATATATATATATATATATATATATATGAAATCCTGGAACTACCACTGTTAATATGTCATTTACAAAACAAGAACCTTTAGACAGATTAAAGGAAAATGAAGATTGCCCACTGATCTATATTAATAATAATAATAATAATAATAATATGCAATAAGCTGCACTGCACATTTAATATACATTATATGGAAATTATCTAAGAAGCAAATACCATCTACACTCTTCTAAAGACAATATTTCCTAGAAAGATCCTCCCCAAGTGTCATGATCAACACTGCTGTTGTGCTTAATCAGCGCAGAAGTAAAATTAAACAATCCAAAGTGCTGTATGGGACAAATCAAATGGGTTCAGAAAGTCATTATTACGAGAATGTTATGCAATATTTTTTTAGAAGGTAAATCATTATTTGACAATTTCTCGACATTAACTCATTAGAAAGCATCTCAGAAAGTTTATCATGAATATGACTTGCAAATTAGATATATTCTTTTAAATTTAATGGCGGAAACTTTTAACCTGCGTCCAATGCCAGCTAACTTCCGGAAAGGGAGGGTATCCAATAGCGTTAGAGATAACAATTAAACCAAGTCCCACCCCAAGGCTGACAAAAATCTGAAGAATTGATCGCAAGTGCTGTGAGGCGAGAGATGATTAGATGCGCATGCAAGGATTTACAACAAGCTCACAAGCACCAGTTTCCTCGTGGTGGATCAGTTCAGCGCACATGTGAATATCCCCTGTGCACGCACGGGCACCAGTTTGCTTGCATGTAGGTCTGTTATGTTCTCAAGGTTCACTTCACCTCATGCATAAACATCACCAGTGCGCTCAATTCTTTTTGGCATAGATTTGCCGTCATACAGTGGTTCATGTCCATGTGGTACTAGTCAAACAGAATGAAACATCCCGGAGATTTTGTCCGACAGGAGTTCAGCTCCAGCTCTGCTTGGGTGCAGACTATCAGCACGAAATTGCCTAGGATGCTCCCAGAAAACATTCCAGCTATTAACACTCTACTTCACATATTTTGATGGTACATGACAAAAAAAAATATTCCACATCATTTCTTGGTTCTTTTGGGAACATTTTATTGTTAAAAGTTATTTTTGGTTTAACCCCCCATCCCAACCCCAATTTTTTTTGTTGCCTTTGTTGCCTATTGATTGGCCTCTGCCTCCTTTGTTGCCAATAGTGGTACAAAAATTACACAGAAAATTCTTCACATATCATATATTCAAATATCATGAGATTCATAAATCTTAATCAATTTGTCACAAAATCATTAAGTAAAAAAGGAAAAACACATGTAGGTTACACTTTTTACACACCACTTTGGGTGTTCCTGTGCACCCAGGAACCCTGCATCTTCCCCTCTTATCATACATTATGGGCCAGTGTGAGGTATTGTCCAAGCGGACATCTTGGTTAGGGATGGGAGCTGTGGGCCCCTGCTTTCTCCTCTTCTCCTCATACAGTTGGGAAATCCCTCCACTGTTTTGCCCTCTCTTCCTGACATCTTTTTTTTGGGAATTGCAGCACAGACTGTGTGCAACTTGGGACTTCAAAGCATACAGCCGCATGTGGTCACTTTTCGCAATTCCATAGTCAGCACAATCTCGTCTGTAAATGAACCAACATGTCATCACTGCCATATCTATGAAACAACCTTTTTTTTTTTACCTGAAGTTCATACGATATAAAGCAATCAACAAGTCGACACCTCCCATGTGCTGTTTGTATGTGGATACTGCTGCAGGGCATGGGACCTTGATGGTTTTATTTTGGCCTCTGTCCCATCTGTCAACTTGGGATACTGGATGAGCACCTATGTAGCTACTGAGGACAATGACTGGTCTGTTATCATACCATTTGACTGCATAGAGCTGGGTATCTCGAACATAGGCAGTTTTTTTCCTGCAATGACCCACGACCAGATCTTTTCAGATCACTGTCTGATGTCATGGAACTACCTGATAAGCGATTAGAGTGCTCCATACCCAGACATTTGATCTGACAGAATGAATCCAACAGAATGAGCATCAGTGGGACAGATGTAAACCAGTTGTCAAAGAACAGCTTGAAATTCAAATTATTCTGTATTGCTTCTGGCAGATGTAGCACAACATTTCCACTTGCCCCTATATCAGAAAGCTCAGGTGGATGAGCAACTTTCTCAGTATAAACTTCAAAATGAAATTAAGAAATCTTTTGATGGCCTCGCATCGTGCTAGAGGTATTGTATAACATCAGCAACTTGTGCAATGTGGCTACTGGGGCTGCAAAGAGTCAAGTTCTTCAACAGTAAGGTTAAGTGGCCTGGCAGGATTTCACTGGATGCTGCAGATGTTTGACTCATGAACAATAAGTTGAAGCAGGTCGTCAGAGAGAAATATTTTGAAATCTTGGTATGGGGACAGAATTTAATCACCTGATGAAGGGACGTGTAACCATTTAGGGTGAACAGAAAAGGCAGTGGTGTGACAAGTTTTTCATCGAGGAGTCAATTAAGAAGTACAGTTATCTTCAGACAGACTGTCTTCTTCATCTGTGTCTTCATCTTTATCCTCCCTTGTTTCTAGAGTTTCTAAAAGATAATAGACAAATATGTTTCCAGTGTTGGTATAAAATACAAGAATAATTATAACTTAATATTTGACCTCTATTTTGTATGCTGCCTGCTGTATAGACCTAATCACTTAAATGATAGGCAGTGCTACCTTTTAAACTTCAGAAGATATTTTTTCACTTACGCTCAAACGTTGTTCTCCATTCCACTCTTCCTCGCTGTCACTTCTATCTACTGCAACAAAAAAAGAAAAACTGAATTTCTGAACATGTAAAATAAAAATTAAAAACATAAAATCATAAATCATGACAAAAAACTTCATAAATACACACATATTTTTTTGTACAGTTTATGTTACTTTAAATTAGATTAAGCAGATAATCTTGCCTCCTTCTCACACCATGTGTTACTGTCAGCATGAGTCAGAAAAGGATGTCCCACCTTCAAACAGTGGTTGCTAGTGACTCCCACAACTTTTTGGATGTTTAATTGATACTTTTTCTGAAATTTTAATTGGTTGCAATCATTTAAAGAAACATGCACTTAACACTGGCCTCAAGAAAATTTTCTGTTGCCCGAGGGCAACGCTATGCTGCAGCTTCTGTTCTTCACACCATGTTAATAGCCATTCATTCTGAGCAAAACGTCTACTGAACTTTTTGTGTCCCCGGCGGTCAGAAGTCAGAAGCTGTCCAGAAATGATGATCTGTGTTGTGGTGTTGTGGTCTCGAAGTCCCTCTTCAGCCTTCGACAGAAAAACACACAGGGTTGAGGTGGAAGGAGTGTTGACATTGTACTGCACACTTTCAAGCTATGCTGTACTCCATCTTACACAGGGACTGATGAGGAGACCCACAATTTAATAAAAGTTCATATCGAACATGATGCAGACTTTTTTTTTTTTTTTTTACTTGTACCTACTATAATATAAAAAAGAAAGAAAAGAAAAAAGAAGAGGAATGGTTTCATACCACACATGATGGATGTCAGATACAACCACTTGGTTCCTTGACCTGTTTGAACAGTTAATCGAAAAACTTGATCATGATTCTAGAGTGACTTTGTGTGTGTGTGTGTATTGGCATTAGTATATGTGTTTGTAGATATATTCTCATTACATGTTTAGTCCCAATTTCACAGAAGAGGCTTATTCTAATCCATATATTTAGTTTAGTTAGTAACTGAAGAAAGAAACTTAAACATGTTTGCAACAAGTGAAGGGAGAGTAAATGATAACAGAATTTGCAGTATAATAGATCAACTATCTATTTAAGCCTTGTCTGTTTAACCTGGGGTATGTGTTGTAAAGAGAAAACAAGTCTACATTTAGGTCAAAATGTGACCACATCCATTTTGTCTCACCAGAATAAACATGTTTAATATTTTATTCTATATTAATTATTTGGGTACAACAAATAATGTAAAACATGAGACTATGTCCATGGAGAATAAACACATTGTGGGGGATGTGCTGCCAGTCTATCGGGCCAAACATTTCCACTTTGTCCCCCTCTCATTGGACAAGGAGGAGGCAAACACCAATGACCTATTTCACTTCAGTGACTTGAATTAGGTCTCCTGGGCCCAGATTTTCAAAAGTAATCTAGTGGGATTTTGGATCAAGGATTGGATCAAATCTTGGAAATGGGCATTTTAAAAGTAAAAGAGGGATTTTGAATTAAGATCAGTCCATTTAATCCAATCTTACATTTTTTATGGATCAAACCTGCCCTTTGAGTTATTCAAAACTTTGAACTCAGATTGGGATCTTTTTGATCCAAAAAAACCCCCAAAAAAACCCACAGGTGTCACACCCTCTGCGCGTTCCCTCAGTCCCAGTTACCACTCACAATCACCATCCACCACACCGGTGAACAATCACCAGAGTTCTAATCACCCACACCTGCACCTGCAATCACCCACTCCCTATATATACTCACCTCATTCAGTTACTCACCGGCTGGAATCGAAGTTGGATGGTCTCAGCTTCCTGGATCTTCTCCCTGTTGCTCCGATCTCTCCTGTGCTCCTTTGAGGCTTGCTTTCTGTATCTGTGGATGCAAACGATCGATTAAGGGAAGTGACTTTGGTTACATTGGTGATTGCACGTAACTTGAATTTACTGCTTGGACGAGCGTGTGAGAGAGCCTTCAACCAGTTGCACAGCTCACCTGTTTACCCACTGTTTATACTTGCTCTACAATAAATCCTCACAAAGTAATCCCTGCCTTCTCTCCTTTGTGTGTGACCGTGACAACAGGATTATCCTGATTCCATCAGAAGGGAGAATTCAGTTGTGATTTTGTGAACCAAATAAAATGTTAATTTATTATTTATTTTTTTTTAAGTGAATGATCACAAACTTAATGGTTACTGATGATATATAAATTCCTTCTGTTCTGGTTCTACATCAGGCTCAGGTTCATCAAAACTGCAACCAGGCGTCATGTCCATCTTGATGACAATGTTATGCAAAAAATTGCATGCAAGGATTATGTTGCATGCCACCTTGGGTTGCACTCGCAAGTAGTTAAGACATGCAAGCATCTCTTCAGAATCAGAAAGAGCTTTATTGCCAGATATGTTCACACATACGAGGAATTTGTTTTTTGTGACAGAGCTTCTACAACGCAACAGAATTACAGAAACAGGACAAAAAACAGATAATAAATATACTTTAAAAGTAGAAGTAAATAGTGAATGCAAATATACAAATTGACAAGTGTATGTATATTACTATATACAACTGTCATGTTACTGGGAGGTATTGCAGACAGGACAAGATGAGTAGGATCCAAGTGCAGTTTATTGGTGAGACATCATACAAAAACAGGACATCAGGAAACGACAAAATAACAATAAACAATAAACTAAGACTGGGAACTAAGATATAACATGAGCAAACCATACCATACAATACCAACTAAAACAAGACAACTGAGAACAACAAACGACTGAGCATTGACCAAACGGGAGCAAGGTGTATAAATAGTCCAAACAATGAGTAGTGATCGGATGCAGCTGTGTGTGTGATGAGTGGAAGTGGAAACCGGGTGTGTGTGGCGGAATGATGGGAATTGTAGTTTGTGATGATTTGTAGTTCATGATAAAATGTAGTTCACCAGCGATCTCTTAAGTCCTTGATCGCTGGTGAACATGACAACAACGTTATATGTGCAGCTGTTATGTGTAAACTGGCATGTAAAGTATGTTGTTAAATAAGTGTATATGTGTACAAAAGTAGTGATGTTTGTTTCACAATTACTATCATAAAGTGTTCATGAGATGGACTGCCTGAGGGAAGAAACTGTTTTTGTGTCTTGCTGTTCTGGTGCACAGTGCTCTGTAGCGTTGACTAGAAGGTAAAAGTTCAAAGAGGGAGGGTTGTACCAGTAACTCTTCAGAGCAGGACTCTTCAGGACTCCATTTAAGTGTTAAATGGCACATTTTGTTTGCAGGTGTGTTTGCAACTGGAAAAGGGGTCATTATCCATGGTAGGAGTGGATACGCACTGTCTCCCAATATCATGCCATTTGGTCGGTGGGATTGTAGTGCTCTGTATAGTGCACTTTCTCGTAGAATACGTGCATCATGAACAGACCCTGGCCATTTCACAACACAGTTTGTTATTATGAGGTTGGCGTTGCCCACAAGCTGGATGTTGATGCTGTGCCTCCCCTTTCAATTGACATACTCCCATTCCCTTTCATAAGGTGCTTGGATATGCACATGAGTACAAGCAATAGCACCAATAGTGATAGGCATGTTCCCCATTTGAAAAAAACAACAACTTGTGCTTAGTCTGAGCTGTCTGGTCATCCTTGGGTAAATAAACTAATTGATTAATCTGACTGCCCAGTGCTACAGACATAGCCTTCAGTTTTTCTTACTCCCATGTTGTCACCAATTACTTGATAGAAAATCCCACATGCGTAAAAGCACAGAGCGACTAAGCACTGTTCCTCCTATAGGAGAATATTTCTGATGCATATAGATGAACTTTTATTATGTAATCACTATACAATCAGGAGACTGTAACCACTATTAAAATATAGATTACTATTAAAATATACTGTTATAAACTTATAGAAATACATAGATTGGAGTGAAGCAGAGGAGACACACAGACATGGCCTTATAATTGAAGCACAGCAAGTCATGTGCCTTAAGTGGAGAGAACATGCAGGAGAGCGTGACAGAGCGTATGCAATACGTTTAGACAAATGTATGTATTGACCAAGACAAAAACAACCCTCACTAAAATAGCATACATAAAGAGAGTCATTTAGAAAGTATGGAAACAACAAGACATCTGTATGCAAACACATGATTGAAACACATGCAAGCTAGAATTCTATTGGAGCCAAGATACGGCGTTATGTTACATCATATCTCATGATAACTGTGGAAAAGAAACTGTATATAAACTGGGTTTTTGCACATCGGGATGGGAGAGAGCTCGATCGACCATCTCTGCTGTAACAATAAACTGCTTCAACTTGAGAACTTCAAAGACCTCAGTTTTGTTTTTTTACTTAGAAGATGTGAAGACGGGCGTACAGTTCTTCTGATGTGTATTGCTCGAGTGGTTTGCCATTCTCAGCATCCACCATTTGATGGTACCTTCTCCTAAGGTAATAATGAACAATACCCGCCATGTGGATGCATCTGTAGGCAAGAGAAATGAGTGGAAAGCATGATGTTTAACCCTCTGCAGCATGGTATTGCCATATGGCATGGCATCAACAATACAAAGGATCAACTCATGTCACATACACAAAAAATCTGATACATCACCTCCGTTAAGTTATGACGACATATTCACAACTCAAAAAAGTTTATGAAATTCGTTTTTTCAAAAGTATGTGTTGCCAAATGGCAACACTGTGCAATAGTGGAATGTGCAATATTGCAATAGGTTAACTAGCTTACTCGTTCCCCATGGCTCCCGGCGCCGCCCCCTAGCCACAGACACAAAGAAATCCTTCTCAATACACATTTTATTAATTCATAGCCGAATGCAACAATTTCATAGGCCTAACATAAATGGTCAAAACATTGATATTACATAATTTGTTTTAAAGTTACAGAGTAATATAAAAATAAAAAGCTGCACGCAACATTATAATCTTAACATCTGCATCATAGGCTTCCTGTATATGCGAAGCTAACTCCATGTGCATCCTGTAATACTCTAATAAGTTATTAAAGTAACTTTATTATTTAACAAGTTTTCAGCAGTAGTAAGAACTAATAAGTGAAACTTAATTACTTAAACCAGTTCGGAAAGAAAAATAGTTCTCGTCAACAATACAGCTCACCCGCAAAAAAATAAATAGCCTAAATAAATAAAATATAAATAAATAGTTAAAATTGAAAATGCATAAAATAAAATAATAATAATACTAAAGAAAAAAGCTGTAGGCTAATTATTACATTTTAATTTTACATTTAATGTAGGCTATAGAAAGTAAAAGTAGTCAGCTACACCCGCAACCTAAAATGCGTCTTAAAAACTCATATTCATAACACAGTATTCATAAAAATAATTAAAACATGAATAAAATTATTCTGAAGCAGGGTAAATCTCATTTAATCATTTAATTTCTGCTACGTTTTCAGCAGTTAATAAAACAAAATGAACGAATATATTAGCCTATTCTTCAACCGGCCTGAAGGTTATGCAAACAGCCATGTGCGCACAAGTATATAATCTGTTATACAACAAGTAGCCTAATAAAAAAAATAACTTCAATATTTAAGTTTCCAGCAGTGATAACAAGAATGGAAATTATTTTGCTTCGGAAAAGAAAGTTCAACAAGTGACAATATACAGCCAAAGTGAAAGTAAATAAACTATTTACGAATAAATTATTTAAATAAATAAATAATTATTCAAATAATAAATAAAATATACGTAGACACAGTAAAGAAACAAATGATTAGATGATATTTTAACATGCAGACATCATGAGAAAGTCGTAGAAAAAAACAGCAACGCAATTATGAATAAAATGCGCGTCTTGCAATGTAATCATTTTACATGATTTCGAAAGAAATAAGGAATAGAATCTTACTTCATCCAACTTTAGCCACAGACCTTTTTTTGGTCGAGCTCGTGGAAGCGCATCCACATGAGAGGGATGCAGGCTTGCTCTTTGTCTTGTTACGGTGTTGCCGGCCAAAGAAAAGTTCTTTCACTTCGTGTGCTAGTGGCAGGGACAGCAAGAAATGATTTCGCTAGCTTAGATAGTAGAGGAAACTGATGTTCATTACATGACCATTCAAGAGGATTCCCCATGGTGTTAATGTCAGGCATCTAAAATAATATTACATTTAACCCTCAATTGTAGGTGGCTGCTTTTAACCTTGGATCTTGGTGTTTGTTGGTTACGTTTGTCATTTTGATTTCATTTATGGTAAATGCACGTTCGAGTAGTCGATTGTTTCTGACAGCGCCGACTAGTGGTTGAAGTAGTCGATCGCTCGACTAGTCTATGCAAGCCCTATTACATGTGGCAAGATTTTTGCCACAGGATTGACAGCACTTCATCGGGTGTCAGATAAGCTATGCAGAGAGCAGCCTACAATGTCTTTGTATATAGCCTATTGCTCTGGATTGCCAGTTACAAAACTGTACAGGCAATTGATGTAACCAAAACATGTAGACACTTCAATGACTTCAACATGCACACCCACAACATTATATGTATGGGAGGCACAAGGTGGAAATTATTTGTAACATTTGAGCCTGGAGTCCTTTGATCTTCCTTGAAATATTTGCCCCATTATCATACCCTTGGCTCCTACAATCACAGATGTCTATCATAAGCCCAGTCCCTATAGCCGCTGCTATTTCTCTTTCTTTTTACTTGTAGAAAACCTTGAATTGAAGGAATATTTCTTTAATATCACAATCGTCCACATCTTTATTGTACAACGCACATATTGTATGAGCACAACATTCTGCTCAGAGTGGGGTAATCTTGAACAGATGCAATGTTCATTGATTGCTTGTTAACTAATGAATTAACTATTGGTAATTAATTCAAACTTATTGCAATGTGTTTCCAAAAATAATGTTGATAAAAAATTAATACATTTATGTATCTGGTTTTAAGTGACCAGTTCAAATATGAAAAGTGTTATATTGCAAGCAATAAAGGTGTATGACTGTCACCTAGAGGACATTTTGAGAAAGACATTGCAAAGCAAATGACATTTTCTCAATGGATCAATCATGCTATCAATCAAACTACTTTGAAAGAGTTTTTGTTTAGGAATGGTTTTTTTTATTCATTTCATGCAACATTACATTGCATAATGTTATTGGTCTATTATACAATAATATATGTTATTATTACATCAATTGTGTAGCGTTACAGACACCAAACAAGTAAGCATGAAGTACATAGAGCAAACAGAGAAAAATTGTGTCACCTTGAATTTTCTAACTCTCAATTAGTCAAATCAGATCATTTGAATGGTCAGTACTGAAACATACTGCAACTTTAATCAAGAGCTGTTCAATCAGTGCTAGCACGCTAAATGGAATCGCAAAAATAATGATATCCCCAAACACTCTACATACATTTTAAATAATGTCTTGAACCTCCCACCCTCTTCCATAGAGTAACAGTGTTCTAGTTTTCAGTCAAATAATTATATTTGTAACTTATATATGTAATTTACGGTACATAGAGTTAGTAAGCCATGTATAGTAACATTAACAAATATGCATAATAAAATTACATAATAAAGCTAAGGGAATCGTACACAATAGTGACGCCCTAATTTCCAGGCATGGACACCTGGCATCACCTGCTTTGTAACAAGGAACTACCTCCACTCCCTCTCCCTACACGTTCATCATAAATTAAAGAGCAGAGTGGGTAAGTAGGTCAGAAACAAGGAAGACATGTGGACCCCTCTAATCATCTGTCTATATCTGTCCTATAACTTTATTTCTGCAGCTTCAATCCTCATGGGTTCTTGTCAGCTCCAGGGACACTTTAGTTTGAATGGAATGTACCAGGCTGGAGATGTTATACTTGGAGGCCTGTTTGAAGTTCACTTTCTTGCAGTGTTCCCAGAGCTAAGCTTTAGATCAGCACCCGAACCACCTTACTGTGAACAGTGAGTCTGGACTGGACAGTACAGCTAGACAAGGATAAGAGAAAGATTAAGAGTCAGATCTGAGAGATTTATTTATTTATTTATTTTCAAAATGTATCTTTAAAATAGGTTCTTTACAAAAATAAAAATCACATGCAATTAAAATGAATGTTTTTGCTAGTGTAAATGTTTGTCACTTATTTTTGTATTACTTTTTAGAATGGTTGAATATTGAATTTCAAAATTTCTCCTTTTGTTATTTTTTTTCTGTCTTAGATTCGATATGGCAAGCTTCCAGCAGGCACAGACTATGGTTTTTGCTATAGATGAGATCAACAAGAACCCAAAACTGCTTCCTAAAATTACTCTTGGTTACCATCTTTATGACAACTGTGTGATGCTAGGAATGGCATTCCGGGCTGCCATATCCCTAGTTAGTGGAACAGAGGAATCTTTCTCTAACCTTAACTGTACTGGCCCTCCTCCGGTGATTGGCATTGTGGGGGATTCAAATTCCACTCCCTCTATTGCAATTTCCAGTGTTTTAGGGCTGTTTCGAGTGCCTATAGTAAGATGGGAATAAAATGACTAATACATTGCATTTACATTTTTGTACTAATTTGCATATATATTATTCCTTACACTTTTATTCCTTAACATTATGATATATGTTTTATTATTATTATTATTATTATTTTAATGGGAACATAATTCCTACAGTTCTTTATTTTTCTCTGTTTTTGCCTTTTTAGGTTAGCTATTTCGCAACCTGTTCCTGTTTGAGTAATAGAAAACAATACCCATCCTTCTTTAGAACAATCCCCAGTGATGCCTTCCAAGTGAGGGCTATGGTTAAGATTTTAAAACATTTTGGATGGACCTGGGTTGGTCTTATCTACAGTGATGATGACTACGGCAACTATGCCGCTCAGTCCTTTCTCCAGGACATCCAGGTATATGGAGGGTGTGTTGCTTTTACTGAAATTCTGCCTCTAAATAACAACCACAAATATGTTGAACATGTAGTTGGAGTGATTCAGGCCTCTACAGCAAGAGTGGTAGTGGTGTTCTCGACTTCGACTTATGTGTTGCCCTTAATGGATGAGGTGGTATTGCAGAATGTAACAAACAGACAATGGATTGCAAGTGAAGCTTGGGCTACTTCACCTGTGTTTCACACTCAGCGCCTTTTGCCTTTCCTGGGGGGCACACTGGGTATCGCCATCAGGCGTGGAGAGATCCAAGGACTTCATGAATTTCTGCTACATCTTCGTCCTAAAA
Source organism: Danio jaintianensis (assembly GCA_903798115.1). Classification (NCBI taxonomy): domain Eukaryota; kingdom Metazoa; phylum Chordata; class Actinopteri; order Cypriniformes; family Danionidae; genus Danio; species Danio jaintianensis. Next base: position 25,967,851 of record CAIGQV010018227.1, on the reverse strand, counting down.
ACGATCAACATAATAACATGGTGGGAATTTTCTGGGAGAAAATGTTTGGGTGCAGATTTAACCCTGAAGGCAAAGGAGACAAACAGTGTTCAGGGCAAGAGGATCTGAGTAGCAAAGATACAGCTTACACTGATGTCAAAGAGCTGAGGGCATCGTATAATGTGTATAAAACAGTTTATGCCCTGGCACATGCCCTTCATGACCTGACAGAGTGTGATGAGAAGAGAGGACCATTCAGTGAAAACAGATGTGCTGACATAACCAATTTACAACCCTGGCAAGTAAGGATTAAATATGCTGCTCTAAAAAATAATGGGAACACTTAAACAACACAATGTATCTCCAAGTGTTCCCTTTATTTTTTTGAGCTTTGTAAATATAGTGCATATTCAAGGCCCATGAAGAAATAAAATAACATAAAATGCATGTAACACCTGTCCTGTCAATAAACTGTACAGCTGGTCCACTACCTACAGAAAGTGAACTTCAGCACAGGCTTTGGAGATCACGTGTCATTTGATAAGAATGGAGATGCTCTGGCCATCTATGATGTGATGAACTGGCAACCAAGTTCTGATGGATCGATTAGTGTCCGCACAGTTGGAGTGGTAAATGAAGGAGCAGCAACAGGGAAGGTGCTCACACTGGATGAAGATGCAATATACTGGAACTTCAAGATAAATAAAGTAATTAACCTGTTGTAAAATGATTTACTGTGATAATTTCACAGCTTTATAGTATACATACTTATCAAATCTATTGAATGAGACTAGATTAAAGTATCTGGAAATGGAAATAGGTTAATTTAAAGACTAAGCTAGCCATCATGCAAAGGAGATGGCAAGCACATGACTGATAAGTTGTTTTTTTTCAGGCTCCATTGTCTGTGTGCAGTGAGAGCTGCCCCCCAGGAACCAGACAAGCAACAAGGAAGGGGCTTCCTGTCTGCTGTTTTGACTGTCTGCCATGTGGAGATGGAGAGATTTCTAATGCAACAAGTAAGGAGATTGTTTTGTTATTGGAGATACCATTACAGTTTTTTTCAATTGCTTTACCACATTTTTCAAAACTTAACATTCTCTAAACTGTGAGGGCAAATGTCAAAACGGTTTGCTGGAAATTCAAAACTTTATTGCATGTCTGCAAAATGTAGTTACTTACCCAAAACATTTCATTCGTGCCTAGATATCTTGTCAGTAATTTGGCCAAGGCCACCAAAACATAATGTACGTTTGTCATCGTGTGAGCCACACTGCTCAAAAGGTTTAGTTGTTACTGTGTTGTATATTTCATATTTCTTATGTTACCACAAATACACAAAAATACTACAAAATAACATCCATGAAAAAAAAAATTCTTGGTGGACATCCTGTTGCTCTTTTTGGTCAAGCCAGAGACCCATTGCTCTTCCACGAGCATGTTGCTGCAGTTTAGCATTGTGGAAGTTCTCCATTCTCTCCATTTATTCAAAATCTGTTGCAATTAGAGCTCATTTGCCAATTTAGCAGACATTACAAACAACGTAAATATCAGATATTTATGGTGTAAATGTGCATCTACAAATGTTTGATAACTGAATAATTTGTTTTGAGTATGATGGCTTACATGATGAAAAATTATTTTTAAGTTGTGAAGTGTTTGACAGTTTAAATGAGAATTGACATCAGTTTTGAACAACAACCCATATGCAAATAGTTTTCGTCCAAACTACAGACAGTTGTACTTAATGTTTGCACACATGTGCCAAAGCATTTGCAATTTGCTTAAATCAATAAGAAATACCAATCTGAAGGGAACAACAAGCAAACTGTTCAGATATCTACACTTATTGTTTTGAAAAGTAAACATTTCAATCAAGAATTGAGCTAAAGCAAGTGAGAAAAACGGTAATAAATATATATGGGTGGCTCAGTGGTTAGCACTGTCACCTCACAGCAAGAAGGTTGCTGGTTTGAGTCCCTGCTGGGTCAGTTGGCATTCATGTGTGGAGTTTGCATGTTCTCCCCGTGATCACGTGCGTTTCCTCTGGATGCTCTGGTTTCCCCCACAGTACAAAGACATGCAGTATAGGTGAATTGAATAAACTAACAGGTATACGTGTTCTTTTGATAATTCCTGAGTTTCATGCATTTGTAGAGGGAGCGAACGTGACACCCTACACTGCGCCATGCTGTGAAAATGCCGTCTCAAAAGCCAGTGTAGAGGACTGTAGTTTGGCGGTGGGAGAAATCGTGGGTTGTGAAAGTTGTTTCAGCTAAAATGAACAACGCGCTTGTTGTCTTTTAAAAAACTGAGTTAGAGAATGTTGTGGTAGAAAGAGTTGTAATCGACGTGTTTGTTTCCTTTGTCCACTTCGTCTAAAAAGGTTATCCTTTCAAACGTGCCACCATTCACTAAAAACGAAGCCCTCGTGAAAATGTTAGAGCGTTACAGCAAGCTGGTTTCTCCCATCAAAATGATTCAAATCAGGTGTAAACGATCATTACTGAAACATGTTGTCTTTTAGACGTTTTGTGTACATGATGATTTTAACTACTTGATTTATGCCACAACTAACAACATGAAGTGTCTTAGTTGTGGTGAAACAGGATATTTGGTGAAGGCTTGTCCAAAAACAGAAACAAACCCTCCAAATAATGTTCCTATTACAGTTGAAAAGGCAGGAGAAACTGAAGGGCCAGTGCAAATTGTTAGTAAAGAATTGCCTACAATTGCTAACAAAACTGAAGACAATAGTATACAAGAACCTATGGATGTGAATATGATTGATTTAAGTGATAGAGCAGCGCCAAAAAAACAAAAACAGAAGAGAAGCAAGATAGAATAGATAGAATGCAGTCAGTTAATGTTTCAGGTGAGAAGCAAATTTCTGTCAAAGATCAGAATATAGAGCCGTTATATGATTGTTTGGGAGAAAAAGATGAGTGTGTTTTTAAGGCACCACAAAAAAGGAGAATGAGACGTCCTCATTGCAGTCAATCAAAAAGAATGGATTTGAGTCAAACTGATACAGAGAGCAAAACTGATGTTTCAGAATGTAGCATTTCTTTTGATAAATCCCAACATGAGCTCCCAAACCAATCGTATACTGTTGAAGACATCAAACTCTTCTTGAAAGTAACAAAGAATAAAAGGAATGTTCAGATCGCTGAGTACTTTCCATATCTAAAACTGTTTGCTGAGAAAGCAAAATTGTTTAGGAGCGAAATTGTAAAGGGAAGACTTTTAAAGATAAGAGCTCAATATGAAAAGCAGTTTTATTTTTTTTGTTGTGTTTATGTTCCTACTAATGCAATTGAAAGAAGTTTTTTTTAAACATATTATGTAAAGCACTGAGTGATTGTAATACTGAAGATTGTTTTTTATTAGTAGGTGATTTTAATTGGACTGAAAATTCCTCTGACAGAAATCATGTTGAACCTCATATGGCTTCTTGGAAAAGATTGATTCAATTAATGGAAAGGCATGATCTTGTTGATGTTTGGAGGAATTTTCAGACACAAAGGCATACATGGGTTCATTCATATAATAATATGTTGTCTTTAGCAAGATTAGACAGGTTTTATAGTTTTAGTCATCAATCAATATAAATCAATATTTATAGAGATTGTTCCATAATTCCAGTGTGCAGTGTTTAGTACAGTATTGTTGACATCCATAAAATCTAAGAGTGCACTGTGGCATTTTATTAATAATTTACTAACTGATGAGAATTTAGAGATATTTGTAAAAGTTTTTGGAATGATTTTAGAACCAAAAGGCTGCTTTCCAATCTTTGCAGCAACGGTGGGATTTGGGTAAGATGCAGATTAGGTAATTGAGTCAACAGTATGCTTACAGCATCACTAAAGACTTAAATCATGTAATGGGAATTTTAGAAGATGACATAAAGAAACTTCAAGAATCTATTGGTTTTAAACAAAATCAGGAGCTTACTGAAACTTTGCATAAAAAAAGAAAAGAATTGGCTTGATTTCTACACCTGAAAGCACAAGGAGCTCTGATCAGATCTCGTTTTCATAATATAGAGTGGATGGAAATATCCTCAAAAAATTTACTTTAACTTGAAAAAGAAAAATGCTCAAAAGATATATATATATATGCCTTACACTCTAAAGATGGAGATCTTATACTGAATCATGCCAAAATATTTAGGAGAGCTGTAGAGTTTTATGGAGAACTGTATAGTAGTGAGCTTACACTTGGCTTTCCCCAGGTGTCAGATGATGCCAACGTTGAACTGAGTTGAGTGCTGACTCTAGAAGAGCTACAGGGAGCTCTTCAAAGTATGGAATGTGGCAAAGCACCAGGTATAGATGGCCTGTCTGCAGACTTTTATAAGTCATTTTGGCCTGAGATTGGTGCAGATCTGCTTGAAGTGATCGATTAAAGTCTAGATTACCACTAAGCTGCCGGAGAGCAGTCCTGACTTTACTGCCAAAGAAAGGAGACCTGAGTGATAATAGAAACTAGAGGCCTGTCTCTTCACTATGCAGTGATTATAAAATTTTATCGAAGGCTTTGGTGAAAAGGTTAAGTAAGGTTTTGGTTGAAGTCATTCACTCTGATCAGACTTATTGTGTGCCAGGTAGGCAAATTTTTGACAATGTTTATTTTATTAGGGACTTCCTTGATATTGGCAAGCTCTTAGATGTTGATTCTGGTTTGATATCAATAGACCAAGAAAAAGCATTTGATAGAGTAGGGCATTGTTATTTATAGTGTGTTCTGGAAGCTCTTGGTTTTAAGAAAGAGTTTATTGATGAATTAAGAGTCTTGTATTGTGATGTTGAAAATCTACTGAAGATAAATGGTGACTTATGTGCTCCCTTTAGAGTTCTCAGAGGAATTAGACAAGGGTGCGCTCTTTCAGGTGTGCTATAAAGTTTGGCAATTGAACCTCTATTGATAAAATTTTGAGAGTTAAAATTATATGGTTGTATCTGTCACTAGTTACCTGGACAAAAAGTGAAGCTATTATATTTGGAAAGTGGACAACCAACTCTTCCTGCTGGGTTAAAGTGGAGTAAAAATGGGTTCAACTATTTAGGTGTACATATTGGAGATGATGTGACGGTTAGGAGAAATTTTGATGGAGTAGAGGATAAAATAGTTGGATGTTTGAATAAATGGAAATTTTTACTTTCCAAGATGTCTTATAAAGGAAGGGTTTTAATTATTAATAATTTGGCAACCTCTACTTTGTGGAATTGGTTAACTTGTATTGGATCCCCCATCACTTCTTTTAAAAAATAAATAAAAAACAGTCCATATTAGTTAATTTCTTTTGGGATCATTTACATTGGGTTACACAAAGTGTTTTATTTTTGTCTAAAGATGAAGGGGGACAAGATTTAATTTATGTGCAGAGTAGAGTAGCAGCTTTTGGGGTAAGATGCGTTCAAAGATTTCTAAATACTACTGTAAATGAAAACTGTAGTTCAGCCGCTTCTGTTATTCTAAAGAACTTTGAAGGTTTGGGATTGGACAAATCTTTGTTTGGGATGAACCCTAAGATGTTGTCTGTGTCCAAATTACCAGTTTTTTTTGTGTGTTTTTTTAATCACAATTTATTTAAAGTATGGTCACTTTTTAAAGTATCAAGATCTGAAAAAACTGCCTCTTTGCACTGGCTTTTACAAGAACCACTGATTTTTGGCTCTCGTCTGAATGTGTCGAGAGAAGGACTTTTTCCTGCTTTGACAAACTTATTTATCAGTTCTCGTGCCACCACACTTGGAAGACTAATTCACATAGCAGAACCTGATCTAACGTCAAAGCAATGATAGAAAGTTAAAAAATAAAATAAACAAGAATGGTAACTCCTTTACTGACGAAGTGGAAAGAAACTATTACTAAAGAAGAATTTTAGGTATTGAAGGACTTTGCAAAAGGACAGATTCAGCCCAAGAAAGAAGATTTTTTTTCCCCAAGTATTTATGTGACACCTGGTTTGGAATTTTGTGATGGTTTTCTATTAAGGTGCAAGAATTTAATGTTGGTAGGAAAAGAACAAGTATCCGATGAAGCAGTGTACAAATGTTGTGTCAAAGCTTTTAATAAGAAATGCCTTGATGGTAAAATAGACACACCTTGGCATAATGTCTTACATTTAAAATGAAATTTCAAAACTTGAGTGGGGAGCACTTTATAAGTCACCTTTAAGTAAAAAAGCAGGAGATTTACAATGGAGAGTTTTGCATGGAATTGTAGCTGTCAATGCCTTTGCTTCAGTAATGAGCCGAGAAGTCAATCAAGAATGTCCCTTTTGTCTGCAAAGAGAAACAGTGTTCCATGCCTTCATGTATTGCAGTAGATTACGGCCTTTGTTTTTTTTGTTGTACAAGATGTGTTTAAATAATTTGATGAAATGTTCTCGATGGATGTTTTTATTTGTGGTTTTAAATATTCTTGCAAATGTTCATATGAATGTCAGTTGCTTAATTTTTTTATTGGGTGAAGCAAAGATGGCAATTTATATTAGTAGGAAAAGGAAAACTGAGGAGAATTCTGTATTGATGAAACAATGCTATATTCAAATATGATAAGGCCAAGAATTCTAGTTGACTTTTGCCATTATAAAGCAACAAAAAACGTAATATTTTTTTAACACAGATGGTGTGTAAAAAATGCTCTTTGCAGTGTAATTGAGGATGTTTGAATTAATTAACAGTTTTTTTTTGTTTGGTGACACTGTTATTGGTAAAAATGTGATCATGATGTCTGTTTCTTCTTGTTTAAAACTAAACAGTAATTAAATGGTACTTTTAAAATCTAAAATCTGTCTCACATCCTCTCTCTCTCTATCTCTGTCTCTCTCAGATGCTATTGAGTGCACAGTATGTCCAGACGAGTTCTGGTCCAACACAGATAAAGATCAGTGTGTCCCCAAAGGAGTAGAGTTTCTGTCCTATGAGGATCCTCTGGGCATCTCGCTGACCACTGCTTCCCTGCTTGGCATCTGCTTCTGTGCTCTGGTAATGATCATCTTCTGTCGACATCGTAACACTCCCATAGTACGAGCCAACAATTCAGAGCTCAGCTTCCTGCTTCTGTTGTCACTCAAACTGTGTTTCCTGTGTGTGCTGCTGTTCATTGGCCGACCACAGTTGTGGACATGTAAGTTAAGACATGCTGTGTTTGGCATAAGTTTTGTTCTGTGTGTCTCCAGTATCCTGGTTAAGACAATGGTGGTAATAGCAGTGTTCAAGTCCTCTCAACCAGAGGGCAAAGGATCTATGAAATGGTTTGGGACAACCCAGCAAAGATGTACTGTCCTCATCCTAACTGCACTCCAGGTAGTAATATGCATAGTCTGGCTATCAAATTCTTCTCCAGCTCCCCATAAAAACAGTCAGTATGTCAGTTCCAAAATTGTTTATGAATGTGATATTGGCTCAGTGGCTGGGTTTTCTCTGCTGTTGGGATACATTGGACTTCTGGCAGCAATAAGCTTTCTGTTAGCCTTCTTAGCAAGGAACCTTCCAGATCATTTTAATGAAGCAAAGTTCATCACTTTTAGCATGTTGATTTTCTGTGCTGTGTGGATTGCATTTGTTCCAGCATATGTGAGCTCTCCAGGGAAATATGCAGTGGCTGTGGAGATATTTGCTATTCTTGCTTCAAGTTTTGGATTATTAGGAGCAATATTTGCTCCAAAGTGCTTCATCATCCTTTTACATCCAGAGAAAAACACAAAAAAAGCCATCATGGGTAGACAAATAACTAAATAAATTGTTTTACTTAACTATGCTCTTAAATTGTGAACATTGTTTGTTGCATTTTAATTACTATTAATGTACCCATTTTGTTTACAGTTTTTCTCAATTGCTAAAACACTGAAACCCATTGGCTGAACTAAGTTCTCAGTTGCCTGACCTCATTTAGCTAATTGTGTAGTCTGTTGTCAATACCTTAAACCATAGGTCTAAAACTCAATTTCTGGAGGGCCGCAGCTCTGGGGTTTTGCTCCAACCCTAATCAAACACAGCTGATCTAACTAATCAAGGTGTTCAAGACCTTCAGCCCTCCAGGAATTGAGTTTAAGACCTATGCAAACCATTTGATGGTAAAACACAATGTGCAGATCTTGCTTAGACTTTTCAGCAAAACTCTAAACACATTCTTATTCTCAAAACACATTCTGCACTCTAATGCACATCATCCATGCTGGTAAACACAAGTAGCAACAATCAAATACAAATAGAGGAAAGATTTCATGTAAATAAACACAACCACTCAAAATTGATGTCACATTTATCAAATGTTGTGACACAACCGATATAAGCAAACAGGTTGTTGAAGGTGGGAAGGAGAGTGTCTAAGCATGGTTAGAAGAAACAATGTGAGAGGATGAGTGCAATGGGCAGTTTATGAACTAGTACCTCCCTCCATACTCGCCTTTCCTGAATCCGATTGAGGAGTTTTATGGAAAGTGTATGATAGACAACCCTACACCAGAGTGGATCTGCTGCAAGTCATGGATTTAGCATGTGGTTATATAGGTGAGGAATCATGTCAGGGCTGGATACGGCACACAAGATGCTTCTTCCCCCGTTGCTTCAGGAGAGACAATATTGGGTTGCATGTGATGTCAACGAAGTGTTCCTGACTCAGTCCAAAGACAAGAAGCAAATTGATCACGTTTCCACCTTTGATTTTTGTCCCTTTTATTATTGTATACTGTAGTACAGTGCATTGTAGGCTGTATTGTAATTATATGGCCCTGAACATTGAGATTAAAAATGTACTTCTCCCTGAGAGCTATGTTTTGTACTATGTGTTTTCTGTTTTGTGTTGTATTGTTTACTCACTGTTTGATAGTGCATATCATTTTGATCACTTTGTTTATTAATTGAGAGCAGTGCTTGATTTTGAACACAGGTAAAACTGTTTTGAGGCAAAAGTTTTATTTTGCAAGACAAGTCAGAAGTTTTGTTAATAGTGCTTGAAGATGAGGTTTTGTGTTTAATGGTGTAAGAAAATGGAGCAAGGGTTCAAAAATTGTGTTTTAGCAATCAAGAAAAACTAATACAAGCCTCAATATATTTGTCATACTTAGTCAAGCATAAACCTCTTTAGTGTCCCCATCAGGGTGAGGGGGTGGTGTTATCTATATAAAAAACATCTTAGTTTAAATAAAAAGTAATCATTTGAAAGTCCATCCATTCTCTAGTTTTCATATTTGATGATTGAATAATAAATTGTGTGGGTAGTGTAGAAAGGGTCAATAAACCGTCGCAGACACACTTTCTATTTGAGCACACGAATGCGTGTCGTTTATTCTTGTTTTCTTTTTAACTGCCACAAACAATATGGCGCTCCATAGCAACCACCATCTCCGCGAACCCAAAACAAAAAAACGGCATCACAACACTAGGGTCCTTAAAGGGGAAAAGAAATCTTCAGCTAAACACTGAGCAACAAAAAAGCATTGTGATAAGCTATATTGATATATTGTTATACATATATAAGCTATGGTGAATTATGTACTAAAAGGAATTATGTGTGTATAACTGTATCACCACAGTAGCACTTTATAATTAGTTTCAATTAATTGACCTAAGTTAAAGGGTTAGTTCACTCAAAAATAAAAAAAATATGTTATTAATTACTCACCCCATGTCAGTCAAAAGCCCAGAGACCTTTGTCGACTTGTAAGGTGGCTTCTCTTTTTCTTCTGTTCTCTTTTTTTTCTGTTTCTTTGCAGAGAAACAGAATCTGTCAGTCACAGAAGAAAGACAGAGCAAAGATATTTGTGTAAAAACACAATGCAAATGTTTTAATGACTGTAATAAAACCTGTCCAATATCTTATCTTACGTGATCGCAAGAATATGTGTAGAACAGGGGCGAACTCTCCCCAACTCTCATCTTCGCCGTGGGGATGTAAATCCATAAAATCTTCACTTGCTGTGTCGTCCAGCACAGCCAGACTGCAAACCAGCCCACGTCAGCGTTGAGTTGGTAAACACAAGATTGCTTGTAAAGCTTATTGTACAATTTTTTTTTCATCTCAAAATAAACTGGATTTTATGTTGGTCAGTGAGACCTGGCTGAACACAAGGGGATACTAGTCCTTTTTCTGAACTTGTGCTCACAAACTGTTCTTTTCTGAACTGACCTAGACTTTGTGGCAGGGGTGGTACAGTAAACTTGCCCCAGTGTTTAAAAGCAGTTACAGTTGTAAAGCTTGTTCAAGTTTTGAAGTTCTTTTATTTATCTTTTATTCTTTTATTAGGATGAAAATTATTATTTGTGCCTGGAATCCGTCTCTTCTTACTTAGTTTTTTCTGTGAATGAGCAGGATTTGAATGGGAGTAATATCAGGCAGTCCAGTGATGTCATTTTGAACACATTTTAATGACAAATTAACTGAACTATGTTACACGGTCAAAAATAATGTTTTGCTTCCATCTTTTATGACACAACTATTCTTTCATAGCCAGAAATGACATCCGTATAACTTCTGTATTAAATACAGGCCCGGCGCCAGGATGTCATAACTGAGGGGGCATTTTAGTCCCTCTTGTTCCTTTCATTTAGGCTATTTATTCACTTATTTATTATTACTTTGCATTACTTTCTAAGTTACTGACTTAAGGCAGTAATATACTTTTTATAATAATAATATGCACAGTTTTGCTATTACTGATTTTATCAATTAAGGTTATGCAACGATACTGTTTACATAAACGCAGACGGATCATGGCTTCAGTTCCAAATGAGTGGTTTAAATAATATTTTTACTCTCCTTATTTCGTTCCATTTTATTTCAGATAATATAAATGTTTAAAGTTTTAGGTAAAGACATCAAACTATGCCCACACATGCAAGCTAACCCATGGTTAGACTATTTTATAACGGTAAATAAATATAGTGAAATCCACATAACAGAGTCATCATGATTCACGTTGCCTATTACCCAACTAATCATCTATCAGTGTTAGGAAAAAGTTAAATGTTACAATCTATTGTCATTAAAAAAAATAGTAGCTAAATGTATTACTTAGTTAAATTTTAAGGCATTACTGTAGCCAGAAAAATACTTTAAAAAAAGAAATTCACAGTTATTACCATAAAAATTAGTTAAATTTTGGCATAACACGCAACTCAATAGGCTATATAACTTTTGTTTCATAATTTTAAAGGTAAAAATAAAGATTTATGTTAGGCTATCGTAAGTGGGGGTTTTTCGTGATATTGTCCGGTTGGCATTTGTAAAAACGCCACCATAAACCATTAGGCCTACCCCATTTTATTTATTTATTTAGCCTATTTTAATAACTTGTTTTTAGGTTACATTTTCATTTTTAGGGCCATAAGCTACAAGTCAATATAAAACCGATATGCTAACTGTTTTAGCCATTAAAATAGGTCTACAATATATTTTTTGGTGTTTAATTTTGCATGAGCAAATAGCAGTATAGCCTAAATTACATATTTTTAAAAGATTATCATTCAGCCTACCTGCAGCGCATGTGAGAGGTTGATCCGCGGCAAATTCACCTAAAAACTATACCTTTTTCATTTATAGGCTAACGCTGTAAACTTGACTTCGCAGGCCGATCATCTTTAAACTCAAAAGGCATTTTTAAGTGTCCTAACTTGAGACGGCTGCTGTGTAATGGGATGTTTCTTTTCACAACTGTGAAAGTGCATATTAGCGATTTCAAATTGAAAGCAAACATTCAAAAGGGTTCTCCGTTTTGTCAATTTTAGCTTAATTTTAATAATATTGATAATAATGAATATAATAAATTAAAATATTAATTATAGTGTAAACTACTGTGGGAATGTGCAGTGTCCAACTAAACATTTTTATTAGTCTACATATCCCTTAACTGAAAAACTATGAAAATGACTGGCAGTTGCGTTTCTGCTAAAAGTAATTTAACAGCAAATTTCTAATGTGTTTTTTCCTTTTAGAGCTCAATAGTTCTGGTAAAGTCCAGACTTCAGAGTTGAAGTTCAGTTTAGTTTAGTTCAGTGTGGTCTAAATTTCACTGCTGAAAGTTCAAACACCGCAGAGCAAATCCACCGAAGCACAGTTCCACAAGTCCCGATCTGAGCAAGCCAGTGGCGAGGAAAAAACTTCACCAATTGACGAAGTGAAGGGAAAAAAAAAACCTCGAAAGAAACTAGGCTCTGTTGGGCACGACCATTTTTCATCTGGCCAAACTTCCTGTTCAGAGCTGCAGTCTAGGCGCTGGAGGCTGAAGAAGCTGGACGTCCATTGTGGAGAAGCTGCAGGTGTGAGTAGGGCACCGGCAGGCGGTCAGGTTGGCCTGCAGGATCAATGTGGGGACTCGTTTATCACAGTGGTCATTAATAACATTATTACAACTGCAAAGTTTTTTTGGAGTCAAATGGTATTTTTGAAAAATTTCAATCCGTGTTTAGGAAACACCACAGCACTGAGATTGCACTTTTAAAAGTGTTGAATGATGTTTTATTATTTACAGTTTTGGGGTACACTGTGATACTTTTACTATAATATCTAGGCACTGCATTCGACACAATTGATCATATAATCGGTATATCTTGCCATTAAACGTGTGGGCATCACAGTTTGTGCTCTCAATTGATTTAGATCCTATCTTGAAGACAGAATATTTTCTGTTTGTCTTGATGTTTTTTTTCTTCATCTGGCTCTATTTTACATTTTGGAGTTTCTCAGGGCTCATTTTTGGCCCCATCTCTGTTCTCATTGTATTTGCTTCCTCTGGGGTCCATCCTTACGAAGCATGGGATGTCATTCCATTTCTATGCTGATGACACCCAAATCAACCTGCCCTTGAAGACAAATCATAAAAGAGGCCTAGAATCACTAAACTAGTGTGTGTCTGACATTAAGGGCTCTATTTTAATGAAGCGCAAAGTCTAAAACGGTCTAAAACAAAAGGAGCAAAAGCACTAAGGGCATGTCTGAATCCACTTTTGCTATTTAAAGGATGGATAAAATGGTCAGTGCACCAGTGCATGGTCCAAAAGGGTTGTGCTTATTCTCTTAATGACTTATGGGTGTGTTTTGAGCATAACATGCATTAAACCAATCTCATCTCTTATTCCCTTTAATATTCAGTT
>CAIGQV010018227.1:25899517-25919766 GCA_903798115.1 Danio jaintianensis | reverse complement strand
GGTCGGTTTTGGCAGCTGAGCCGAACCAGACGGTGATTGAAGTGCAGGAGATGATCAAATTTAAGACTTTTTCAATGCTTTTAAGACCCCGCGGGTACTCTGAAAAAAACTATTCAGTCCACAAAAATGAAAACAAAATGGCAAAAGAAACTACTTGCAGACTTCACTGGAATAGTTGGGGGTGGGGGCGGGGCGGGGGGGGGGGGGAAGAATGACTGTAAATATCCAGGAACAAAAATAAATGAATAAATAAATTTAAAAAAATAGACAGGCCAGTAGAAACAAAGGCAGGTGTAATGGTCAGAACCAGGACATTATAAATTCCGGTAGTACAAGAGCAAAGACTCTGCAGGGCAAGCCAGGGACTACACAGAAAGGCTGGGAAGGTAGGGAGAGAGTCCTGGAGTCAAACAGAAAAAGGTTAACCAAAAGCAATCAGTTCACCTATATTTGCCGTTGCAGGGTCAGAAGCAAACAACAATCCGGCAAAGAACAGCACAAACAAAGAAAATAAATAGGGGAGCCAATGAGGAGAAAATGAGCAAAGACAGGCGAAACAAATCAACTAAATGAATGAAAACGAGGGGGCGGAGAGAAACAATCAGGAACACAAACAAAGGATCGTGTGGCTAATACAAACAAACAAAACAGATAGCTCCAGCTGATCAGGCTGGAGTCCTGACACAGGTTACATTTTCAAACAGTTATTGTGTTATTTCTCCATGAGCTCAAAGTAACTAATCTGACAAAAAAAGACAAAGACAAACAAGGATAACAGCACATACTGTAAAAAAGGAAAGAAAAGAAAAGCAATCATTTTCCGTAACATGTCTGAAATTTGCATCACCCTTTGAATACATATAACAGGTTTACACATTTCAGCATTTAAAACAGCAAAAGATGTCCTACTCAGAGCAGAGGGGAATGTTGCATGTCCTCAGTCATGGCTTTAAAGCCATAGTTTCCCCGAAAATGAAAATTCTGTCATTATTTACTCACCCTTCACTTGTTTCAAACCTTTATGGGGTTTTTTTCTTCTGTTGAACACAAAAGAATATATTTTGAAGACAGCTGGAAACCTGTAACCATTGACTTCCATAGTATTATTTCCTACTATGGAAGTTAATGTCAAAATATCTTATTTTTTGTTCAATAGAAGAAACTCGTAAAGGTTTGGAACCAATTAAGGGAGTAAATAGTGAGTATATTTTCTTTTTTTGGTGAACTATGTCTTTAAGACCTTTGGGTGGTGGAATTAAGTAGCAAGTAACAAAACACGTTTCAACACATCTGGAAAACAAGTAATCCATTGACTTCCTTAATGCAAAAGCAAAATGGTTAATGTCCTGTATTAAAAGTTTCAGAGCTACAGAGAGCAAGAACGTGCAGTCCTTTGCATAATGGAGTTAGTGTCTTCAGTCTGTAAAAATATATCTTTCAGTGCATTCATGTCTAAAAGTTTTCAATGTCGTTCCAGTTTTTTGAACCATGTAGACAAACAGTGAATGTCCTAATCACCGTAACATTATAATGTTACGTGGTAAAAACTTTGGAGATAGCTTGCTGCCATCTAAATTTATCAGTACCTTGAGACTTTAAGGATAGCTTGAGTTAAGTCCAAAGAAGATCCAAATGAAATACTCTTTAGGTTTTGTAGCAGATTTACACTCTCTTTCACAACTCCAACACCACCGGCTCCTCCTCAGCACCAGCATCTTCCTTGCAAATCACAAAAAGCCCCAGAGTTGTCTTGGAAATTCTTGCTTCTGCTGCTTCAGGGTTGCTGTCCTAAAATAAACAAGTAAATAAATATTAAATAATTTAATAATAATAATAAATAAATAAAACATAAATACTTTTTTTTAATTTCAGTTAAATACTGGCAACATCCAGACTGTCAATGTATGTTAGGTTGTATACAAACCTGGAATTCTTTGACGACTGCTGTCATGTCCTCATTTTCTTACATACTCATATTTGCTTGATGAGACTCAATTGATGTGTCACCTCACTGATATTTTGACAGAATTATACCAGATTAAAAATAGCAGTATAATAAAAACTTGATAAAGTATAGTTTATACTACATTCTAAAAAATACTTGGTTATTTCTGTACACACATTTGTATATATATTTTAATAACTCACCTAGTGGATACTTCTGTGCCGCACACTTTACCTTGCCAAATTCTCAAGATCTAAAAGTAAAACATACATAAGTGTGAGAAAAGTAACACGTTTACAAAGTAAAACAAGTAAAGTTTACTTTTATATATATATAACAACAACAATAACTGTAATTGAGTGGTTGCCCTAAACTGGAGACAATGTGGAATGTCACAACAATGAGGTCTCTGAAATAGTAAAGACGACATATAATTTGTGTTTTGTAATGAAATTACAACTCTGCATTAGAAAATGCATGATCAACAAACATTACGTACACAATTTGTTTTACATAAACCTTTACAAGTAGCTTGCATATATTCTTATAAGTAATTGTCAAAAAAAAAAAATCAATACTTACAAAGAAATTGATCCTTTCTGGACACAATTTTAACATAACATGATCCTACAAACTTTTAAATGGAACTTTCAAATAATGTCAAGTTTGTACAGTGCTTCATCTTGTGAAGCATAGAAATGCAATATAGTTACGTTGAGATGGCTAACGTTAATCTATTAAAAAGATGAATATAGTAGATCATATATAGTTTATAATGCTTCAAATTGCATATAAGTGATAACAGATTAGTTTATTTTACAACAAATCATAATGTTTAACGTGTTCTATTGACATGGCACTGTTTAAAAAAAAAATAATGCAATCAATCTGCTTAAATGCAAAAAGGATGCACATAAGTTATTCAAATGATATAATTTTAAAATAGCAAGGGACGCCAGTAAATACCTAACGTTAATTTGCCATAATATGACGATGAATCAATATCGATTATATCAAAGAATCATGTCATAAAATAGTTTAAGTCTACATCGATCACAAATAAAGAAAATATCTTACCTTGTAACGTATAATCTCCTAATCAGTTCTTCACTATTTATTCCTTGCTACCGTTGTCACCCTCGCACATTAGTTAACCAACTTCCCCGCCTTCAGTGTTTCAAATCGATGTGCATGCCTGCCTTTGTGCCTTCAGTGTTCTTAATCTATACGCACTATTCTTAATCTATATCACCATTTGCTCTTTACTGCAACAAATTAGGTATGGTTTGTGTAATTTGATCAGGTTTGTTTTGAGTCTAGTAAATTCATGTTGAGACAGCATAATTTGTATCAATAATAGTTATTTTATACTTTTTAAACTAAGTTATTTAAATAGTTTGCTTAATTTGAGTTACAGGCAAGAATCATTTTTTGGAGTGTACAGCATCAATTCATATTGGGAATGACAGATACAAGTCCTGCACTGTGGCCAGAGGGATTTTGAGCCATTCTTCTTGCAGAATAGTGGGCAGGTCACTATGTGTTGCTGGTGAAGGAAAACGTTTCCTGACTTGCTCCTCCAAAACACCCCAAATGGGCTCAATAATATTTAGATCTGGTGACTGTGCAGGAGATATGACTTTGGGAGATTTTCAACTTCACTTTCATGTTCATTAAACCACTGTCACCAGTCTTGCTGTGTGTATTGGTGCATTATCATCCTTATACATGGCACCCCCTTCAGGATACAATGTTTAAACCATTGTGTGCACATGGTCCTCCAGAATAGTTCGGTAGACCTTGTTAGCACATCTAGCACAAGTATTGGGCATAGTAAATGCCATGATATTGCAATCCAAACCATGAATGATCCACCCCCATGCTTCACTCTGGGCACGCAACAGTCTGAGTGGTACACTCAGGGCTGCCCACTCTCACGCATTCAGCGCAAGAGTCAGGCAAGTGACAGTATTCTTCTCATGCTCTTACACCATTTTCGTTATATAAAGACATTTTTCTTTATGTGCAACCGAACCAATGCTGGTGAAAGCAATGTAGTTTAATAAAAAACAAATTGACGCATATGCTCAGAAAACATACCCGTGTTCCTCATGCACCACTCCTGCTTAACGCTGACGTGCTGCTCACGTTCCCGCTCCCGGTATGAATCCCAGTTGTGAACATGCATGCTGAAAAAATACGCTGTGCTTGTGCCGTTAATGCGTTGTGAAACCGGCCTAACAACCTTTCAGGTGTTGGCACGCAGTGAGTTTTGAAAGTCGACAAAACTAAAGTTTAAATAATATGATGATGATAATCTTAGGGGGCTGGGGGCATAGGCGTGGGGCATAACTTCTCACTCCAAGCTAAAACCAAAAGTTGGCAGTCTTGGGTACACTTCTTTGGGGCTTCACCACACTGTAACTCTCTCAGGTGTGGAAAAGACAGTGAAGGTGGGCTCATCAGAGAACAATACATGTTTCACATTGTCCACAACCCAAGGTTTTCGCTGCGTGCACCACTGAAACATGTTGGCATTGGTGCGAGTGACCAAATGTTTGGCTATAGTAGCCTGGCCATGTATATTGACCCTGTGGAGCTCCCGATGAACAGTTTTAGTGGAAACAGGAGAGTTGAGGTGCACATTTAATTCTGCAGTGAGTTGGTCAGCTGTGGTTTTGGATACAATTCAGTTTAGCACCCAGACATCCCTTCCAGACAGCTTCTTCTTGGGTCCACATTTACTCATGTTGGATGTGGCCCATCCTTCTTTGTGGTATGCTGACATTACCCTGGATACCGTGACTCTTGATACATCACAAAGACTTGCTGTCTTGGTCACGGATGTGCCAGCGAGACCCGCACCAAAAATGTGTCCTCTTTTGAACTCTGATATGTCACCCATAATATTGTGTTTTGCAATATTTTAAGCAAAACTGTGCTAGAATGTGCAATCAATAAAGATTGGCCACCAGGCTGGTCAGATTTAGCCATTAAACCTCCAACGCTAAATTGGCCAGTGTTTCAGTTTAATTGTCCAACTCCTGTATATGATAAGTGTGGTTTACTTATAAACTAATTTTGAGAGGATCACGTGCTTATAATTGAACACAGCTGGTACCGCATCAGCTCCGTATATTGCACCAATCAGATGAATACTGACACACTATAAATAACCAGAGCTTTCCACTTCAGTCATCTTCGTCTTGAAGAACCTCCGTCCGCATTCGCTCTTACAAGCTGCAGACTAAGCAACCGACCAACTGACAGCAACACCAGCAACAACAACTATCCAGAACACAAACCCACTGGACCACCCCACTCCGCCTGAGACGCCCACGGCTTCTCACCCTCACCCAGCCCCGCGAGGCTCCATACATGAGCCCGAGGCCTCTACTAGAGGCCGAAGAATGACCCGCTCCACTTCCGCTCGTCTTCACCAAACTGGATCCCCATCTCCCTCCGTACCAAGACAACAAATTAATTCACCTACCTCATCATATGCTTCTGCCACCTCCTTCATCCACCCGACAAAAAGGATCACAGTCACGGAACTCCGGAAACATCTCTCAGACCTCGGCATCCATGCTCCACGATCCCTCAATAAACCGGAACTCCTCAAACTGTATTCCAATGCCACATCAGACTCCCACCCTTCCCTCACATCACCAGCAAGAGAAACCACCAGGAAATCCAGCTCCCGTCTCACTTCATATCCTTCACAAGGGAAAAGAAAAGACAAAACAAAACACATCTCCCGCCATACACCCGCTAGACCACTCCCCCAGGAATCCCAGGCTTCACAAACTACATCACCCAACACCAACCTACAGGAGTCCAACCAAATGAACTACAGTTCCCACCCTTGTCTTCCCCAACCTTACTCTACCTCTCTTTCCTAGCCTCCAGCCCCCCTTTCTAGCTCTCCAAACAGCCCTAACCTTCCCTCCACTTCAGCTACCCACTTCCTTCCTTCTAACTCTATTCCTTCAGCCCTCTCCCAAACTCAAGCTCTTACCCTCCCTCCCCAATCCTCTGCTTCATGCTCCATTCCTTATCAGTCTTTAACTACCCAACCTAACCATCCTTCCTTCTTTCCCTCTTCTTCACTCCCCCTGCACTCACCAGCACAGACCCTACCCAGCATGCCACCATCCCTGCACCAGCTTCCGTCTCACGCCCCTCTTTCACCCTCTCGACAGCCACACCCCTCCCCTCGCCACATAACGCTCCAGCCCTGGAACCTCCCCAAGTCTATCAGAACTTTCAACTATCCCCCTCAGATGCCTTATCTAATTCCCAAACCACACTCCTCATTAAAGGCATTCAGAAATCCCCCACCCCCCAATTCCAGACTACCCATTACACTTAACATCCTCTCCAAATGTATAAACACACTACGCAAAGGCTACCAGATCATCCACACAGCTCGGACCCTCGACGCAATGTTCATCCTAGCCTTTTACGGCTTCCTCAGATGCTCAGAAATCACAATCACATACAAATTTAAGCCCACTACCCACCCCACCATCTCCGATCTAACTTTGCAGGATAAAGAAACCATTTCTTTCTTTATCAAGCAGAGTAAGACAGATAAAATTTGCAACGGGCACTTCATTTACATTTTTTACCTCCCCTCCCCCACACACCCCTTCCAAACCCTCCAGGCATTCCTACAGCTTAGGAATTCCCAAGACCCCAACCCTTCCTCCCCACTTTTTACTGATGACGCTAACCGTCCAGTAACTAGTTTTTGGTTCCAAAAACACCAAAAAGAAATACCACGTATATCCGGCTTCCCCCCCGAATCATTCTCCAGCCATTCCTTCTGAATTGGAGCTGCCACTACAGCAGCACACAACGGGCTCTCCCAAAACCAAATCCAGGCCCTCGGCCGCTGGTCCTCGAATGCCTACATCCGACTCAGCCGATATCACCTCAAGGAAGCCCAGCTGTCTCTCACCAGACGACATCCACTATCCAGAGCACAAGGGCATGAGCATGACTCTGCCATTTCCTCTTCCTCCCCCTCTTTCCAGCGTCTAGTTTCTCCGCTACTTTCCCTTTATTCTAGCGTCGAGTTCCTCCGCTAACTTTTCTTCCTTCCAGCGTCGAGTTTTAACTCTTTTTAACTCTCACTTTAACTCCTCCCTCTCTTTTTCTTTTCTTAATGCGAGCTCCCCCCCCCCCCCCCCCCTCCCTCACTCTCACTCCCACTCACCATAGCTCTATCTCCCACGGAGTTTCCAAGAGCTTCGACTCCCAAGAGCCCGTTCCCCGGCCACCCGCTCACCTTTCATGCTTCCAGCAAGAGCCTCCAATGCCCCTTCCCTCTCCTTTCTAGCGTCGAGTTTCTCCGCATCTCCTTCCCTTCCTTCAAGCGTCGAATGCTTCTGCTCTTTCCTCCATCCCCTTCCTCTTCCAGCTCCCCCTCCACCTCTAACTCCCTACCCCCTTTCCAGTGTCGAGTTACTCCGCTACTTTTCTTTTTTGAGCGTTGAGTTGCTCCGCTACTCTTTTCTTTTTCTGCATAAGCCATCACTCCCCTAGCTCTGATTCCCCCAGAGTCTCCCCGAGTTTGACTCCCACCGGAGTCATGCCCCCCCCTGCCCACTTCACCCCCTCTTCTGCAGGAGTCCTCACCACCCAAACACCTACCCCGACTCCCGCAGGAGCCTGTCCACCCTGGCTCCGACCCCTGCAGGAGCATCCCTCGAATCTGACTCCCACGGACTTAATCACAGCCCCTCCCAAGCCCAACACTCAGACTCTCCCAAGAGCCTGTTTCCAACTCCAGCCTTGCTTTCCTTCTCCACCCTTCAATTTCATATCCAGCAGCCGGATATAGCATTGATCTTTAGCTTTTTTTTTTTTTTTTTTTTCAATAAGCGGCTGCTGTCCCAAGCTAAAAGCATTTTGGGGAGTTCTCAAGACCCACCTGAGCTCAAACTGTCCTTTCGCCCTTCATACGGGAGGGAGCCCCGGGCTTAAGGATATTCTGAGCTCAGGGCTCTCTCCCGGGACAGCATGCCAAATACGCTTTATTATCAATCATCATCTAAGTGTGAACTCTTGAAGTGTGGTTTATTTATAAACAAATATCGAGAGGATCACGTGCTTATGATTGAACACAGCTGGTACCGCATCAGCTCCGTATATTGCACCAATCAGACGAATACTGACACACTATAAATAACCAGAGCTTTCCACTTCAGTCATCTTCGTCTTTAAGAAATCCCCCCTTCCACCCCTACTCCTCCCCTTCTCTGATAGGGCAGCACGGCGGCCAGTGGTTAGCACTGTTGCCTCACAGCAAGAACGCCGCTGGTTCGGCCCTTCACCGGGCCAGCCGGCGTTTCTGTGCGGAGTTTGCATGTTCTCCCCATGTCCGTGTGGGTTTCCCGGTTTCCTCCCACCGTCCAAAGACATACACCATAAGTAAATTAACTATTCCAAAGTAGCATCTTAAGACAACCCTTAGCCAGATATTTCCTGCACGTTCACAAGCAGGGGAGTTCTCGAGACCCACCTGACCTCAAACTGTCCTCTCGCCCTTCATACGAGAGGGAGCCCCGGGCTCAAGGATATTCTGAGCTCAGGGCTCTCTCCCGGGACAGCATGCCAAATACGTTTTATTATCAATCTTCAGCTAAGTGTGAACTCTTGAAATCGGTGGGAAGGCGATATTGTAATTTCAAGGGAGGCACATTAGGCACCACCTGCTATTTTAATGTAACACCCTTTCCAACCTTCATCATAAATGTGCAGACATAATTGGAAAGAGAGAGAGAGAGAGAGAGAGAGAGAGAGATGTGGATCATTCTAAACATATGCTTGTGTTTGTCTAAATGTATCTCTGCAGATACAATCCTCAGATTAGACACATGTCAGCTCCAGGGACACTTCATGTTGAATGGGGTGTACAAGCACGGAGATGTTATACTAGGAGGGTTGTTTGATGTTCACTTACTCACAGTTTTCCCACAGCTGAGCTTCAGAATGCAGCCAAAGCCACCATACTGTGAAAAGCAAGCCTGTTTTATTTTTGCTGTTACATTGTAATTTTTTTAAGTAAAAAAAAAAATCACTGTATATTTTTAACCAGTTGTTTATGTGAAGGCTTCATGACTGATGTGTGCTTCTAACTGTATCTACAATGCATTCATATTTTAATCTTGGTTATTATCCCTTTTATATCAATTGATGTCAAAATTTTCCCTTTTTTTAGATTCAGTATGGAAAACTTCAAATCGTCACAGACAATGGCTTTTACTATAGATGAGATCAATAAGAATCCAAATCTGCTGCCCAACATCACTCTTGGATACCATCTTTATGACAACTGTGTGAGACTAGCAATGGCCTTTCGAGGTGCCAT
This sequence comes from Danio jaintianensis, assembly GCA_903798115.1. Classification (NCBI taxonomy): domain Eukaryota; kingdom Metazoa; phylum Chordata; class Actinopteri; order Cypriniformes; family Danionidae; genus Danio; species Danio jaintianensis. Next base: position 25,910,443 of record CAIGQV010018227.1, on the reverse strand, counting down.
GTCACTGGCTAGTGGGACTGAGGAATCCTTCTCCAACTTAAATTGCACTGGCCCTCCTTCGGTGATTGGGATTGTGGGAGATCCAGGTTCAACTCCTTCTATTGCAATTTCCAGTATTCTGGGGCTGTTTCATGTACCTATAGTAAGATGGGATTTTACACACACACACGCACACACACACACACACACACACACGTGTGTGTGTTTTCATTTATAAGTTACATTTTTATCTTTTTATCTCCAAATTTATCTTTATTCATTTATAAATTGAATGCTGAACACAACACAATACCTCTATCTCATGTCTTCTCCCTCTCCTCTACTTAGGTTAGTCACTACGCCACCTGCACTTGTTTGAGTGACAAGAAAAAATACCCCTCTTTTTTCAGAACAATCCCTAGTGATGCCTTTCAGGTGCAGGCTATGGTTCAGATTTTGAGGCATTTTGGATGGACCTGGGTTGGCCTTCTTTACAGTGATGATGACTATGGTACCTATGCAGCACAGTCCTTCCAAAAGGAAGTTCAGCTTTTTGGAGGTTGTATTGCTTTTTATAAAATACTGCCCCAAAACAACCCTAGAGATATTCAGAATATAATGGGTGTGATTCAGGCCTCTACAGCTAGTGTGATAGTTGCTATTTCTACTTCATCTTATCTGCTGCCTTTGATGGATGAAGTGGTATTGCAAAACCTGACAGGTAGACAGTGGATTGCAAGTGAAGCTTGGGCCACCACACCGGCATTTCGCACTCCACGCTTTCTGCCCATTCTGAGGGGAACAATAGGCATTGCTGTCAGACGTGGTGAGATCCAGGGACTTCTTGAATATCTGTTACTTCTTCGTCCTAGCAGTGATCCAAGAAATAATTTGCTGAGAATCTTTTGGGAGAACATGTTTGGGTGCAGTTTCGCATCACAAACAGTAGGTGAGCAAGTGAAAAAGTTGTGCACAGGACAGGAGGATCTGAGCACCACAAACACAGCATACACTGATATTTCAGGGTTGAGAGGCCCTTATAATGTTTATAAGGCAGTTTATGCCCTGGCACATGCACTTCATGGGCTGATGCAGTGTGAAGAGGGGAGAGGACCATTCAGTGGGAACAGCTGTGCTGACATAAAAAATCTGAAACCCTGGCAGGTAAGACCCACAGGGATAGTGTAGATACTTTCCAGACAAATAGAAGAAATAAATGTGGAAATACAAAATGCCTCATATATTTAATTTAAATATCAGATAAACATGTAACTCCTGTCATGTCCACAAACTGTAAAGCTGATCCACTACCTACAAAAAGTGAACTTCACCACAGGCTTTGGGGATTGTGTGTCATTTGATAAGAATGGAGATGCTCTGCCCATCTATGATGTGATAAACTGGCAACCAAGCTCTGATGGTTCAATAAGGGTCCAAACAGTTGGTGTAGTAAATAAGGGGGTGACAACAGGTATGGTGCTCACTTTGGTTGAAGATGCAATATTCTGGAACTTTGAAACAAAAAAGGTAATTAGACATTACACATCAATGTCACCATGAAAAGTCAAACTAGAATAAATTAACAAAAAACCTTAAAAGAGATGACAAAACATGACTTTTTTCAGCCCCCGCAGTCTGTGTGCAGTGAGAGCTGCCCCCCAGGCACCAGAAGAGCCAGAAGAAAGGGCCTTCCTGAATGTTGTTATGACTGCCTGCCATGTGGAGATGGAGAGATTTCTAATAGAACAGGTGAAAAGATTATTAGCAAAATATTAAAACAATTTCAGTGTCCTCTAAAATTCAGTTTTTCAGTTGTTGTTTTTTTACATTCAGATGCGACTGAGTGCCTGGTGTGTCCATATGAGTTTTGGTCCAATCCAGAAAAGGATTATTGTGTGCCCAAACAAGTTGAGTTTTTATCCTATGAGGATCCTCTGGGCATCTCTCTGACCACCGCTTCCTTGCTAGGCATCTGTTTTTGTGCTCTTGTGATGATCATCTTCTCTCGTTATCATAACACTCCCATAGTACGTGCCAACAATTCAGAGCTCAGCTTCCTGCTGCTGGTGTCACTCAAATTGTGTTTCCTGTGTGTGCTGCTGTTCATTGGCCAGCCAGAGTTATGGACATGTCAGTTAAGATATGCTGTATTTGGCATAAGTTTTGTCCTGTGTGTCTGCAGCATTTTGGTCAAGACTATGGTTGTAATAGCTGTGTTCAAGTCGTCTCGCCCAGAAGGCAAAGATGCAACGAAATGGTTTGGACTACTTCAACAAAGATGTACTATTCTGGTCTTAACAACCATCCAGGTTGTTATATGCACAGTATGGCTATCAAATGCATCTCCAACACCCCAGAAAAACCACCAGTACATCCGTTCTAAAATAGTATATGAATGTGCCATTGGCTCAGTGGCTGGTTTTTCTCTGCTATTGGGATACATTGGACTGTTGGCAGCAATAAGCTTCCTGTTAGCCTTTCTGGCCAGAAATCTTCCAGATAATTTCAATGAAGCAAAGTTCATTACTTTTAGCATGTTGATTTTCTGTGCTGTGTGGATTGCATTTGTTCCAGCATATGTGAGCTCTCCAGGGAAATATGCAGTGGCTGTAGAAATTTTTGCCATATTAGCTTCGAGTTTTGGTTTATTGGTGGCCATATTTACACCAAAATGCTACATCATTCTTTTACATCCAGAGAGAAACACCAAAAAAGCCATCATGGGAAGATAAATGCAAAATGTGTTGTTTTCCATCATTCCACTTATTGAGACAGAACCTTCTCTATGTAATAAAAGTATATGTATGAAATACATATGAAAAGCTGCCATTTATATTACCTTGTCCTTCTTCGTGTTTAGGTACAAATAACACACTTTGGTATGGCCAGTATAATTTTCTAGGAAAAGTCTATTTACATCTTTTACATTTATGTGAGTAATTACAGAGGAGGATCCACACATGCTAGATGATGCCACAAAGAGGGAGCACCAAGATGTATAATTAAAGTCCTCTCTAAGACATGTTAAAATCAGCCACTTCAATTTCCTTATACTGTAAAATCACTCCAGTGTTTTTTTTTTTAAAGAAATCATGTCCTAAAAAACAAAATCCCAGATATTTAAATAGGGTGTATTGGTGAAGCGTGTGACCAAGAGAGCCAGATGGTAACATTTAAGTATAGGGACCAATTTTCAATATTAAAGTTGCTTAATAGCAGTGGTGTATAAAGTACTTAAAAAGTCACTGTTTGGAATATTACTTCAGTAAAAGTTTTAAAGTATCTGATATTTATTATACTTAAGTATCAAAAGTATTTTTTACTATTTAATGTAGGCTACTTAAGTACTGAAAGTAAAAGTAAATGCTGTAAATAAAAGCTTTTTTTTTTTTATTAATAGCCTACGTAGAAAAAATTATTAACAGCCAGTAAATAATAAAACATTTTCTATACGCAGGGCAGCATGATTTTGTTTAGTTTTAACTCTGTTTCATACATTTAATTTTAATAAAAAAAGGCTAAATGTTAAGGTAAAATAATAATAAAAACGGAGATTCACATTTGAAAAAACAAACAAACAAATTTTTTTATTTCAAATGTAAACATTTTTAAACACTGTTGGCTGCTGAATCTCAACTTTACCTAGATGTGTTTTTTTGAAGTTGGTTGGTGAGTTTTAAACACCAATATTTCTTTAGCTTTTCCAGTTTGTTCATTCTTGTGTTCATCTTTGTCACAGCAGTTGTTTATCAAAGCAGTAACAGGTACCACCGATCTTGGTGTTATTGTCGAGTATAGAGCTCGAGAACGTGTCGTAAGCAACGCAATGCGTTCTGGGTGTTTAGGACAAGGGAGCCTTATTCCTATTGATCTCTATTGATTTTTTGTATCATACACTCATCCGCAATAAACTGTAAATGCTCATACTACAGGTAATGAAGAACCATTGGAGACAGAATGTTATGGAATCCATATTATCAGCCTCTCAGACACACAAAGAGCATTTATAAAGGTATATACATATTAGTCCATTTTATTCTGAGTGTTTGAGAGATTTTTTTTTACATGTTTTAGACATTAATTTAGTTGTTCTAGCGTAAAACGAGATAAAAAGCCGTTTAAATGCAAGCGCAGTCAGGCACAGCAAGCTAGCGTAGTTACTCCAATGAAAATACTGGGGTGATATGGGGAAAAATAATGGGGAAATACTGAGATAAATTTGCATATTTTAAAAGAAATGGTGCAGAACAATGGAATTTAATGCAGTGCTTCTTGTCTAGACCCACTTTATATTGGATATCAATCAGACAGTGAAGATCATTGATTTTTAAAGAAAACAAACCTTTACGCAGCGACTTTGTAACTGCATGGCCATTCACAGGAAGTGCTTAAGCTGGGTTACTGAAAATGAAAAGTCCTTGTGCATATACCCTATTATCAGCGTGTCGTGAACCGAACACGAACAGTACATGCCTGCTGTGACTGACTGACACCATCGTCTGAACTGAACCTGAACCTTCTGCAGCGTAAACGAATCAGTGATCTATTTTTTTAACCGATTCATTGATTTGAACTGAACCTGAAAGATCAGGTTCGTGGAAAAGAACTGAACTTACCATCACTGTTATCAATTGTTTGCTAGCAAGCACAACATGCATGGATAGGCTTGTTCAGAAAATTAAGTTCCCCAGCGGGAGGGGAACTACAATGCTATGTGGAAACTTCCACTATGGGGATTTCGTCAGAAAGCCAATCATTCTGAAGAGTAATTAAACGGGCCAATGAAATGCCAATGAGTTGGCGGTGTCAACGCGTGCACAGCTGGCAGCAATCATAATCAGCTTGTGAATAAGAATGCCGGCTGTGCCACACAACCACACCTTTTCGCTTTCAGAAGCCTCATGTGCACTCTGAAAGAGACGTTTTGCTGTCATCCTCCGACTTTGGTGGAGAGAGAGTGAGAGAAAGCTGCCGTCTTCTGAGAGGCTGATTTCTCCCGGTTCCAGCGCGAGCAACAACGCGAGCAGCGGTGGTCGAGCTGGGTTTCTCCTGTCCCTGGGCGTTTCGCTGGACCGGTACTTTAAGAGCGGTGCGTATAAATTTAAGCAAATTTCCTAAAAGAGCAACACGGTCGGGCAGCGCGTCTTTTTAAAGACGTCGCTCCGACCGTGCGTTTCTGGATGCGGTGGTTTCCTGTCCACGGATGATGGGCACGAGCACTGTATTGCATGTCTGGGGGACCAGCATGTTAATGCGGTGCTCGCGGGCAGCGCATGCCATCACTGCGATGGCATGTCTGTTGCGCAGCTAAGATCGCGGTTCGCTCTTGCAAAAGGGCGAACCACCCCTGTTGTCCCCCGCAAGTAGCGGTTGGCACTCGGGCAGATCTGAGGGTCACAGTGGGGGTCAATCCGCCGCCCTCGGGCTTGCGGACCTCCCATTCCTCAGCGCGCTCCATCCAAGCTTCGAGTGAGAGAAGCGCACCATCCTTTGGGAGGGTCGCCCTCTCACTCGATGACACCGAGGACCAGATTTCCATCGCTGCATCGGAGGGTGGGCTGTCATTTTCCGATGACAATTCGGACCCGCTTCCTCCCTCAGGGGTGGTAAGCGAGGCTCCGGATATGGCATCTGATATGATGGCCGTGCTAACCCGGGCTGCTTCGGCGACGAGGCTGGAGATGGCTTGTCCCCCAGCTTCGCCGCCGGACCGATTAGACGGGTGTTACGTGGAGGATAAGAAGGGGAAACCCTCTAAGCCTCCCGTCCCCTTCTTCCCGGAGGTGCACAGTAAGTTCACGCAGCGCTGAGGGCACCTTTTTCTGCCCGGTCTGCGTGCGCTCCGCCCTCACCTTCCTCGATGACGGAGCAGCCAGGGGGTATGAGGCAAAACCCCAGGTCGAGTGTGCTAGCGCGGTCAATCTTGCCCGCGTGGTGCCCCCCCGTGGTTAGCCTCGGCTCCCGTCCAAAGCGTGTAGGTTGTCTGTGTCCCTCAGGGCCAGAGCCTACACTGCTGTGGGCCAGGCTGCTTCCGTTTTGCTTGCTATGGCTAGTGCAAGCGCTGGCCCAGCGGCACAAGAAAGGTTCCGACCCAGGCTTAATGCACTACGCACTGCAACCGACTTTGCTCTAAAAACACCAGGTCGGCTGCGAGTGCCCTGGGAAGGACGATGACCACACTAGTGGTCCAGGAAAGCCACCTCTGGCTAAACCTGGCAGATATGCGTGTCGTTGACAAAGTTCGCTTTCTTAACACACCCATATCCCAGGCTGGCCTGTTCGGCGACACCGGGGTGAGTTCACCCAGGAATTCACTTCGGTGAAAGAGTAGTCAAGTGCGATTGGCGGGCTCAAAAACCGCTCTCCCCGTCGATTCGTGCACTTTGGCTGCTTCTCGCCGAGGGTGCTCGTCTGTGGCTCCAAAATCTGCTCCGCCGCCCTGTCCGTTCAACGGGTTAAGCGGCAGCGTTGAGCACCTCACAGACCATCACCGCCCCCCGCCTCAGGGCGCCGCTAAGTCCAGTACGGACCGCGAAGCGTCCCTGAGACGGGCCACTCGGAGAAAAGGATGTTTGCTCTTTCCCTGGCGGAGGGCCAGGGACACCCATATCATTAACCAAAAGGCCGTATGGCTACTAAATTTTTTAAGAGCAATTTTTTCCTCTCTCCGGGTGTGATAGCCCGAACACTGCCAGTATGGGACGCTATGCCTTCCAGCTCGCAGGATCGGTGCTCTTCGCCACAGGCTCTGTGAGTGCCAGAGGACGGGCTCCTTTCTCTCGCACTCCTAGCCGCCCTGCGGGCTCTTGGGACGAAGTTAAGAATGAACCTCTTAACTTCCGCTCTTCCTTGGGACGCATGCCTCCCGGGGTGAGCTCTCCCATCCCGTGCTGCCCCACCGCTGGTGCGTCAGTGATTGCACCGATGATGCCACTCGCGTGGGCTCTGCCAGCCTGGTTAGCGCTGCCCAGCCCGTCGCGATGGCTCATTCGGACAATCAGACTCGGCTATGCGATTCAGTTCGCTAAACGGTCCCCCAAGTTCACGGGCGTGTATTACACCAGGTGTCAGCCCTGTGTCCGCCCCTCTCTTGTGCGAGGAGATTGCTTTCCTCCTGGCGAAGGATGCAATCAAGCTGGTTCCTCCAGCCGAGATGAGGTATGGGCTTTTTAGTCTGTACTTCATCGTACCCTAAAAGAGCAGTGGGTTATGACCAATCCTAGTTCTGCGCATTTTGACCCGCTGCCTTACAAGCAGCCGCTCAGAATGCTCATGCAGAAGCACATCCCCCGGTGCGTCCGTCCTCAGGATTGGTCTGCAGCGATAGACCTGAAGGACACGTACATTCATTTCTCCATTTTCCCACGCCACTGGCTGCGGTTTGCGTGCGAGGGTCGAGCATGATAATACAAAGTCCTCCCTTTCTGGCTCTCCCTGTCTCCGCGGGTTTTCACGAAGCTCGCGGAGGATGCCCTAATGCCCCTTCGGCTCGCGGGCATCTGCATACTCCATTATCTCGATGACTGGCTTTTTAGCTCACTCGCGGGATCAATTGATTATGTACAGGGACTGGGTGCTCCGGCACCTCGACCTGTTGGGGTTTCGGGTCAACCGAGAAAGGAGTAGGCTCGCCCCTGTGCAGAGCATCTTTTTTCTCGGGTTGGAGCTGGACTTGATCACCATGACGGCGCGCCTCCCTCGAGAGCGCGCTGGGCTGATGCTGACCTGTCTGAGAGAGTTCGACAGGAAAACTGTGGTCCCACTGATATCATTTCAGAGGCTCCTGGGGCATATGGCATCCGTGGCCGCTTCACGCCGCTCGGGCTGTTCCATATGAGACCGCTTCAGCATTGGCTTCCCGATCAGGTCCCTAGACGGCATGGCACGCGGGCACGCACCGGGTGACTGTCACTCCGCTGTGTCGCCGTGCCCTCAGCCTCTGGATGGACCCTGCGTTTCTACAGGCCTGTGTGCCTCTAGAACAAGTGTCCAGGCATGTCGTCGTTTCGACGGATGCTTCCAGTACGCGCTGGGGGGCCGTGTGTTGCGGGCATGCAGCTGTGGGTCCGTGGAAGGAACCCGGTTGCATTGGCATATTAATTGCCTGGAGCTGTTGGCAGTGTATCTCGCGCTGCACTGTTTTAACGGTGCTAGAGGGGAAACACGTGCTGGTCAGGACGGACAGCACGGCGACGTTGGCGTATATCAACCGCACAGGGGGTATCCGCTCTCGCCGCATGTCTTAGCTCGCTCGCCGTCTGCTCCTCCGGAGTCACTCGCGGCGGAATCGCTGCGTGCCATTTTTTTCCCCCGGCGAACTCAACCGTGCAGCCGATGCGCTCTCACGGCAGTTCAGGCCGGTTAAAACTGAGACTCCACCCCCGGCTGTCCAGCTGTTATAGGTGCGCTCTGCGCGCTGGCTAACACAGCTGGCCCCTGGGCGTGCGTAAATACGCATTTCTCTCCAGTGAGCCTACTCGCAGATACTGTGTTACGTCAGGGAGGACGAGGACCAGATCTGTTATTGCGCCTCTGGCTCAATCTGATCTGTATTTCAGCTCTCTCCTCGTGACAGCCCCTCCCTGGCATATCCCTTTGAAGAAGCTCCTTCTTCTTTGGAACAGGCACCATCTGGCACCCGCGCCCAGATCTCTGGAATCACGTGTAAGGTCCATAGATGGAGCGTGGAGGACTTAGGTGACTTACCGGTTCGGTGGTTAACACCGTCACTCAGGCTAGAGCACCCTCTACGAGGCATGCCTACGCCCTGAAGTGGAGTCTATTCGCTGTGTGGTGTACTTCTCTCCGAGAAGGACCCCGGACATGCCAGATCAGTGTGATGCTTTCCTCCTTCAGCTGGCTGGAGCTAAGGCTGTCCCCTCCTCGCTGAGGGGTTGGCGTTACGATCATCCCTGCTCTAAGGATGTGGGGATGACGGCGCGCTGGGAAAGCATCGCCTCATCATCCAGTTCCCAGAGGCGCGAGACGCTGGTTAATTAAATCAATCCTGTCCCCCTCTCATACCCACTTAGAGATCTCTCTTAGGAGAGGTCTGCTTGATCCACTCGACTCAGTATCTTTAAGTTTTCTGTCCAGGTAGACAGCTCTGCTGGTTGCGTTGGCATCGGTCAAGAGGTTCGGGTATCTGGAGGCATTTTCGGTCAGCGAAGTGTGCCAGCAATCCGGGCCGGCCCACTCTCACGTTTTCCTGAGACCCCGGCCCACCTACGTGCCCGAGGTTCCTACAGCGCTTCTTTTTAGACTTTGTAGTGAACCTGCAAGCGCTGCCCACGGAGGAGGCGGACCCAGCCCCTTTCTTTGCTGTGTCCTGTTCGCGCTCGGCGCTATGTGACCGCATCAGAGCTTACGACTCTAAGCAGCTCCTTTTCTGTTATGATCGGCAGACGGGAAGTGCCGTATCCATTCTGAGGTTGGCCCACTGGATAGGGGATGCCATCTCCCTCGCTTTTCTATGCCAGGGTGAGCCGCGTACCCCGGGAGTGAGAGCGCGCTCGACTAAGAGTATCGCCTTCTCTTGAGCGTAAGCACGCGGCGCCTCTCTAACAGACATCTGTAGAGCTGCAGGCTGGGCGACACCTAATACATTCGTAAAAATTCTATAATCTTTGAGTGGGCTGATTTTCCTCACGTGCGCTGGACACGCCAGTGAATGAGGAAATTCAGTAAGGTGTTGAAACACGCTTGCTGCGCCTTTCTCTCTAACACAGAGATTCGTGCGCTTATTCACTCTGTTCAGTTGAGTTCCCCATTTGGCGAACCCTACAGAGTTCCTCCGAGGCCCCCAGCATCTGACTCATCGGAGGAGTCAGGTGCCTGGCCCATTATGTAGTTGGTATGCCCACTTGGTCAGCCCGCGTTCTGGGTATAGGTGCCTGCTATGCGCGATCCCCACTGGCGATCCCATATGCTTCACTCAGCCACGGTGTAGTTCCTCCTCTTAGGCGGGCCCGTGTCTTCCCTCCCCGCTAACCATCCTTCATATGTGTTCTCCCCCTTTTTAGGGTTAGTCCATATGTCTTCCTGCCACCAGGTCTCCCCATTGGGCAGCAGGTGACCTCCGCAGCGTCCTCCCTATCGGGACTGCACGCTTCCCAACGTACTGTCGTAATTTAAAATTCCTAGAATCTTAACTAGGTGTATTCTTACGACTCCCCAAAAAATATAAATAAGCCTTTAAGTGCTTCACAGGTAAGTAAGGTAAGTTAGGGCCAGGGGACACGTTGGTGGGCTGCGTCTCTGGTGATGATGGTGCGCTCACGCCGGAGCCTGGCAAACCTCTCACCAGCGACGTGGTAAGGTTCAATCACTGTGGCGTTTTCCATAGATTTCCCCATAGTGGAAGTTTCCACATAGCATTGTAGTTCCCCTCCCGCTGGGGAACGTAACGGTTACTAAAGTAACCCTCGTTCCCCGAGGGGGGGAACGGAAATGCTATGTTCCTTCGCCACAGGGATTGCGCCTTAGCTGACAGCTGTAGTTCGGCTTCTTCAGCTAGAAAAGGTGTGGTTGTGTGGCACAGCCGGCATTCTTATTCACAAGCTGATTATGATTGCTGCCAGCTGTGCACGCTGACACCGCCAACTCATTGGCATTTCAATGGCCCGTTTAATTACTCTTCAGAATGATTGGCTTTCTGACGAAATCCCCATAGTGGAAGTTTCCACATAGCATTTCCGTTCCCCCCCTCGGGGAACGAGGGTTACTTTAGTAACCGTTACGTTATTTATGGAGGTTGTGTGAACACTCGATTACACATGCGCAAAGTTTGATACACAGCCTAGTTGGTTGAAGACTTTACAGTCGTGGCCAATAGTTTTGAGAATAACACAAATATTAGTTTTCACAAAGTTTGCTGCTAAACTGCTTTTAGATCTTTGTTTCAGTTGTTTCTGTGATGTACTGAAATATAATTACAAGCACTTCATA
>CAIGQV010018227.1:25874110-25894517 GCA_903798115.1 Danio jaintianensis | reverse complement strand
TCCTGAAAAAGAAGGGCCAACACTGCAAATACTGACTCTTTGCATAACTTTCATGTAATTGTCGATAAAAGCCTTTGAAACGTATGAAGTGCTTGTAATTATATTTCAGTACATCAAAGAAACAACTGAAACAAAGATCTAAAAGCAGTTTAGCAGCAAACTTTGTGAAAACTAATATTTGTGTCATTCTCAAAACTTTTGGCCACGACTGTATGTATTTTGTGTTGGCCACTCTTTGTACAACCCTGATTTACTTTTTGGTTGGCCATCTGTTTGTTTCTAATGAGTCTCCTGTTTTCATTACTAATTCAGTAAAAAGAAAGAAGAAGAAATGCCCGCATGTGTTTAGCGTTTTTCCTTATCGTAAACACAACAGTAATCTGGTAGTAATTGTGTTGCTTTGGCTTTTTCGGGGTTGATTATTGTGATATCCTGATTGCAACAGAGAAATACTGGGAAATGTCTCTAGACTGATGGCATTTCATGCCGTTCAGCCTTATAATCTTAAAATGTGAGCAAACTTAGCCTGCGTCCTCGTGCCAACACACGCCTCCCACCAGTGCTGATATACAGCCACATCGCACTGCTACTTGTGTGATATTGCTCATATATATACTGTGTGTGTATATGAGCAATATCACACAAGTAGCAGTGCGATGTGGCTGTATATCTCTAGAGGCCTCGGGATGGGCATCCTCAGATGGAAAGATAAGAACAAAATAAATAATTAGCTTAGCTGCTGTTCATGATGTATTTAAACAAGAGATATTAAATATAAATGCAAACATGAAGTGTTATAAATGAGAATAGAAGTTATATAAACAAACATAGAAACAAAGATATAAAGCATAGAAGTATTTCTAACAAAATGCCTGGTGCATTAAGATTGCAGGAGTGTGTCCTACACACTATAACTTCACTTCACTTCACTTCACTTTCTCTACAGGTGATTTGTCAAGCCCACTCACCAGTATGCAGCACACTCATGCATCATACCGTTATGTGATGCATTGTATCTATGCTTTACTAAAAAGATAGGTCTTTAATCTAGTTTTGAACTGAGAGAGTGTGCCTGTGCCTTGGACATTATCAGGAAGGCTATCCCAGAGTTTAGGGCCCATAAATGAGAAGGCTCAACCTCTTTTAGTAGACTTTGCTGTTCTGGGTACTACCAGAAGCCCTGAGTTTAAAAATCTTAAAGAGCGGGTTGGATTGATAAACAGGAGCTAGATTATTTAAATCTTTATAAGTAAAAAGCAATATTTTATAAACCAAACAGAATTTAACAGGCAGCCAGTGTAAGGAGGATAAAATTGGGGTGATATGGTCATATTTTCTTTTCTTGATCGGATAAGAACTCTGGCAGCTGCATTTTGCACTAACCAAAGTTTATTAATAGAGGATGTTGGGCAACCAGCAAACAGAGCATTACAGTAATCCAGCCTAGAAGTCATAAAAGCATGAAGAAGCTTTTCTGCATCTGAGATAGATACCATGCTTCATAACTTAGCGATATTTCTGAGATGAAAGAAGGTGGTTTTTGTAACAAGGGAGATATGTTTTCAAAAGTTAAGTTGCTGTCTAATATAACACCCAGATCTTTTACAGTAGAGTTAATACTAACATTGTATCCTTCTAATTGCAGGTAGAGTTGTGAGATCTGCTGTGTACAAGATTTTGGCCCAATAAGTAATACTTCTGTTTTGTCTGAATTTAAAAGAAGGAAATTGTTGTTCATCCAGTCTTTTACATCTTAATACACTCAGTTAGCTTAGACAGTTCAGATGTCTCATCAAGTTTAAGTATATAATCGAGTATTATCTGCATAGCAGTGAAATCTAGTTCCGTGCCTTCTAATGTCTCCCAGGGGTAGCATGTATATTGTAAAAAGCAAAGGACCTAAAACTGATCTTTATCAGTTCACTTCATTCCGCTACACATACACCGGGTTTCACTTCCACTGATCACACACGCAGCTGTATCCTGTCACTATTGATTGTTTGGTCTATTTATACACCCTGCACCCGTTTGTTTTTGTATGGTATGTTGTGCTTGTGTTGTGTTCCTGTATCTTGCCATAGTTTGTTGTTTTGATACTTTGATTTTTGGATGTCCCATTCATTTTCTGTTATCCGCACGATTATTTCATCATTAAATGCACTTGGATCAAACTTTCTATTTTATCACAGAAAAAATTCATGAAGTCATCACTACTAATTTGCAGTGGGACAATTTGTTCTGACGATGACCGATTATTTATTAGTTTAGTAATGGTGTTAAATAAAATTCTAGTATTGTTATGGTTATTTTCTATCAGTTTGTGGAGGTGCTCAGCCCTGGCGGATTTTAGAGCCTTCCTATAGCTGGACATAATACCTTTGTACGCAATTCTAAAGACCTCTAATTTGTTTTTTTTTTTGTTTTTTTACTTGCATTCAAGGGTACGAGTTGCTGTTTTGAGGGCATGAGTATGATTGTTATACCATGGTATAGTTTTATTCTGTCTAGCCTTTTTTAATTTGATGGGTGGCACAGTATTTAGTGTGTTAGTGAAGATAGCATCCATACTGCTAGTTACTACATCAAGGTAATTTGCATTTGCGTGTGCACTTAGAAATAGAGAAAGAACAGTTAAGTTATTCGTAAATTTGTCTTTAGTGGATGGAACGAAGTTCTACCAGGGCGATATATCTGTGCATATCTTCTAATTTCAGGTATACACAGCTTATATAATAAGAGCTAGTGATCTGTTACATCATCACTTTTTGGTACAATGTCTATATCAATGACCTCAATTCGATGAGACGAAATTAAATCTAATGTATGCTTTAAGTGATGGGTTGGACCAACAACATTTTGCTCTATGCCAAGTGATTGTAATAAATCTGTAAATGCAAGTCCTAATATATCAGGACATTTTTTTAAAATTGGAATTTAAAACTGAATTTACAACTGAATTAATTACAAAATAACGGTATGAAATTATAAAACATATTATATTAAATGTACCCAGCTTAAATGTAAAAAGTTAACTGAGAAAGAGAGGGACAAAGATAGAGGTGAAGAAGAGACAGACAAGGAGAGAAAGACAGATGCCCAAAGAGAGAGCCAGATAGCAGTAGAGCCAGATAACTCAAGAGCAGAAAAGAGCCAGAGCAAAAGTTCTAATTTTGTCTCTTCCTTGACCATGTGACCAAAGCCCAAATACATGGGTCATTCAAATTAACCAACAAAGAGCTTAATCAGTAACCACACTGTAAACCCCCCAAAATCCACAAACATTTTAGCCAGGCCCTGATCTTTATCAGAACTTTTGCCTTTGGAATCTGTATGGCCATTTAGCTGGAAAAAACAAACAAACAAAAAAAACATGGTGTGCATTAAAAACAATTCCACATGATAATATTCATCCTTTAAGGGTGTATTTTTTTTGCATCATAGTCTTAAGTTTGGCTTTGGTACTGGGCACTGTAGGTAGACACAAAAGGGCATAAAAACATCATAGACAACTCATATATCACATGTGGTCTCTCTCTCTCTCTCTCTCTATATATATATATATATATATATACACACAACAGTTCTGTCTGGTTCTTGAATCTGAATGGTTGATAGCCGTGCGATATTCTGCCAGTAACAGCACTCGTACCACCTCTTCACCCTTGTGTATTACTCTGCCCACATACAGCAACAAGCAGAGGACACTCTACAGTTTGACAAATATTACTGCTGTTGGGCAACAAAATGTACTTTTGAGGCCTTTTTAGTCGAGAATGTAGTTGTTTAGATTGCAACTATACAGTTTATTTATAAGGATAGTGCCTATTTTAAAATATTTATACTTTCTGAGAGATTGAGAGAACGTCAAAGACAGTTGACGTTGTCCATCCACAAGACAGCGACAGAGACCGCATAATAAGCCCCAAGAGAAATACAGCGTAATTTCTAACTACAGCTGATCAAATAATTATTAAACAGGTAAGTGATATTCTATGTCTATCTCTCTCTTTTGTATGTTGTAGTGCTGTATTTATACCATATAATTGTAGTGTATTGAGTGTGAGATGGGACATATCAGGAATGTGTGTTGTGTTGGCAGAAAGAAAGAAGAAATGCCTGCATGTGTTTAGCGTTTTTCCTTATCGCAAACACAACAGCAATCTGGTTTTTTTCGGGGTTAATTATTGTGATATTGTGCAACAGAGAAATACTGTAATAGACTGTAATACTGTAGGGAGATATCTCTGTAGACTGCCGTTCAGCCTTAAAATGTCAGCAAAACCACCTGTTTTGTCATCACTTTAGACATTATGCTAGAGAATCATTCAAATACTAGCTCTAAAGTGACGTTGGTGAATTAGTAACGGATTCTGGCTGTTCTGTTCTGCAATATCACACTTGTAGCAGTGCGATGTGGCTGTATATCGTCACTGGTGGGACACTAAGGAACAACTAATGCACGCCTCTCACCAGTGCTGATATACAGCCACATCACACTACTGTGATATTGCTCATATATATATATATATATATATATATATATATATATATAAACTCTGTCCTGGAGGGCCGGTGTCCTGAAAAGTTTAGTTCCAACCCCAATCAGACATGCCTGGGCTAGCTAATCAACCTCTTACTAAGCATTCATTAACTTTCTTTTGGCTTAGTCCCTTTATTCATCAGGGGTCGCCACAGTGGAATGAACTGCTAACTTATCCAGCATATGTTTTACACAGCAGATGCCCTTACAGCTGCAACCCAGTACTGGGAAACATCCATACACTCTCACATGCACAGACATACACTATGGCCAATTTAGTTTACTCAATTCACCTGTACTGCATGTCTTTGGACTGTGGGGAAAACCGGAGCACCTGGAGGAAACCCACACAAACATGCAAACTCCACGCAGAAATGCCAACTGACTCAGCCGGGACTCGAACCAGTGACCTTCTTGCTGTGAGGCAACAATGCTAACCACTGAGCCACCGTATCGCCCTTGCTAAGCATTTTTGGCTTAAATTTGAGCTAAAATCTGCAGGACACCGGCCCTCCAGGACTGGTTTTGGGCACCCCTGACACACCCACACACACTCAAACAAGAAAGTTACAAGATGGAGATTACAGTTTTCTCTTCCTTGAAGTCTTCATGCTAAAATAAACAAAACAATAAGTAAGTGCAAACTTGTTACTCTTGAAAGAATGTTTTCCTCCTGGTACTGCAACTTGAAGATGTAGTAATAAGAGAAAACTGCAGCAAATCCAGAAAGAATATTTGGCTGCACACCATCACAGATTACTCTCCCTTCCATGCTGATCATCCATTGTTTCATCCACTGCCCAAAGTATCATCTGGACCTTAAAGAAAATTATATATAATCAATGTATAATTTAAGATCTATTATGGGTAGTTATTCTGTGATTTATAATTTATTCTGGAGAGCTTAGTCTAGAAAAGGCAGTGATAATATTATGCAAGCCTTTATAAAGCCACACAATATGTGTTTCGAAATTACAATAAATGTATAAATAAATATAAACTATATATAAGTAAATTAAAACAAACCAGGTGATCTGAGAGTCATAGATAATGTAAACTGGCATTATTTCTTAACCTCATGTTAAAACAATTGACAATAGTATGGTCTGAATTAATAGCATTTTTAGCAATTGAAATGACCAGGGGCCAAGTCATTATGAGCTTTTGTTTTCTTTGAAGGGAGATGGGCATCAGTTGGGTGGGGAGATTTATTCTACATTCATTCATTCATTTTCTTTTCGTCTTTTTGTCCTTTTTTTAATAATTCCCATCACTGGGAAACAACCATACATTCTCATTCATATGCATAAACACACTACGGACAATTTAGCTTACCCTATTCACCTATAGCACATGTCTTTGGACTGTGGGGGAAACCGGAGCACCCGGAGGAAACCCATGCAAACACAGGGAGAACATGCAAACTCCACACAGAAATGCCAGCTGGCCCAGCCAAGGTTCGAACCAGCGACCTTCTTGCTGTGAGGCGACAGGGCTTCCCACTGCGCCACCATGCCACCCTGTTTAAGCTACATATATGATAATAAATTATATAATAAAAACTGTTACTACACTGACATGTGCACAGTCAAACGTTAAACGTCTGTGTAAAATGAGATTGTTTTTCTTGTCTCTATACATTTTTTGTCATTTTACCTCTGTCACTGTCCAGTCAATCTCATGGTTGTTGGCACTAGTGGTTAAAAATAAGAAAATACATGGTTGCATTACTCAATACTCTTACATAGTTATTTCATTAACCTGCTTATACCTTTAAGACATGCTGATCCATTGATTTATGTGCATGGTTCACCTATGATTTTGTTTTTATCTGTCCTTTCTCTTTTTCTGTACCTATGTTGATGTTTTCTGACACTCGTTACTTCGTCTTTCCCTCTTTGCTCTTTCTCCTCTCCTGTTCATATTCTTTGTTGCAATTCTATTTATATCCAGTCAGCTTATTTGAATACAGGATTCTTTACTTCTTAGAGGGTGGAGTCTTAAGGCGGTGCCCCTTGAATTAAGTTTAGCAAACCTGTCAATTACCATCTTAGGATCAATACTGCTGAGGGAATCTTTCTCTATTAACATAATTTCCAAATAGTCGAGTCTGTCCTGGCCCATTGTTTTCCTCAACCATGCATGAATTATGGTTAGCAAACCATCTTAGGATCAATACTGCTGAGGGAATCTTTCTCTATTAACATAATTTCCAAATTATTGAGTCTGTCCTGGCCCATTCTCCTCAACCATGCATGTAGACGACGCAGTGCGCTGAATGATCTCTCACAACTGTAGTTGCTCATGGGTATTGTTAAGGTTACTTGAAAAACTGCTCTCAAGCTGGGAAACATGTCTGAATAAAGCAATTTGTACACACTGCACACGTCAGGAACGATACCATCTTTCTTTTTCTTTGCTAGGAACTGTTTCGCAAACATTATCTCCTCTTTTCTCAGTTTTATGTTGTAATGTGTTGCAATGAGACTCAAAGAATCTTTACCAAGGAAGTCATCTGCTGGTGGGTTGCAAGCATTGATGCCCTTGATAAGCACAACCCCCACACTAGAAAATCTGTTTTTCAGCTCATTTATCATGTGGTCAAGACATGGATAAAAAAAGGTTATGTTTAATATCACCTTCTGTGCTATACTGAGCCCTGGTGTCCAAGGGAGACTCAACTGCATAGTCAGCCATTCTCTTTTGTTTATGCCCATGATCAGTCAAGATCTCAATGATATTGTTGGACTCACAAATTCCCTTTGTCTCCCTGTAGAGCTTTTCTGCCATTTAATCACTCTGCATCGATTTCAGTATTTCCAACACTGCATCTTTGTAGGATGTTGCTTGTGCCAAGTTCAAAGACTCTTTCTGCAGGTTTTTATAGTGCCCCTCTGTAGTGGACAATATAGTCCTGAACATCACCATTGTGTAGACACTGGAAAACCTGAAAAGTCTGAACTGCAATCTAACTGCAATAGATGTGGCAAATCCTTCCAGGCACCTCAAAACAGCCTTGTTTTTCCTAAAAATAATTGTAGCAGTGACAACATGCTTCAAATGATCCCTCCTCTCAATGATTCATTGATGCTTTTTGTCCTGCACCAGCTTCAAGATCCCTGAAACTATCCAAGGCTCGTTTCAAGTTTGAAAATCCTGCTTTGCTAATCAGACCATCTTGGTTCATTCTTGAGCAATGTTTTCCAAAGAGAATACAAGTGTAGCGAAATGTAGCCTTTTTGCATATATAATATTCTAGCCATTCGAAGGACTTAAACCATTGTTGCTGGAAGGACCTCCTTTGTCGCCCAAAGCTGGTCAGTGTATATAAATGTAGAATGACTTGCTTTGGACCAGTATCTAAGGATCCTAAGTCATTTGCCTCACTACAGCCTGCATGTACATCATTTGGTGACCTTCCTGACTGATCCGAAACTATCATATGTAATGTTGTTTTATATATCAAAATACATATTAGCATATGTCTATTTCAAGTTTATTGATAATCAACCTGAAACTAGAATTATTGCTCTCTCTCACACACGCACAAACACACACATGCACACACACACGCAATCCGTTTCTCATTTTCTGGCAGTTGGAGCTCATCAGGTACATCACCACCTGCACTTTTGTCTGTGGTCTCTGAATGACACACATTTATGTAAATGTAAATATCAAGATAACATATTGTATAGTATTGTGACTGAGCAATCAGTTTCTCTTTTTTGAGGTGATTAAAATTTGAATATTTATTTGTATAAAACATATTATGCTGCGGTCACACTAGAGTTTGTGCTTGCGCAATTCTGTTGTATGGTGCTGCAAAAAGAGGCAGGATTAAAGAAAATGATTAGACATTTTAAAAAGCGAGTGATCGGTCCGTATTTTAAATTTCTGTCCAGAGAGGTCATGTTTTGATCTTCTATTGGTCTCACGCAGTCACGTGATGCGATTTTGCAGGTCAAAGTTCACTAAGCTTGAACTTTGCAATGCAGCAAACTGCGAAACTTGTCGCATGAGCTTGCGTTTCTGGTCTGACACATTCACATGCGTATGAATGGAAGTCTATGAGGCGAAAAGTGCAGTGTGACCACGGCTTCAGTCTCTCTGTCGATCTGTCCAGATAAACGTTGGCACTATTTAATTGATTATAAACAATGTTGTACTTTGATAGTTGTTGGCTGGAAATGTGATTTACCTATTTAGAATTTGCAAAAATTTTTGAAACTACTGTATATTATTAAGGAGAAAATCTGAATGTGCGAATATAAAACCAACTTTACGCCAATGCAGATAAAGTATGATAACAAACATACAGTGATAGTGGTACAGTTCACACTCTTCCACCTAGTATTATGTTTAAGTGTGGAAGTTATCTTCCTCCTGCATGTGCATGGCTAATTGATTACCCCCTCTCTCCAATGCTGCAATTAATTCTGCTCTGCTCCAATATCAGTCCATGGGTGGCCTTGGTGCAAAATGTTTGACAGTATGACTAAATATATTCTATGCTGGGCTCAAAACACTGAAGCCCCAGGAGTTTGGGGCTAACAACACCCCTGATTAATAGTATGCTTTGTTGAGTTAAACTGAATGAAACTATTTCCTCAAATACAAACCAGCAATGTCTACAGTGAGACACAAGAATATTGGATTGGATATTGACTTACGGTTTCATGATGCAGTGAGTGGTCACACATTGTCTGTGCTTTAACTTTTTATTTAGTTTGTGTTAATTGCAGCAGTTATTTCTATATTTGGCACTTGATTAAGGGATCAGGGAGCAAACAAACCCAGGAATGGGCAAAACTACTAACCTAGTAGTGGTAAAAATCAGGATACTTCAGGAGAACCTGAGGCGTCCAACATGGTGGCAATGTTGGACGCCTCTACTCCTTTATTGGCAGAGGTGCTTGTGTCAGAGCTCACAAAGTTAAGGCGAAGTTTAACAGAGGAGTTTACCACTTTGCTGAATTCTTTCTTGTCTCCTTTACAAACATCTCTGGAAAATTATGTCAATTCTTTAAAGGCCAAACTAATAGCAGCGTCAGATTTAAAACCCCAAATCAGAAAAAGTTTGGACAGAATGGAAAACACAAATAAAAAAAGAAATTAGTGATTTCCAAATTTACTTTGACTTGTATTTCATTGCAGATAATATGAACAAAAATATTTCATGTTTTATCTGGTCAACTTGATTTCATTTGTAAATCTACATCCTTTCCTGTCATACAGACATTCCAAAAAAGTTGGCACAGGAGCAATTTAGGGCTAGTAATCAGGTAAATTGGTTTAATAATGATGTGATTTCAACAGATGATTGTAATTATGATTTGGTACAAAAGCAGCTTCCAAGAAAGGTCTAGTCCTTTAGGAGCAAAGATGGGCAGAGGATTGCCAGTTTGTCAACAAATACGTGAGAAAATTATTGAAATGTTTAAAAACAATGTTCCTCAAAGAAAGATAGGAAGACATTTGGATATTTCACCTTCAACAGTGCATAACACAATTAAAAGATTCAAGGAATCTGGAGGAATTTCAGAACATAAAGGGCAAGGGTGAAAGCCTAAGCTGAACAACCGTGATCTCCGATCCCTCAGACGGCATTGCATCAAGAATCGTCATATATCTATAAGCGATATCACCACATGGGCTCAGGACTACTTTGGGAAATTTTTGTCAAGTACTACAGAATGTAGTTACATCCACAAATGGCAGTTAAAACTGTACTGTGCCAAAAGGAAGCCCTATGTTAACAGTGTCCAGAAGTGCTGTCGACTTCTCTGGCCTCGGAGGCATCTGGGATAGACCATCACACAGTGGAAAAGTGTACTGTGTTCAGATGAATCAGCTCCGGACCAAAAAACAAAAGGATCATCCAGACTGTTACTAGCAACAAGTCCAAAAGCCAGGGTCTGTCATTGTATGGGGTTGTGTCAGTGTTCTTGGCAAAGATAACTTGCACTTCGGCAATGGCACTATAAATGCTGAAAAGTACATAGAAATTTTGCAGCACAACATGCTGCCTTCTTTTCCAGGGATGCCCATGCGCATGTCAACAAGACAATGCAAAACCACATTCTAAACACATTACAAAGTCCTAGCTGTGGAGGAAGAGGATACTGATACTTGTTTGGCCTGCCTGCAGTCCCAACCTGTCTCCATTAAAGAATGTGTGGCGCATTTTGAAGACTTTTTTGCAGGATAAATGGGACAAAATGACACCTGAAACACTTCATCACTTGGTGTCTTCAGTCCCTAGATCAGGCCGAATGGAAGTATGCCAGTAGCGATGGATCCAGGACATCGGCTCTGGGCACCCAGGATCTATTCGATCAGATTTCCCCGGCGTCAGAAATCCAGGATCTCCCTTGCAGTGTACACAGGATTGGGTTCGAGGACGCCGGGAGGAGGGGGCACCGCATCAGCTCCAGGGGGTTCTGTGGTGGGAGAGGAACAGGGTTTTAGCAGTGATACGTGAAATTGGGGGTGAATTTTGTACTGGCCAGCTCAATTCCTCAATCAGAATTTGTACATTTGAATAATTAAAAATTCAATTGGTCTTAAAGCCTTCTTCTATTGGTTATTTTCACAATTTATGATGGCATACTGTGACAAATGAGGGGCCAAATTCTGGACTTTGTCAGTGGGGGGTGGGTCTTTCGAACCACCCAAACCCCCCTGGCTATGGGCCTGTGTGAAGTAGCCGGGCTTCTTCCCTTCGTCTTTGACGACCGCACTGGCTCACACACACATACATACACACACACACACGTCTACTTACCTCCCCTTTTCCCCTCGGTACGCTGCTGATGACAAAGGGCCCTGTCATCTCGCACGCATCCAGTCATTCATTCCATATCTCCATCTTCCCTCAGGTTAACATTGAGCATACATTTACACACACCTTTGTGTTCGTGTCTTTGTGTTTGTCTTTCGTCAATTGTCCGGGGAAAGTTGGTCTTCAGTGCTGGGCCGGCCAAACCGAGCGAGAGAATGGCGCAGGCTTATGATGTCACGGGCCACGCCATGGCGGCACCATGCACTGAAGCGCCAACCGTACCAATTGTCTTTTGTGTAGGGTACAGCCAGCGTTGTGGAGGTACAATTATGGAGAGGGGCATTAAACCTCTGAGTTGTTTGTTTATAGATTTATATGTCAGATCTCATGAGTAACTGTGTGCTTTATATTAAGATGAATGCCACATTTAAATGTTTATTGTTATAATGTAGATACTTACCTGAATTTACCTGTTGATGGCACGCTCCAATAAAAGGGGGCAGAGTCTGGCCTTTAAGAGGAGACAGCAGACTCAGAGGCAGGGTCAGTTTACCTGGTTAGCGATCTAGTGTCTGTGTGACGTAGATAATTATCTCTCTAATATATATTGTAGATATATTATTTTGTGTTGTATATATCATATTTATCTTTTGTTTCTTTGATTTGTTACTTTGTATTTTTTTTGTGTACATACCTTGTGGGAAATAGGGTCACTGTACATGTATCTGCACTGGATTGTTTTAACGTTATCCTTGTAAATAAACAACATCTTTTTCTTACACTTCCGAGACGAGGCCATCACTATTTGGGGTTTTTTTTTTTTTTTTGGTGTTGGGCATCCCACGCCTGGTGGTGAACCCATTCCGGGTCCACTACACAATTACTCACGGCGGCACGGGAACCATTCTGACAAACACTACACTCCGTAGTGAGCACTATCACCACTCGAAGCTCGCAAGGTGCCACAGCAGGTGGTTTCCTGGTTGAAGTATTTTGGTTTCCTGGTTGAAGCAGCAGAGTTTAAGGGTAGTGAGAATTGAGAACTGAAACCCAAGAGAATTCATGACCTATTCTGTAAAACAATGAAAGATGTCCTTCCAGCCCTTCCTGAAATTGACCGCGCTCATCAGAGTTTGGCACCCAAACCTCATCAACATGACAGACCGCGGCCATTCATTGTCAGATTTCACAGGTTTCTGGACAAAGACACTGTTCTGTGCTGGGCCAAATAACACAAAGAGATCAACTATCACTCCTTAAAGACTGATGAGGACTTCAGTGCGGGAATTGCTAGAAAGTGCACTGCTTTTAATGAAGTTCAGTCAAATCTGTACAAGAGTGGAATACACTTTGGCATGGTCTACCCAGCTTGTCTGTGCATCTCTCATAATGGCGAGCATATCTTTGACACTCCGGAAGCAGCAGAACGATATGTTCAGGAACACATTCTAGGATAATGTACAGCTATAGTACTTTTGTTATCTGGCAGTGACAGTACAGTTTTACAAACTGATTATTCCGTTCCTGTATTATTTATTTGCAATAGTGCACTTCACAGTTGAATACACGTGTTATCTCTTATTAAGGTCTGCAATTATTGAACTTTTTTCTTTCTTTTTCTTTTCTCTCACTTAAATGGATATAATGTTTTATCTTATCTATATTTTTGCTCATGTTTTATGCTTGTACTTACGCATATGAATGTGTATATATTTCTATTGTTGTTATTAGAATTTGGTTCACTTTTATCAGTATTATTCATTATCGGAGTGGATTTCACTGCATGGTTCCCCGGTTGTGTAACGGTCTGTTCCTGCAACTCGTACTATTTGTATAACGAGTTTAGGATGGATTTTTTTTTGTTCTTTTGTTCTGTTAGTTTTAGGGATGTTGATTTATGTTTGGAGGAAAATGTTTTTTTCTTTGTTTGTTTGATTATTTGTTTTTTACTTTTTATTTTTTTGTTTTGCTGAGCTATCTCTGCCTTATTGACTTAGATTTTTTATACCATAGGAATGGCAGATTCTAACACGAAGCTAAGTGGTAGAGGATTTTTCTGTTAATCTGGTTAGTTGGAATGTTCGAGGTTTGGGAGGCCCAATGAAATGTTCTAGAGTGTTTTCTCATCGTAAATATTTGAAATCGGACATTATTTTCCTTCAGGAAATCATGGGATTGACCATGATGCGAATATTACTATCACTAAGAGATGGTCAGAGATGTGGCTGTAGGGAGTAAAGGGTTAAATTCTGTATATCTGCGGAATTCTGTAGTTATGACGGAGTTTCAAAGTTCTGATGGGCTGACCCGATGGCTTGTTGTTGAAGCGGTTGCACAAGCAGATCGGGGGTCGAGCCGGCAGCAAGTGAAGGTCGCAGTTTGCTCCGTGAGGCAGCTTGAGGCTTGGTACAAGCAAGTCTTTGGAGATGTAATTAGGCTTCCGGCGAGGCGATGTAACGGCCACAGCACGAGAAGAGCGACATCCAGGCAGCGACGACTGTGACGACCGGCAAAGACGCTTTGGGTATCGGTCAGGCCTACACAATGATTGTCCAATCAGAGAAGTTGTGGGGTGGGATCACACCCTCATTCCCTCCTCTAGGAGGCCGGGTTGGCATGTTGTGTGAGTGCCGTGTGTTACCTACCTTTGATTGGAAGTTATTAAATTAAAGTATTATAACATGGGGGTAGCACGTTCGCCTCACAGCAAGAAGGTCGCTGGTTCAAGCCTCGTCTGGATCAGTTGGCCTTTCTGTGTGGAGTTTGCAGGTTCTCCTCGTGTTCAAGTGGGTTTCCCCCACAAGTCCAAAGACATACGCTATAGTGAAGGTGTAGTGTGACCAAGTATGGTGTCCCATACTTGGAATTTGTGCTCTGCATTTAACCCATCCAAGTGCACACACACAGTTAGTGAACACACACATACCGTGAACACACACCCGGAGCAGTGGGCAGCCATGCTGCGGCGCCCGGGGAGCAGTTGGGGGGAACGGTGCCTTGCTCAAGGGACTCACCTCAGTCGTGGTATTGAGGGTGGTGGAGAGTGCTGGTCATTCACTCCCCCCACCCCCAATTCCCGCTGGTACCGAGTAAGGCTATAGGTGAATTGGGTAGGCTAAATTGTCCATAGTCTATGAGTGTGTATGGATGTTTCCCAGTGATGGGTTGCAGCTGGAAGGGCATCCGCTGCGTGAAACATATGCTGGATAAGTTGGCGGTTCATTCCGCTGTGGTGAAATGCATTACATGAAATATTTCACAAACATTCTGTAGATTTCATCCACCACCAACGGCTATAACTCATTAACTATCCATAACAGTTACGTTAAACACATGGAACATGTACACACAAAAACCAACAGAAACTTAAAACAAGCATACATTACTCAAAAAAACACAGTTTAACTGAATGTCCATTTAAACTTTGGAAGCTTTTTGATTGCTTCTTTGTGTGCCTGAGAAAACGCAAAGTAAAAGGGCTTGCTGAGCAATCTCAAAAACCTGTTTGGGGAGTCTTTCAGTGTAGAGCCTCTTTTTATTGTTTTAAGATGTAGAGTTAATTAGCGAGCATTTGTGATCACAACTGGCAAGTCATCCTGTGGATAACCTTTTGCTGGGTGCCTGTGGAGGCACCAATCGATCTTTTAAGGAAAATATGGTGTGTGACTTTTTCAGTTCTGGAAGGATCCGTTGACTCCCTACACTATTTTATTTAGCTTTTCTCAGAAATTAATAAAACATGATTTAAGAGGCCACAGGGAGAGCCTTTTCAGACCCCATGACTGAAGAGTAATCAATGACATACATCTGAGGGAATGAGAAGAAGAGAAGTATGCGAGTGAAAGGCTTAAAAAACAGCCAGAATAAGCCCTTTATGGAAATAAAATAAGGTTCTAACACTCATTGAAGTAATATTAAAACCACACTAAAAAGAATTCAGAACAGACATTTTGGGGGGTCCTCCCTCACTAGGTGTCCAAGAGGCATTCAAAACAGATGCCCGAGCTACCTCAGTTGGCTTCTCTTGATGTGGAGGAGCAGCGGCTATACTCCGAGCTCCTCCTGGGTGACAGAGCTCCTCACCTTATCTGTAAGGTTGCACCCTGCCACCCTGTAAAGGAAACTCATTTCAGGCGCTTGTATCTGAGATCTTGCCCAAAGTTCATGACCATAGGTGAGAGTAGGAATATAGATTGACTGTTTAATCGAGAGCTTTGCCTTTCGGCTCAGCTCCTTCTTTACCACAACGGCCTGGTACATCGACTGCATTACTGCTGCCGTTGCACCAATCTGCCTGTCAATCTTACCCTGTCAACCCACCCTTCCCTCACTTGGGAACAAAACGGCAAGATACTTGAACTCCTCCAACTGGAGTAAGAGCTTTTTTCCAATCTGGAGATTGTAAGCAACCTTTTTCCAGTGGAGCACCATGACCTCTGACTGCAGATTCTCATCCCGGCTGCGTCACACTAGGGCAGCATACTGCCCCAGTGCATGCTGAAGTTTCATGTCCGATGAAGAAATTTTGAACAGAAGCGATGACAAAGGGCAACCCTGCCGTAGTCCAACATGCGCTGGAAAAAAAAATTTTGTCGGCAATGTTAACCAAAATCCTGCTCTGTTCATACAGAGACCGAACAGCCCTTAACAGAGTGCCTCTGACCCCATACTCCCAGAGCACCATCCACAGAATGCCACAAGGGATATGGTCAAATGCCTTCACAAAACACATATGGATTGGTTGGGCATACTCCCATGAACCCTTGAGCACCCTAGTAAAGGTGTAGAGGTGGTCCAGTGTACCATGGACTGGACAAAATCCACATTGTTTCTCCTGGATCTGAGGTTCAACCATCGGCCGGATTCTCCTCTTCAGTACCCTGGCATAGAGTTTCCCAGGGAGGCTGATGAGTGTGATCCCCATATAGTTGGAACACACGCTCGACCTCCATGCGATATTGTAGAGACGTGTCAGCCAAGACAGCCCTACAATATCCAGAGACTTGAGATACACAGGGTGTATCTCACCCACCCCTGCTGCTTTGTCACTGTGGAGCTTGCAAAGTACCTCAGTGATTTCAGCTTGGGTGATTCCCCCCTTAATCCCCATAAATGGAAGACATGACAGTGGGATTGAGGATGTTCTACAGGTTTTAGGTTCGCAGGATGAATAAATGAGTAAACCCCCCTGGTTGCTGGTCAGAGCACCAATGATGTGGAGACAGGTTATCCGTTTTAACACTTTATATTGATGGTTGAGGGATGGACCCCAGATGCAAATGCAAGGATGTACATAGTCTGAAAAATAATAAGTACAATAAAATAATGAATAAGCCACAAATATACAAATAATAATAGCATTTGCTGTTATGTAATAAACCAGTATTCCATTCACATCAGTGACATTTCTTCTCTAAATTAAACATTCACATTCAGGTGTACATTGAATGCCCAGAAATGCTACATATTGTGAGGCAGTTAAACAGTGTTTCAGCAATACTAGCCCTTTTCCACGTTTTGATTTATAACATATGAGATTCACATTACAATATAAAACTGTTAGGAAAATCTCAAAGGAGAATAATAATGGCGATCTGAATAACTGAATGGTTGTTACGGGACATGTCCGGGCTTGTCCGTATGCTAAAGATGCCGATAATGCTGTTCATGTAACATAGGTAACAAATGGGCTTACTTTGAGTTCAGTTACTAACATCCAGATATTGCAGCGATCATTGAAAGTGAACAGGTTTAAAACGTTCTCTCAGCTGTTAATGCGCACAGCTTGCACACACCCGCAGTCAACAGCAGCCCCACTCACTATGCGCCGCAATTCCACAACACACCCAAAACAAGTCCATTTTCAAAATAATAGTCCCATTTGAAGGTAACTTTACTACAGAGGAGATCCTCAAAGTATTCTTTCCACCATCTGACAACATCCCCAGTCGAGGTCAACAGCTCCCCACTTCTGCTGTAAACAGTGTTGGTGTGGAACTGCCTTCCCCTCCTGAGGTGCTGGATGGTTTGCCAGAATCTCTTTGAGGCCGACCAGTAGTCTTCCTCCACGGTCTCCCCGAACTCTTCCCAGGCCCGAGTTTTTGCTTCCGCAACCACCTGGGCTGCAGCACTCTTGGCCTGTCAGTAGCAAGCGGCAACATCTCGCTTTCCCTCATGAAAGTAAAGTAACTGAAACTGCAATTCAACGAAATTCCGCTACGCCTGGCTCCAAAATAGAGCACATTTCTATTGACCCCAGTGTTATAATGGCCAACTTTACAGCAGGAAAAAAGGTGTTTACAGCCTGGAACAAAACACAGTTTTGTTATTATTTACCTATTATTACCCTTCATGACACTGTGAGGGGGGTGAATTTTTTTTTACTCATCTGTTTCATTTATATTAAGTTTGCATAATTAAGGGCGTGGCCACTTGAGTGACAGCTAGGTCTCTCAGCCATGTCAACTCAGCTGATTCTGGCTAATTAGCCGCTGAACTCGGCGCATATATATATATATATAATATTTTTGTTTTCTTTTTTGTGGCTTTACACAGTCAAATGTCTTTTGAGATTATTTCTTATAATTATCAGATAATATGGCATGCTGTGCACTTAATTGTGCTCACAAACCACTCAAGTTGCCTCTAATTAGTATAAATTCCTTTATACTTTAACTATAAATGTACTTGTTTCATTTATAATTTTGTTTAGAGCTTTAATCCAATCCAGAATCTGACAGATTGATTAGCTGTAGGCTATAGAACAGTCATCTGAAATGTTGTGATACAGTGTTATGCCTGGATTTCATAAATAGCCTTGGATTTACTATCAGAGACTATATTTGAAGTATTTGGAAGTCATTTTCCTCATGTGGAAAAACATTATAAGAACAATGCTTAGTGGCTTAATGTATTACAACAGTGTTTTTAAAAGACCAAACAACTTTATTGATATAATAAACAACCAAACACGTGGTCAGAAGACAGAGAAATCACAGTTAATTAAGTGTTAAGCACTTCTCCCAAAAAAAAAACCCATCTAAGTAAAATGCTAGCAAACATCTGTAGCTCCGCTCACGCCCCGCCTCTTTGCCCATTTTCGGTTACCTAGAGTTGGCACGATGATGCGCGAACAAAATGGCGACGGATGGCCCCGCTCACTTGTAGCTTCATTTGCGCTCTTCAGAAACCTATGTGTGACATCACGGATACTACGTCCATATTTTTTACGGTCTATGGTCGGTACCCATCAGCTGCCTCGGAAGTCCTACAAGCCAACAAGCTTGGTAAGACTCTTTCATCAGCTTGACGGCATCCCTTACTTTCAGTGTCCACCACCAGGTTTATGGATTGCCTCCATGACAGGCACCACAGGCCTTAACAGTCTCAGCTCTTTACGGCTGCGTCATCAATGGAGTTGAAAAACATAGACCACTCGGTCTCAATGTCTCCAGCCTCCCTCGGGATCTGGTCAAAGCTCTTCTGGAGGTGAGAGTTGAAAATCCCTCTGGATTCAGCCAGACATTCACAGAGGACCCTCACAATACGTTTGGGCCTGCCATGTCTGTCTAGCTTTCACCAGGTGGTGATCAGTTGACAACTCTGCCCTCTCTTTACCCGAGCGTCCGAGACATATATATCAGATGATACAACCACAAAGTTGATCATCGACCTCCGGCCTAGGGTGTCCTGGTGCCATGTGCACTGATGGACACCCTTATGCTCGAACATGGTGTTTGTTATGAACAAACTGTGATTAGCACAGAAGTCCAACAACAGAACACCACTCGGATTCAGATCAGGGAGGCTGTTTCTCCCAATCATGCCTCTCCAGGTATCACTGTCATTACCCACGTGTGCATTGAATTCCCCCAGAACAACAATGGAGTTCTCAGTTTGAGCACCTTCCATCACACATCCCAAGGACTCCAAGAAGACAGGGTACTCTACACTTGTGTTTGGCCCATAGGCACATGGTGGCTAAGTTGGGGAACTATAAGCAAGCACAAACCAGCCCACAACATCTCACTGTGGGCAACTCCAGAGTAGAAGAAAGGCCAGCCCTTCTCAAGAAGTTGAGTTCCAGAGCCTAAGCTGTGCATGGAGGTGAGCCTGACTATCTCTAGTCAGTACTGTTCAACCTCCCACACAAGCTCAGGCTCCTTCCCTCCCAGTGAGGTGACATTCCATGCTCCAAGAGCCAGTTTCTGTGCCTGACGATGGGGTTGTTGTGGTCCTGGCCTCATCCACCCTCCATTCCACTATGCACCAGCCCTTTACAGCTCCCCCTGGAGGCCTACTTTTTACTGTCAATTTTATTTTGGATTTATCTTTTATTTTACCCTTACAACAAAGTAGAAATTTACTTTGGACCAACTTAAAAAAAATAACTAATTTGTTAAAGTTAAATGTAGAATTTTCCCTCAAAGTAAAACAAGTTTTGACTTAATCTTAATTAAGTTTTATTTAATTAATAAAATTAATCCAAATATTTATTCTGCCCGATGAAAAAAAAAAAAAAAAAAGTACATTCACTCAAAGGTAAAATATTGTTTTTATAGACAGTGAGTTAATTGGATTACTTTGTCTCAACTTAAACATTTATTTAGGAAAAAAATAATAATAATAATAATTTAAAAAGCCAATGCAATTGCTAGTATTTTATTTTCAAGATCTGAGGTGAACTATCTGCTGGTACTTTCAGTCTGGCTATAAATGTCATGCAAGATGGTAATCAAACTCACAATAGAAATACATAAAACTGAATAGCTGTTTTTTTTTTTTTCATGTAGTCACATGATGTCACGGTCGGCTCACTCACAAAGGCACAGGAATATCAAAAACACGTAGATTTATTTACAAGA
The DNA here is from genome assembly GCA_903798115.1 of Danio jaintianensis. NCBI lineage: Eukaryota > Metazoa > Chordata > Actinopteri > Cypriniformes > Danionidae > Danio > Danio jaintianensis. The sequence goes on along the minus strand of CAIGQV010018227.1, from coordinate 25,874,329 downwards.
CACTCACTTGAGACACTGGGACATAGACAATACAATACCAGACAAAGGAGGAACTAAACTAAGGGAATATATATATATATATATATATATACACACACACACACACGGGATGATGACACAGGTGAAACTAATGAACAGAAAAACGGCGGGAAACGGAACAAAGGAGCACATGATCACAACATAGAACAGACACCTGACATTACCCCCCCCCCCCCCCCC
>CAIGQV010018227.1:25816116-25860361 GCA_903798115.1 Danio jaintianensis | reverse complement strand
CTTATAAAGTTGTTTCATTCTGATTTGGTTTCGCTTGAGAATGCGAGCCTATGTAGACAGACTGACTCGTTGAATGTTGTTGAGTAAGGTGTTGTCTTGGATGATATGGCTTTAAATTTCTCGCAATCTGATTTAATTATTTTCCAAAACCAAGTTTATAATGGCAGCTTCCTGTACCCTGGTGAACATTTGGCCCCTTCCTCCACCATGGTGTCATCTCTCAGTCCTTTAGAAAAAAATAAATAAATAAATATAAAATAAATATATATATATATAAGGCTTGGACAATGCAGGACAAATATTTTCCCCCACAGTAGAGTACATTGTACAGGAAACTTGTACAGTTCATGAATGGCTAATGTCATACACTAAGTAAACAGGTGTCACCCAACCCTGACATGGGGTATAATACAATAAATTTAGTTTACATACCTGTTCTCCAGTCTAAAGGTCCGGATGACAGAGTAAAACAGAGTAAAACGACTCAAGTTTGGCTGCACTCTCTGTCCAGCCTCACGCATTGTCAGCCCATGGTTGATGACATGATCTACTAAGGTTGCTCTGATTTCATTTGAAAGTATTTGTCTTCTTTGGCCATGAAGTCCTCTACCTGCTCTACCCCTACTTCTCACTCTTCCTCCCCCTCTTATTCTCAACCTTCCTCTTCCTCTCTGTGCAATGTCTTCCATTGTTGTAAAAAAAAAAAAAAAAAAAAGGTTCTCACCTGTGGTCTTTTCATAGTACTTACATCCTGATTCAAGTGTTAACAATTAACCATTGAGGTGTTTGGCCAGGTGGCACATGTAGCGTCATTTTGAATGGCAGTGTTTTGAAATGGCAAACATGTGACTTTATATCAGATTGTTGTGTCTTATGCAGAGAACTGTTTTCAGTGCATTTAAAAAGTGTCATTTTGAAATGCAAAATGTGTGTAAAGCAGAAAATGTGTTTAGACTTTTGGAGACTTGAGAAAAATGTGCTCTCTGTGTGTCAGTTTAAATAATTGTGCTGTGCATGTCATTTTAGTGTGTTAGCAATTGGAAAAAACTGTAATGTTCAGCTGATAGAAAGTACTTGCATAATTATGAATATCCAATGCACCTGTGTGAAACTTGTTTGCACAACTCTTCAATCAGCAATCAATCCTCATCCCTCTACAAAAGATGCTACCTCTGTATTGATATTTGCAAGCATGGATCAAAGAGGCCATGGCAGAGGGGCTCAAGGAAGAGGAGTTCGTATGTGTGGTGAAGGAGCTGCAGCAGCAAGAGGACAAAATCAAGTTTCAAATGAAATTTGGGCAACAATTATTGACCATGTCATCAATCATGGCTTGAAATGCTTTTTGCTTTTATTTTATAGAATCCACACATTACCACACACTGGTGGCAGAGGAAAGATATTTGGTATTGAACAGTAGTCTGCCATTGTAGATATGGTAGTGGCAATCAGACTGCTTGAAATCCAGGCAGCAGTAATTGCAGATCAGGGAGTATTTAGAAATATAAACAGTGTGGGTTTTTGGCAACTATAGCGCGAGTCCTTAAACGAAACCATGTCAGAATGAAGCAGCTGTACAGAGTTCCATTTCAAAGCAAATGACATCGTAAAGGAGGCACAATTCAAATATGTGCAGGTACAGATTTTTTTTAATTTTTATTGTAATGCCTTGTTTACCATAGTTACATGCAACTGGAATAATTTGCTTTATGAATTTGCTCTTTTTCTTAGAGAATAATGGAGTTTGAAGCTGAAGGGGCACATCACAAATTAATTTTTTGTGGATGAAGCCAGCTTCAACCTCTGCCCAATGATGTTCCTCCCGCATCTCCTCACTTTACAGAGGGCCACTGTCACAGTGCCAGGTCAGAGGGGTGCCAATATCACCATGTGTGCTGCCATCTCCAATGATGGGGTCCTTTGCCACATACAAACTGCAATACAGAATCACATTTCTTGATGCATTGAAAGAAATACTGATTCCACCCGAAGAGAGAGTGCTGCTGAGGCCTGGCATGACTTTGTGTCATAATTTGGGACAATGTGGCTTTCCACCACTCTCGCCTTGTGAATGAATGGTTTGTAGCACACCCTCGTATTATGATGCAATTCCTCCCTGCATACACTCCTTTTCTGAACCCAATCGAGTTCTTCTCTGCTTTGAGGTGGAAGGTGTATGATCACCGGCCATATGAGCAGATGCCCCTCCTGGAGGCAATGAATGCTGGATGCCTGGCAATAGGTGCAGAGGACTGCCAGGGATGGATACGCCATGCAAGAAGGTATTTCCCTAGGTGCATTGCAAGGGAAAACATTCAATGCGATGTTGATGAGAACCTGTGGCATAATCGGCAAGAACGAATGGACTAAATGTGAAGGTTTTTTTTTTTTTTTCTGTATCCATTGGAGTTTGTAAAGTATTATATTGATGGCTGTATTTTGTTGTCGATCGTGTAATTATTGATTAAAAGAATAAATTAATTTGACCAAGTTGTGGTGTTTGATGGAAATATTTGCTTATGTTGCATGTTTTGTGGGTGTTCGAGCATTTTGCTAATAAAATGAGTCATTTTGGCCATTGAGCTTCAGTTTTATCCTGTGTGTTAACTATTTTGAAAATGTGATGTCAGAGTGGGCAAATGTGTTTAAGCAATCGAGAAAAACTGTAAGACTAGATCATTGTCTCCTGTGTTTTGTTTCATTTAAAGACTATTATCTCAGATAAGCAAAATGCACACATGCTATTCCTTACTGTAATTAATCACCTTTTTCAATTATTTTTTATTTGTTTTGTCCAGCTACACATTGGTGATGTATTACAGTTTCCTAATTTATTTGACTCAATTAAAATTTTTATTTTTCAAAATAAGTTTAGATCTCTGAACAATTAGCTTATTGTTCACATCAGATTGGCATTTCTTATTGGTTTAATCAAATTGCAAGTGCTTTGGCAATGTGTGCAAACATTAAAACGAATTGCATATTGTCACGGTCACACAAGGAAGTATAAACTTCAAGGGTGTTTATTCAAGTGATATGCACAACAGTAGCAAGGTGAAGCAGGTGAATGGCGTTGTAGAAACAAACAGTTCAGTTCAATGGTAATCACCAACATAAGAATAGTCACTTCCCTTAAATAGGTGTATTGGCATTCACAGGAGGAGGAGAACATCCATGGAAGAGCACAGGAGAATACAGGAGAGAAGACGAAGAGATTCATTCATCTTTGATTCCAGCCGGTGAGTGAGTGAGGTGAGTATATATAGTGTGTTGGTGATTGCAGGTGATTAGTAATCAGGTGAGGGTTCACAAGTGTGGTGGATGGTTAGTGAGAGCGGTGATTGGGACTTGGGGAACGAGCAGTGGGTGTGACAGTACCCCCCTCTCCACGGGTGACTCCAGGCACCCTAGACCGGCGACGGGGAAGGCCTCGACCTCGTGGAGCTGGGCGGTCTGGGTGTCGGTGGTGGAATTCCTGAAGGAGGGTCGGATCCAGAATGTCGTTACGGTGTGTCCATGATCTCTCCTCGGGACCGAATCCTTCCCAGTCTATGAGGTACTGGAGCTGGCCGTTCCGCCGCCGGGAGTCGAGAACTTCCTGGACTCGGTAGATGTTGTCACCAAGGACTTAGGATTGTTCTCGAGGAAGAGGCGGTTCCGGTTCTGTGGAAGGTAGGAGAACTGGGTCAGAGTGAGGTTTGAGAAGAGATACATGGAATGTGGGGGAGATCCGATATTGTGGAGGTAAGTTGAGACGGTAGGTGACAGGGTTAATTTGGGAGTGAATGGTGAACGGTCCTATGTAGCGGGGATTCAACTTACGGCAGGTCAGATGGAGGCGGATGTCTCTGATGGAGAGCCATACCTTATCTCCTGGGTGTTATACAGGATTAGGTAACCTGTGGTGATTGGCGGTGTCCGTATACCTCCGTACTGCCTGCTGAAGGTGGGAATGTGCTGAGTCCCACACCCTCTCACTCTCTCGGAACCAGTGATCCACCACGGGTACTTCAGAGGTTTCGCCAGTCCATGGGAACAGGGATGGTTGATAACCTAGGATACATTGAAAGGGGGTTAGACCAGTGGAAGTCTGGCGAAGGGAATTTTGAGCATACTCAGCCCACGGTAGATACTGGCTCCAGGTGTCCTGGTGGCGGGTACAGTACGTCTGGAGGTAACGGGAGATTTCTTGGATTTTTCGCTCTGTCTGTCCATTGTTTTGAGGGTGGTAACCAGAAGATAAACTGATGGTTGTGCCCAGGAGTTGGAAGAATGCCCGCCAGACCCTGGAGATAAACTGCGGTCCCCAGTCGGACACAATGTCTTCGGGAAGTCCAAAATTACAGAAAATGTGATTAAACAGAGCTTAAGCTGTTTCGAGAGCCGTGGGAAGACCTTTCAGAGGGATTAATTTGCAGGCTTTTGATAAGCGATCTACAACTACAAGGATAGTAGTGTAACCCTGCGAGGAAGGTAGGTCCGTGGCAAAGTCTGTGTGGGTCCAGGGTCGAATGGGAATGGGCAGTGGTTGTAACTTCCCTTCAGGTAGACGATGAGAAGTAGTAGTGATGGCACAGACAGAGCATCCACTGACGTACTGGGCGACGTCCTTGGTTATGTTAGGCCACCAGTACTTCTGTCGTAGGAGTGAGAGGGTTTGCCCGCTGCCAGGGTGTCCTGAACCTAGGGAAGTATGCGTACTATCCAGGAGCTGAAGACGGTGTCTGGTGGGTACATAGGTTAGGCCCGGAGGAAGTTCAGGGGGCGCTGGTTCTTCTAAGGTGGCAGTGCGAATATCTTCGTCCACTGCCATAATATGGGTGCCAAGAAGACCGACGAGGGTAGGACTGGTTCAGGAATGTAATCATGGGGATCTGGAGAGTACATACGAGAGAGGGCATTGGCTTTGAGGTTTTTATGGCCAGGTCGGTAGGTGATTTGAAAATTAAAGCGGGCAAAGAATAGTGACCACATTAGCTTGACGCACATTAGCTTGAATAGCTTGACGCACATTAAGGCGTTTTGCACTGCAGAGATATTGGAGGTTTTTGTGGTCGGTAATTACGGTGAAAGGGAACTGAGCTCCCTTGAGCCAGTGGCGCCACCGATCACCGATACCATAATTTTGTTCAGCAGGAGTTAATTTCCTGGAGTAGTACGCACATGGATGAAGAGCTCTGGGTTCACCAGACCATTGGGATAAGACGGCACTGACTCCTATATCGGCTGCATCGACCTCCACTGTGAAGGCCTGTGTGGGATCTGGGTGTCTGAGGATGGGTGCTGTCGTAAACTTTCACTTGACTAGCTCGAAGGCTTGGCGGGCATCTGCGTTCCAGGACAGTATACGCCGTCCGCCTTTAAGAAGGGAGGTTAGAGGAGCCGAGAGGAGACTGTAATTTGTAATGAAGCATCGGTAGAAGTTGGCGAACCCAAGGAATCTTTGCAGCTCCTTCACCGTCTTGGGTTCCTCCCATTTGGACACAGCGTCAACTTTACCGGTCTCCATGCTGACCCCTTCTGCAGTGATTATGTATCTGAGGAAGGAGATAGAAGTCTTGTGGAATTCACATTTTTCAGCCTTTAAGAATAGTCGGTGTTTTCGTAGGCGTTGGAGGACTTGTTGGACATGGGTATGATGTTCTGTTGGATTTCGGGAGTATATCATGATGTCGTCTATGTAGACAATAGCGAAGTAGTGAAGTAAGTCCCGGAAGATTTCATTCATAAAATTTTGAAAGATGGATGGACTGTTAGCTAGACCTTAGGGCATAACTTGATATTCTTAATGGCCAGTAGGGGTGATGAAGGCAGTTTTCCATTCGTCCCCTTCTCGGATACGGATCAAATTGTAAGCGCTTCGGAGGTCTAGTTTGCTAAATATTCATGCCTCACGGAGCTCTTCTAGGGCGGCTGGTACAAGTGGTAGTGGGTAGGCAAACTTGACGGTGGCATCGAGGACCCGATAATCAATGCACGGCCTTAAACCTCCATCCTTTTTCCCAACAAAAAAGAAACTTGAAGCAGCCGGTGACGTGGAAGGTCTGAGGAACCCCTGATGGAGAGCTTCTCTGATGTAATTCTCCATAGCTACATATTCAGGGCGAGAAAGAGGGTAGATTCTTCCGTGGGGTAATTTATCATCTGGCAGCAGGTCGATACTACAATCCCAGGACCGATGTGGGGATAACTGGGTGGCTCATTCTTTGCTGAAGACATCGAGAAATGAAGTGTAGATGGCCGGGATGGTGACAGAGGTGGAGCTGTTAATGTTTTCCATGGTGGTAGTGTGGACGGGAAGAAAATTCAGGATAGGTTCATGACCAGCAGGGGGAGTGAGATGACCGTGGCTTTTGCAGGCTCCGCTCCATCCAAGGATCTCTCCTGTGTTCCACTATTTTGGGTTGGTGTTGTGCAAGCCAGGGTCTGCCGAGTATGATGTCTACATTCGCTCTTGGTAGGATTAATAGAACTAACTTTTTGTGGTGATTTAGCGGAGAGAGAATGGTGACTTCCTTGGTCCTTCGGGATATTTTGCCATCGCCTAATGGTGAGTTTTGGATAGTGGTGATTTTATAGAGGGTTTCGTTACTCACGGAGGATATTATGTTTGGTGATGAAATGAAGTTTCCAGCCGCTCCAGAATCCACCAGTACATGTATGGGGTAAGTATGAGAATCAGCGATTAGTTGAGCTTTCATATGAGGAATGTGAGAGACGGTAGGGGTAAGAGTAACTTTACTCACCATCAGGCGAGGCGGGCGAACTGGACAGGTGGAGATGAAGTGAGACGTTTCCCCACAATACAGACAGTCTATTTCTGTCGAGTGCTCGGAATTGCAGTGTATAGTCATGGATGGAGGTGTTACCTTGACGGAGAGTGAGTAGTTAGTTCATCGTGCACGGATAGAGGGGTAAGTGAGACAGCAAACACCTCTTTAAAGTGGCTGACGAAGGTTTGATAGGTGGCCATCGCTGGACTGCGGGCATTCCAGAGAGCATCCGCCCATTGGAGGGCTCGTCCTGTGAGAAGGGAAATCTTGAAAGCAATTTTTGAAAGTTCATTGGGAAATTGATGATTGTTAGCCTCTATGTAGAGAGAGCATTGCAGAAGGAAACCATTACAGGTACTCGGCTCGCCGGAGTAGTTCATCGGCCGAGCAAGGGGCATGCTCGTATTTACTGTGGGGTTAGAACCAGCGTTCGAAGGGGCGGCAGGTAAAGTTTGCCTGAGAGAGTTTACCATGCTGGCGAATGGATCCGGAGTGACTCCAGTCAAAGCGGCGTTAGTCGCCATAAGCCACGGTGTTTTGCTGGGCTGGAATACTGTCACGGTCACACAAGGAAGTATAAACTTCAAGGGTGTTTATTCAAGTGATATGCACAACAGCAACAAGGTGAAGCAGGTGAATGGCGTTGTAGAAGGTAAGCGATCTCACATACAAACAGTTCAGCTGTTCAGTTCAGTGGTAATCTCCAACATAAGAATAGTCACTTCCCTTAAACCAGGTGTATTGGCATTCACAGGAGAAGGAGAACATCCATGGAAGAGCACAGAAGAATACAGGAGAGAAGACAAGGAGATCCATGCGTCTTTGATTCCAGCCGGTGAATGAGTGAGGTGAGTATATATAGTGTGTTGGTGATTGCAGGTGCTGGTGATTAGTAATCAGGTGAAGGTTCACGGTTGTGGTGTGTGGTGGATGGTGAGTGAAAGCGGTGAATGGGACTGGGGGAACGAGCAGCGGGTGTGACACGTATGGCTTGTTGATCAAAACTGATGAGTTGATTCTCATTTAAACTGTCAAACTCTTCACAACTTCGCAATCATTTTTCATCGTGTAAGCCATCGCGATCAAAACTATTTATTCAATTATCAAACATTTGTATATGCACATGTTTACACCATAAAATATCTGATATTCACATTGTTTATAATGTCTGCTAAATTGGTAAATGACCTCTAATTGAAATAAAATTTGCATCATCTATTTAACCAATCAAGTTCGGGAGCATATATATGTAGATTGCCCACAGCACAATCACTACCTTTTTTGAGAATTGAGAACTTCCACAGTACTCCACAAGCAGCACAGCACATATATAATTATCAAATTTTTGCGTGAATGTAAAGGCATTGAAATGTATTTTTCCTCCCAGCCCGTCGGGCAGGTGGAGATAGATTTTGGTTGCCCAACTGGAAAAAGCAAAGCTCCGGGACGTTGGGCTACAAGCCCTGATGTGTACAGTTTATAAAAATAGAGGCAAAGTTTTGAAAATGTAAGCAGTTGAAATTTTTTTGAATTTTTTGGGTTGTAAATACAGTGATGCACAGCATGAAAGAAAATATATTCGTTTTTTTCCAACTGCGTACACGCAAAATCTTTTCATGTCACATGATTTCTGAAACATCTCACTCAGGCTGCATTCGAAACCACATACTTCCCTACTATTAGGTATGCAAAAAGCAGTAGGAAAGCGATTGAGTGTGTTTGAATCCCCAATATTAAAAAAAGAGTAGGTGAGAATTACCTTAATCCTTGCGAGATTCGGCCATACGCATACTTAATTTGTGTAGATAAGTGCATACTCACCTACAACGTAATACGAGAAAACAGTACGTGAAGAAAGAAGTACGTTCGTAACTTCAGTAATCGTCGTGTGACCACAAATGGCCCTTGCCACTTGGCAAGTAATTTAGAGCTGGAAGTGGGTAGCAGTACAAGGACTTTATCTCACTTTGAAATTTACGTAGTTTAGTGCCCCTATCATACCGCCGGCATTGTTCATTTTGGGCTGTAAGCAAATGCTCCGTAGAGAGCCGCCCCAGTGTGTGGAGTTTTGCTCTAAGGTCCAGATTATACTGAATTTCATTCTTACTAGTTGAAGGCTCGTCCTCCCAAGCTTCTCTAACGACATCCAACACCCCTCGGGGCTGTCTGCCATAGAGTCGCTCGAAGGGGGAAAACCCAGTGGAGGCTTGCGGAACCTCCCACACAGCAAATAACAAGGGCTCTAACCACTTATCCCAATTTTTTGCGTCCTCGTGAACGAATTATGGATCATGTATTTAAGCGTGTGATTAAATCGTTCCACCAGCCCGTCTGTTTGTGGGTGATAGACGCTGGTGCGAATCGATTTAATGGCCAACAATGCATATAGTTCGCGCATTGTGCGTGACATGAACGTAGTGCCTTGGTCAGTGAGGATCTTCTTGGGGATCCCCACTCGGGAGATTATGTGAAACAAAGCCTCCGCAACACTCTTTGCCGAGATGTTATGGAGCGCTACTGCTTCCGGGTACTGGGTTGCATAATCCACCAGAACTAATGCAAACGTGGGCCGTGTGCTGATCGCTCTAATGGCCCGATGAGGTCCATACCAATTCTCTCGAAGGGGATCTCAATAATTGGTAGAGGGCGCAATGGCGCTTTTGGGGTGGCCGGTGGATTAACCAACTGACATTCACGGCATGCAGCGTACCATCTGTTGTCATCCCCATGAATGCCCGGTCAAAAGAATCAGGCCATGAAGTGATTTAGTGCGGCCGCTTGAACTAAATGTCCGGCCATGGGATTAGAATGAGCCATCTGGAAAAGCTTTTCCCGACGGCTTTTGGGTACTAATAATTGGGTTGTATCTTCTTTTGTTTGAGCATCTTGGGTCACTTGATACACCCTGTTGTTAATGATCGCAAAATATGGATAGGAGAGGGGCCGATCAGGCTAGAGGTTTTGCCCATCTATGACTTGCACTCTCTCAAAGGCATGTCTCAGCGTGTCGTCACGCGACTGCTCCAGGGGAAAGTCTTTACACCGGGAAATTCCCGGCCCTCCCCCTGAGTCAGTGCATGACGGCATTGCTTGGGATTCCCCCAGCTGAGCGACCCGCCCCCAAGCCTGCGATTTCTTTTTCCAAGAAACACCCGCACATAAGACCCCTAATAACCTAATAAATCCAGACCAATTGGTTCCCAAAATTAGCGGGTGTTTGAGGTGCGAAATAACCGCTACCTCCACACTATGCTTTTTACCCCTGAACTGGATATCCACAGCCATTAGCAGGTAGTGAATTACATCACCGTGCACACACCTCACCCTTACCGTCCTCGCCCCCGAGACGCCAACGCGTCAGCCCAGACCAATTGGTTCCCACTATACCCCTGAGGCCAGCGGGGCACTTGGTGGATCCGCCTCAGTGCACTGCCGTCTGGGTGCTGGCGTGAGCGGTCCCCGCAGTCTGGGCCTGGGAACAGGACAAGAGAGACAGAGAGAGAGGTTATTTCGCCGACCTTGGACCTCACAACCAGGTGATCCTCCGCTAGCCGGATGGCCATCTCCAGATCGTCTGGCTGGTGGCACTGGACCCACTCCGATGTTCGGGAGGGGAGGCGGGCAATGAACTGCTCCAGCACCACGGCATCCATCAGCTGGGAGACGGTCCGGCCATCCTGTACCAGCCATCTGCGGTGGCCGTCATGGAGCTGCTGGGCGAACACGAAGGGCCAGAGCTGGTGTTGCTCCTCTGGACTGCGGCCAGCCCACTGGAGATTGGCTCACTTCAGGTTATCATGCTCCAGGAGATTTTGGGCCGGTAAGTGGTGTTCGGCGATCTGTGCTTCGCTCTACAGCAGCGGGATGACTCTTACCGGCCACTCGGCCCGCAGCCAGCCACACGCCTCCACCATCTTCTTGAAGAGATCGAGGAACACTTCCGGGTCGTCATAAGATGCCATTTTCTGAAAGGCAATGGGAGGGTGGGCTTCAGATGTCTTTGAATAAGCTTGCGGTCCTCCTGCTGGGACTCCATGAGGACTTGGAAATGTAGCTCTTGCTCTTTCTGCAGCTCCACCAGCCGTCATGTTGTTCTTGGTGGAGAACTGCAAGCGCCTCGATGACTTCCGCAAATGGACTGGTAGATGGAGTGGTCATTCTGGCAGCGAAGATTCTTCTCCTTCCCCTAGTTTATTGGGCGTTCGATCATGCTTACCTCTCCACAAAGTCGTATAGCAAATCATTAAAACCTGGTGACTATTAAATATAGGTCTGAGACTACTGTAGAAAAAATAACTAAAACTGTTAAGTTAGCACTTTTAAACATCCGATCACTTAACAATAAATCACTTCTAGTCAACAATTTTATTAACACAAATCGCCTAGATTTTATGCTTTTAAATGAAACTTGGCTAGAAGACAGTTGTAGTGCAGCAGTCCTAAATGAGGCAGCCCCTCCAAACTTTGATTTTATGAGTGTTTGCAGAGCTAATAGGAGAGGTGGAGGCATTGCTGCTTTGTTTAAAGATGTCTGAGTGTAAACAAGTGTCATTTGGTGACTATTTGTCCTTTGAATATCTAAGTATAGCACTAAAGTTTGCTCCACGCATTTTACTGATCATTATCTACAGACCTCCAAAATATTCTCCAACTTTTATTGATGACTTTACAGAGCTGTTATCAATAGTAACCTGTGAATTTGACTATTTTACTATTGCTGGGGATTTTAATATTCACATTGATAATCCAGAAATCGTGGACACACTCTTGATTTACTTATAACTAAGGGTTTACACTTTTTTATTGACTGTTGTTAAGGATGTCGCACTATCTGATCATTTCTGTATTTTCTTTGATATATTGATCACTCCAGCCATTAAAGACAGATCTGTCTCGGTCAGAAAGAGATGCATAAATGAGAACACTAGTGAGCAGTTTATGAAGGTCATATCGCTAGCACCATGAAAATCTGCAGACTGTTGATTTTCTCCTTGATTAGTTTAACTCTAAAGTTAAGAATGTCATGAATGACACTGCTCCTGATAAAGTCAGGAAGAGGACTGGGAGACAAAAAGCACCTTGGAGAAACTCAACAGCAGTACGGATGATTTAAAGACAGTGCAGAAAAGCTGAACGCATGTGGAGGAAAACTTGTAGTGCATTATAACATGTTTAAAGACAGTCTTCATGCTTTTAATGTGGAACGAAACATTGCTAGGCAGACTTTCTTTTAAAACCTTATTAACAGCAACTTAAATAACAACCGCACCCTCTTTGCAACATTAGAGAGTCTCACAAACCCCCAGTAGGATTCCTAGTGAACTTCTCTCTGAAAGCAAATGCAATGAGTTTGCTAATTTATTTACTGTTAAGATCAATAATATCAGAAAGGCAATCAGCTCATCCAATCAGCCAAGTTGTGTCGACGTCACACAGGCTCAACCACACCTTAAGAAATCAGACATTATGTCTGATTTCAAGGCAATTGGAGGAGATTGTGCATATTATGAAAACATTAACCTGCAGTCTTGTCACACTCCCCACATCATTCTTCAAAATGATGTTTAACTGTCTAGAAATGTTAAATTGTCTAGAAGTGGTAAATGCTTAGCTTCTTTCAGGGACTTTTCCAAACTCACTTAAAACTGCAGTTGTTAAACCCCTCTTGAAAAAGAGCAACCTGGATAACACCTTATTGAGAAACTACAGACCAATTTCAAATCTCCCTTTCATTGGCAAACATATTGAAAAAGTTGTTTTTAACCAGGTTATTAACCAACATGTTCTTAAGCTCCAAGGGATATTTAGACAATTTTCAATCTGGTTTCAGAGCACATCATAGTACAGACAGTGCCCTTATAAAGATAATCAATGATATGTGCATAAATACGGACTCAGGCAAACTAACAGTGCTGGTATTGCTTGATCTCAGTGCTGCATTTGATACTGTTGATCACAGCATACTCCTGGATAGGCTGTAAAACTGGGTTGGGCTTTCTGGGGTGGTCCTCAAATGGTTCAGATCTTACCTTGAAGGGAGAGGTTATTATGTCAGTATAGGTGACCATAGGGCGAGGTGGACGTGGAGTCCCGCAAAGTTCAATTCTGGAGCCTCTCCTATTCAACCTTTATATGCTCCCACCTGAGCCAAATAATGAGAAAAAACAAATCTCTTACCACAGTTATGCTGATGACACGCAGATCTACTTAGACTTATTGCCTAATGACTACAGCCCCTCTGCCAATGCATTGATGAAATTAACAGTTGGATGTGCCAAAACTTTCTTCAGTTAAACGAAGAGAAAACTGAAGTCATTGCATTTGGGAACAGAGATGAGGTTCTCAAGGAGAATGCGTACCTTGGCTCTAGCGGTCAAACAACAAAAAACAAGGTCAATAATCTTGGTGTGATTCTGGAGTCTGATATAAGTTTCAGTAGTCATGTCAAAGCAGTAAGTAAATCAGCATACTATCATGTCAAAAACATTGCAAGAATTAGATGCTTTGTTCCCAGTGAGGACTTAGAGAAACTTGTTCACACTTTTAACACCAGCAGGGTAGATTACTGCAATGGACCCCTCACTGGCCTTCCCAAAAAGACAGACATTTGCAGCTCAGCCAGAACATTGCTGCCAGGATTCTGACCAGAACCAGAAATTCCGAGCACATCACACCTGTCCTCAGGTCTTTGCACTGGCTCCCAGTTACATTCAGAATAGATTTTAAAGTATTACTACTTGCCTATAAATCACTAAATGGCCTAGGACCTCAATACATATAGATATGCTCACTGAATACAAACCTAACAGATCCCTCAGATCATTAGGATCAAGTAAATTAGAAATCCCAAGAGTTCATTTAAAGCAGGGTGAATCCGCCTTCCCTATGCCCTCCGCTGCTGGAATCAGCTTTCAGAAATGATCAGTTGTGCTCCAACATTAGGTACATTTAAATCAAGACTTAAAAACACATATGTTTAGCTGTGCCTGAGTGAGCACTGTGCTACATCCGACAGATCGCACTATTTAATCTGTTTTTAATCATTTGCAATTCTTTTAATCATTTTTATTTTCTTGTTTCTTTTAATCCTGTTTATGTAAACCACTTTGAATTACCATTGTGTATTAAATATGCTATATAAATAAACTTGCCTACCTAAAACACAAAAATCTAACAGGAAGCCACTTGCTTTTCTTTTCCAAACACAACCTATCAAAATGCTACACTTATTCACCCGGTCACACACACTACCCAAATGTGGAAACACTAATATCTTTACTGATCACTAATAAATCACTCCTTTACTGTAGCACAGGCCTATAAATAAAATAAAAAATGGTTTGCCACCCTATTCACAATTTGTACTTTTGTACCTACCCCCATATTCACCTTTTCAAAATCCTAAATTCCTCTAAAAAGAATAGAGTAATTCTTCTCAGCCTGGTGCTGGAAAGTGTATGATGGCCAACCTGAGGCCTGCATGACGCTTCTCCAGGCAATGGACACTTTTTCCCTTGAGACCCCCCACACACAGTTGTGTTCTTTATTGTATTCTAAAGAACATAAAAAACATACATTTTTGCATACAGTATGTTTATGGTTTTGTTGCATGGTACTGTATACACTAGTAATGTTTGGCCTAATAAATATTCTCTGTTTATTTCTACATGTGATTGGTGTTTACAGTGTACCTGTTCCCCCTCTCAGCTGATTACTGTCACTGTAGAACATTGTATTGAAATGTAGATATAGGCTCATGAAAGAGCTTTAGATTTAGAACAACAGTGTTTACATGCTATATCCAAACATTTACTATTATGGAAAAAGTGTTTGCCATTTGATGTAAATGCTTCATTCTGACATGTGTTTATGGCATTTTGAATGCAGTTTTACATTTTGAAGGAGATGTGAGGCATTTTGAAAAAAGGTGATTTTGAAAATGTGTAAACAGTTGGAAAAAAAATGTAATACATCACCCACGTGTAGTTGGACACATTTGTGAAAAGGTGGTTATAATTAATGTGTTGGTGGGGTAGATGTGACATCTATGACCTTTCCCTCTATGATATATTTACCTAGTAGAAGATACAAGATATATATATGATGAAAAGTGAACTTCAAAATTGTATAAATATCTGTGTCAAAAGCATACAAGCGTGTTTACTGTTTTGCAAATCACTGTGTGTAATGTTCTGCAAAAAGTGTGAAGCTGACAATGTGCTTACAGTTGTGCAAAATTAGGCCGCTGTTTTGCTAATTGAGTGTATGGTTTTGTTAATTGCCTGAATGTTTTAATTTTAGCATGCAAGCAATTGAAAAAAACTAAATAGACAAGGGGAAAACAAACTTTAAACTCCACTTTAAACTCAAAATGATCAGTGTGTCAGATGAAGTAGACCTAGAGTCAGAGATTCAAACAATCAAAGAAAGGTAACTGAAGATAGTTTGCAGTTTCATCAGCAGAAGCCAGCATCAACACTTGCAGAGAGTTCATAAGCCACTATGTTTACAATAAGGGGTTGCAATGTGGTAGTGTAATGTAGTGGTCATGCAGATAGTAGGCACTTGGTTGTCTTAGTCTGTACAGAAGCACCTGGTATTTTAAACTGCTCTGTGAGATGAGCATGGCCTCCTATGAGACTGTCTAATGCCATTTTGAGTAGGGGAAAGTCTTACTCCCTACCACTATCAAATGTAGGCAGAGCTGGTTTGGGTATACCATATGAATTGGCCATAATATTAGCGGGGGCTGGTAGCTGTACACCTGGAACAATTAACCTGGGTAATGGCTGTGAGCTAAACAGCAGTTGTCTAACATGTTTTCAGTGACTTATTGGGAGCTGAGGCTGTACTGGAGTGGAATGGTGAGGTGGCTGAGCATAACTGGTAGCTGTTGAATCTTGAGACAGATATGGTTCAGCTGGGAATAGGATGTTAACACCTGACTAGGTTTGTCTCTCATAGGACAAAGACATCTGTTCCTGCCAATTGTCTCAGTGAGTATATTACCACTATTGATGTCCAATAACCATGAGAGAAAACACAGATGTGCTAAATTGTACTATTTACTCAAATTGAATGAAATGACAGTATTGTACAAAGAAAAACATTCATCAAATGACCGTAGGCCTGTGTAAAATAATAATGAAAGAAACGTTCACAATATAAGTTCACAATATAAAGTGTAATGATACAATGTTGACTGCTCACAAAATCAAACAACGAAGAAACTACTGCAAAGGTCAATGATATTCCTAAAAGTCCATTATAGATATTCAGATAGCAGGATATTGAAATTAAGCTAATCTTTGAGCTACAGTCTCAGGGCCGTTAGTGCACAATGAAACTTCCCGCGATGAAAAGGGCAGGAATTTCAGTAAGTAGGGGATGTTGCTACTGTAATTAATAATTATTACAATGCTCCTTTATATGACACTTGCACGTGTGGTTCTACAATAATCAAATGAACGTGATCAGTAATAAAGTCCCATCATTGTATGATGGACACCAGCAGCACTACAAATGTTCTGCGACACAGTCATATAATATGCATTTAGATGATAATAATGCAGACGTCTTTCAATTATACTCCAACATTACATCAATAATGCAGCAGCAGGTCCTCCCAAATTCCCTGAATGGCCAGAGCCACCTCCTGACTTCCCTGAATGGCCAGAGTCGCCACCTGAGTCCCACAAATGGCCAGAGTCCTCACCTGAGTCTCACGAATGGCCAGAACCACCACCTGAGTTCCCTGAACGGCCACAGCTGCCGCCTGAGACCCACAAATGGCCACCAGAGCCATGTGACTATCCAGTGCCGCCTCACCAAAGCTACAAGAGCCATTGATACAGCTGTCTAAACCGCCAGTGCCTCCTGACCCACTGGGGTTGTCTGAACTACCAGTGGGTCCTGAACCTATGCTTTCTGACCCACTGGTGTTGTCTGACCCACCAGTGCCTCCTGAACTTGAGCCTCCTGATCCACTGGGATCATCTGACCCGCAAGTGCCTCCTGAACCTGAGCCTCCTGACCCACTGGGGTTGTCTGACCCACCAGTGCCTGCTGAACCAGACCCCCCAGACCTACTGCAGCTCCACACTCCAGGCACTACACAGCTCCATGCTTCAGGTCCTCCTCAACTCCATGCACTAGGTCCTCCGCAATTCCACGCTTCGGGCCCTCTGTAGCTCCATGTTCCAGGCCCTCTGCAGCTCCACGCTCCGGGTTCTCTGCTGCTCCATGCTGCAGCTCCTCCACAATTAAAGATTACATGGACTATATATGCACCTTAGTTTCACACACACTTTGCTGAGTATTGTTTCTTGTTGCCTCCCCGTGTTCGAGTGGGTTTCCTCTGGGTGCTCCGGTTTCCCCCACAAGTCCAAAGACATGCGCTATAGGTGAATTGGGTAAGCTAAATTGTCCGTAGTGTATGTGTGTGAATGAGAGTGTATGGGTGTTTCCTAGTGATGGGTTGCAGCTGGAAGGGCATCCGCTGCGTAAAATATATGCTGGATAAGTTGGCAGTTCATTCCGCTGTGGTGACCCCAGATTAATAAAGGGGCTAAGCCGAAAAGAAAATGAATGAATGAATGTTTCTTGTTGCATTCATTACGTAAGCATGTATCCTTGTTTTCCGTGTTTTGACCTCTGGACTGTTTTTAATTCCTTGCCAACTGTCCTAACCATTTGCCTGTTTTTGGATTATGCTTCTAGATTGTCTTTTACACTGCATATGCTGGTTTTCGACCCTTGCCTATCTGACCATTCTCAAATAAGGCTGCATTTGGAACTACTCCTTTGTACGTTCATCCGCACGCAACAGAGTCATTGACTTTAGACTAGCCTTTAGTTGGTCAACAGTGTGGTCTATTTCAGTTGTCTCAAAATATCGACGTGCCAACAATGCCGCGTAACATACCTCCTTTTGAGACCAGCACACCCATGAGTCCACAAAGTGGCGCAAATGGATTTGCTATTGAAACAATGTGGCGCAAAACATGAAAATGACAGTTGGACTGTTCTGAAAATAGCAACAAATCACGTCCTACACGCCTTGCGCCTTATTGCGCTGGGTGTATGATAGGGCCCAAATACTTGCAAACAAGATGAAAGTACATGTTTCAGAGCCATACTTTTTCATTATAATGGGATCATCTTTTTTTATAATTATTTTTTAGGGGTTTTCACCTTTATTGATAGGACAGTGGAGATTTACAGACAGGAAAGTGTGGGGAGCAGAGATAGGGGAATATCGACAAAGGACCTCGAGCAGGGAATCGAACTCGGGTCATGGCGAGCACCTCAGTGCTATGTGTCGACACACTAAGCACTAGGGTATTGGCGCAGACATAATGGGATCATCTTAATTGGGCTTGTAATTTTTTTTCATATTTGATTCATTCTTGGCGACGCGGTGGCGCAGTGGGTAGCACGTTCGCCTCACAGCAAGAAGGTCGCTGGTTCGAGCCTCGGCTGGGTCAGTTGGCATTTCTGTCTGGAGTTTGCATGTTCTCCCCGTGTTCGCGTGGGTTTCCTCCGGGTGCTCCGGTTTCCCCCACAAGTCCAAAGACATGCGGTATAGGTGAATTGGGTAAGCTAAAATTGTCCGTAGTGTATGTGTGTGTATGAGTGTGTATGAATGTTTCCCAGTGATGGGTTGCAGCTGGAAGGGCATCCGCTGCGTAAAACATATGCTGGATAAGTTGGCGGTTCATCCCGCTGTGGCGACCCCAGATTAATAAAGGGACTAAGCCGAAAAGAAAATGAATGAATGAATGAATGATTAATTCTTTATCTATTGCATTATTTGAGACAAACAGTGGCACATTAGATATTGTTACTTTTGTTGCAGGCGCGGCTAAACAGGGTCATGGGCACAAAAATTTCTCTCACCCACAGACCACTCTCAGTAAGCTGGGACACAACAATTGCCTTATTAATTTATGAGTCTGATATTGTTTTCAAATCCGATGTGTTCTCCAACAACAACATGTACATCTTCCATGCTCATGCTGGTTTCTGGCACACACCTGCACCAGTTTTGCCGAGTCAGGTGTGCCATGCCTTGACTAAAGTCAGCCATTTCGGCCAACAAAGTCCCACATACAAGTAAAGAAATCTGAGTCTCTCGTTTCCACATTAAAAGTCCCACATACATAGTAAGTTAAATATAAACATAAAAATAACTAAGGAGAAAAATGGTCATTGTTGTCTCTCTAGGAAACATTGTGGCTTATCAAATGCAGCCTGAGGCATGCATATTAATGATCCCAGAGCTACATATACATCTGTGTCCTCCTGATGACACGGCTTCTCATGAAGTCTGGATGAACAGACATGCAAGTACATGCAAATGATGAGGGCATGGCCCGTGAGTCTTGTAACAGTCTGCTTTGTGTTCTGATTGCCCTTTTGTGCACAAGGGTTTTAAAGACATAAAGGAAACGGTATGGCCATTTCCATATACTGATATCTTATTATTCAACTATGCCTAGGTATACCCAGATTTTCTTAACAGGGCACCTTTAATGCAGTGATTGTTGTCCGATGTGAGGCCAACTTTGTATTGTGTTTCAATCAGGCTATAAAGAGATGGCATAAAAAGTTAGCATTTGTGAGATGGAAGTTGTCAAATAATAAACCCAAAACATTGGTTGTTTTACATCTAATCGTGAAATAATTTCGTAATTGCAGTTCATGCAGTCGCTCTTCACACGCTGCGCTGGCTGAGTCCACTGGCTGCTCTCAGAGTGCTGTTGTGGTACTTGTATGCCACATGTGACATTGATGTGCCGCTGGGGCCGTTTTAACTCAGACAAAAATTCTCACTGGCATGCACCGCTTCAAGACAGATTTTGATCTGTGCAGAACTGCATGAAGTCAAAAACACCTTATGTTTGGTGCACCATGTGATTAGCTGCTAAATACTTGGATTCGCTGGTTCAGGTGTGTTTAATTGGTAACATTAAAGTTACATTAGTTGAGGTTAGCTATTGTTTTTACTAACAAACAATTTATTGCAATATTTATTCATGCTCATTAACATTAGTTAATGAAAATACAGTGTTAGTTTTGTTAACTGACAGTACATTAAAGTTAATAAGCACAACTTTGGATTTTAACATGTAGTTAAAACACATAACACATATACAGTGAATGTGGAAACTAACATTAACTAACAAAAACAAATGCTATACAACTATTATTCATTCAGAGTTTATGTTATTAAACTAGTTAACTAGCATTAACTAATAGAATCTTATTGTGAAATGTGACATTCAATGACATCTCGATATTCTATTGAAAACAAAGGCTTAAGCATGAACAGTTTATATAGATACAAATTGATCTTTGGTATAAGAAATTTCACATTATCACAATTATGCATTTGTGGTTTCTTTAATCAGTCACATCTAATTCTTTTTTTTGTTTTTCCCACATCTAATTCTAAGTCACATCTAATTCTGAGTACATAACCTGAAATGAGCAAGTCAGACAAAGAAGACATGATAATATGCTCCAAGAAAATGGCTGAAAATCACTACTTAATTCCGTCAATAATATTGTCTATGTGGGAGGGATGGGAAGATGACGTCCTGATAATCAAGGTTGGCCACTTAGCATCATCTTTTTTTTTATTGTAACAGCCCACATAACCTTAATCATAAATTAGTTTGTAGAGTGTATGAGTAGGTAAGAAATACAGAGAGAGAGAGAGATGTGGACCACTCTGTATATTTTTCTGTTATTTCATTGTGTCTCTGCAGAATCAGTCATTAGATCAGGTTCCTGTCAGCTCCAGGGACGATTCAAGTTGGAAGGAATGTACCAGGATGGAGATTTTATACTTGGAGGTCTGTTTCATGTTCACTTTTTCACAGTGTTCCCAGAGCTGAGTTTTCAAACAGAGCCAGAACCACCATACTGTGAAAAGTGAGTCTGGGGCATATATATATATATTCTATAAGTGATCCAGAAATGTCTCCATACATTCACAATAGGTGATGTTTGTTTCAACATGTATTTACTATGTATTAATGCTTATATTGATTTATTTTAATTAATATCATTATCATGACATGTAATTTTTACTGACATATTTATTTTAATTTACTTGATTTATTAATATTATTTTATTTCATTCATCTTCTTTTAAAAGATTTAATATAGAAATCTTCCAGCAGGCACAGACAATGGCTTTTGCGGTAGATGAGATCAATAGGAATCCAAATCTACTGCCAAATATCACTCTTGGTTACCACCTTTATGACAACTGTGTGAGACTAGGAATAGCATTCCGGGCAGCCATATCCCTGGCTAGTGGGACAGAAGAGTCCTTCTCAAATTTAAACTGCACTGGCCCTCCTCCAGTGATTGGAATTGTGGGAGATCCAAGTTCAACTCCCTCCATTGCAATTTCCAATATTCTGGGGCTGTTTCGGGTACCTATTGTAAGTTGGGTGAAATATGCAAAATGCATTAAAGTAAAGAAAATTGTTTTTAAATTATATATACTGATACAGTGATCATGTTAAATGTTACTCCTATTTTTTCACATTTCCTATCTTATTAGGTTAGTCACTATGCCACCTGCTCATGTTTGAGTGACAGGAAAAAGTACCCATCTTTCTTCAGAACAATCCCCAGTGATGCCTTTCAGGTGCGAGCTATGATTCAGATTTTGAGATATTTTGGATGGACTTGGGTTGGTCTCATTTACAGTGATGATGATTATGGCATCTACGCTGCTCAGTCCTTCCAGCAGGAAATGTTGCTGTTTGGATATTGTGTTGCTTTTTCTTCAATTCTTCCCCATGACAACAACCACAGAGATATTCAACGAATAACAGCCATCATTCAGGCCTCTACAGCTAGAGTGGTGGTTGTTTTTTCCACTTCATCCTTTCTGATACCTTTGATGGAGGAGGTGGTGTTACAGAATATGACAGGCAGGCAGTGGATTGCAAGTGAAGCTTGGACCACCTCTCCAGTATACCACACTCCACGTTTCCTGCCAATCCTAGGGGGCACACTGGGCATAGCCATCAGGCGTGGAAAAATCAAGGGCCTTCATGACTTTCTGCTACGTCTCATTCCCAGTAATGATCAAAGAAATGGTATAATAAGGATTTTTTGGGAAAACATTTTTGGGTGTAGTTTTGAAAAGTGGGGTAAAGAGACATTTAGAGAGCAAATAATAAAGATGTGTACAGGACAGGAGGATCTGAGCACCACAAACACACCATATACTGATGTTTCAGGGCTAAGAGCAGCTTATAATGTCTATAAAGCAGTTTATGCCCTGGCACATGGACTTCATGACCTAATGCAGTGTGAGGAGGGTAGAGGACCATTCAATGGGAACAGCTGTGCTGAAACAACAAATCTGAAACCCTGGCAGGTAAGCATAATGCCTTTTCAGTCATTTAAAAGCACTGAAAATAATAATAAAAAAAAAAAAAATATATATATATAATGTTATATAATTTCAAATAAACATTGTAACATTTGTCCTTTCTAATAATAGCTGGTTCACTACCTCCAAAATGTAAACTTTACCACAGGCTTTGGTGATCAAGTGTCATTTGATAAAAATGGAGATGCTCTGGCCATCTATGATGTGCTGAACTGGCACCCAAGCTCTGATGGATCAATAAGGCTACAAGCAGTTGGGGTAGTAAACAAAGGAGCAGCAATGGAGATGGTGCTTACTTTGGATGATGATGCAATATACTGGAATTTTGAGACAAGAAAAGTAATAATAATTACACATTGATGTCATATATTTTGAGATATAGTCTAAATAAAAAGCCATGATAATAGAAATGAGAACAAATTAATTTCAAGGTCAAGCTTATTATTATAATGTAAAAGAGGTGATCACAGATGTCTCTTTTAGCCTCCACAGTCTGTGTGCAGTGAGAGCTGCCCTCCAGGAACCAGGCAAGCAAGGAGGAAGGGTCTTCCTGTTTGTTGTTTTGACTGCCTGCCATGTGGAGATGGAGAGATTTCTAATGCAACAGGTAAGGAGATTATTTTTGACAAAATTTACACAGAATTTAAAATAAAAAAAATTCTCTTTAGAACATTTTTCTGTTTTTTTTTTTTTTACTCAAAGGTGCTATTGAGTGCACAGTATGTCCAGATGAGTTCTGGTCCAATCCAGAGAAGGATCGGTGTATACCAAAAGAAGTAGAGTTTCTGTCCTATGAGGATCCTCTGGGCATCTCTCTGACCACTGCTTCTCTGCTTGGCACCTGCTTCTGTGCTCTTGTGATGATTATCTTTGCTTTTCATCGTAACACTCCTATAGTACGTGCCAACAATTCAGAGCTCAGCTTCCTGCTGCTGTTGTCACTAAAAATGTGCTTCCTTTGTGTGCTACTGTTTATTGGTCGACCACAGTTGTGGACATGTCAGTTAAGACATGCTGTATTTGGCATAAGCTTTGTCCTGTGCATCTCCAGCATTCTGGTCAAGACTATGGTGGTAATAGCTGTGTTCAAGGCATCTCGACCAGAAGGCAAAGGAGCAATGAAATGGTTTGGAGCAGCTCAACAAAGATGCACAGTTCTGGTCCTCACGGCCCTCCAGGTTGTTATATGTGTAGTCTGGCTATTAACTGCCTCTCCAACACCACATAAAAACAACCAGTATATACGCTCTAAAATAGTATATGAATGTGCCATTGGCTCAGTGGCTGGTTTTTCTCTGCTGCTGGGATACATTGGACTGTTGGCAGCAATAAGCTTCCTGTTAGCCTTCTTGGCAAGAAATCTTCCAGATAATTTCAATGAAGCAAAGTTTATTACTTTTAGCATGTTGATCTTCTGTGCTGTGTGGATTGCATTTGTTCCAGCATATGTGAGCTCTCCAGGAAAATATGCAGTGGCTGTAGAAATTTTTGCCATCCTGGCTTCCAGTTTTGGATTATTAGTGGCCATATTCGCACCAAAGTGCTACATCATCCTTTTACATCCAGAGAGAAACACTAAAAATGCCATAATGGGAAGAGAAATGCAAAATAAATAATTTTACATTGTTATATAGTAACAATGAACTCAATTTGACTGTAATTTTTGGATTGACCTCTTTGATCAGTTGCAGAATTTTCTCTGTGCATGTAGATTTTTCAGATAATTTAGATCCATTTGTTTGTTTTTCAAGAATTATGTTTAATAAATATATCAGTTTTATTGCTTTATTAGTCATATTGGCAGTAATTTATATCAGCAGACAGAGCAAAAAAGGCACCTGAAGATAATTTGATATATATTAAGATAATTTGGTATATATACATTTTTTTAAACATTACTTTAAACATTGATATTAAACATTGTTGCTCATGCTGCGCATGCTGTTTCATGAATATAGCTATTTACACTGTAAAGATTGGGCTCTTATGCTCAAGCCTGGGAAAAAAATAATAAAAATCTTTGGTCGTAATACAGAGTATTTTATTTGTGAAAATGTTACTTCTAGGTGGTAACCAATTTTGCGATTCTGTTTTCGAATCTGGCTCTCTTTTACATAAAATATAGTTGAAATCCTCCCCAAAAAGCATTTGTTACTATGTATTATCCCACAACAGTGCTTGGATAAGAATGAGTCCCAAAAGTTATGATTTGGAAGGGATGGAAAGCTGATCTTGTTTAGCCATAATTAATTTAACCCTTTTACACAAATGTTTTAAAAAATTCAGCTGACCCTCTTCGTGAGTTATTTAGAATGCATCACTTTTATGTTTACATGGCGACGTGTCTGGTTTATGACACACCACCACCATATTCACTGCAGATAATATAAGAGTTAACCTGTAAAACCTGTGAACCTGTCATTTTCGCACACTTTTGACTCAGATCTGTCAAATGCACGCCTCCAGGTGCTCCAGTTTCGTCTGGAGAGAAATGGAACACTGTAAATTTGTCTAAAAATAAATAAAAACCTAAAGAACTAAAGACTTTTTAAAGAAAAGAAGGATGCAATCCTACTCTATAGGCACAAAAGGTTAATATTATATTGGGCAAAGTGAGCGTGTTACATCCTCTTTAATGCCAAGTCAGCATCTTAGGCTATATTTATGGCATACATATATGAAGATCAAAAGCAAAAACCTCTAAGTGTAATCAGTTTTTTTTTTCCTAAAAAGCATTTTTATCAGCCTCCTATGTTTGTTTAATTATTTCACTTTAAAGCCAATTAAAATAAACCTATTCTTTGCCATAAAAGAGAAATTCCTGAACATACACTCATTTTGAAGATTTTTTTTAGGCTTTTGCAAATATATATATAAAGGGGTTGGACAATGAAACTGAAACACCTAGTTTTATTCATTCATTTATTTTCCTTCAGCTTAGTCCTTTTTTTCATCAGGGGTCACCACAGCGGAATGAACCGCCAACTTATCCAGCATATGTTTTACACAGCGGATGCCCTTCCAGCTGCAACCCATTATTGGGAAACATCCATACACACTCATTCACACACTACGGCCAATTTAGTTTATTCAATTCACCTATAACACGTCTTTGGAAACCCACGCGAACATGGGGAGAACATGCAAACTCCACACAGAAATGCCAATTGACCCAGCCAGGACTCGAACCAGCGACCTTCTTGCTGTGAGGCGACAGTGCTAACCACTGAGCCACCGTGTCGCCCGCCTAGTTTTATACCACAATAATTTATTAGTATGGTGTAGGGCCTCCTTTTGCAGCCAATACATCATCAATTGGTCTTGGGAATGACAGATACAAGTCCTGCACAGTGGCCAGAGGGATTTTGAGCCATTCTTCTTGCAGAATAGTGGCCAGGTCACTATGTGATGCTGGTGGAGGGAAACATTTCCTGAAACATTTCGCTCCTCCAAAACACCCCAATGTGGCTCAATAATATTTAGATCTGGTGACTGTGCAGGATGTTTAACTTCACTTTCATGTTCATCAAGCCACTCTGTCACTAGTCTTGCTGTGTGTATTGGTGCATTATCATCCTGATACATGGCACCACCTTCAGGATACAATGTTTGAACTACTGGGTGCACATGGTCCTCCAGAATGGTTTGGTAGTCTAGTACAAGGATTGGGCTTAGGGAATGCCATGATATTGCAACCCAAACCATCACTGGTCCACCCCCATGCTTCACTCTGGCCATGCAGTAGTATGCTTCTTTGGGGCTTCTCCACACCGTACTCTCCTGGTTGTGGGAAAGACATGAAATGAATTGGGAAAGATGCGACAGGTTTTTCACACCTGGATTTGGGGATCCTCTGCCATTCCTCCTTGCAGATCCTCTTCAGTTCTGTCAGGTTGGATGGTAAACGTTGGTGGACATTTTTAGGTCTCTCCAGAGATGCTCAATTGAGTTTAAGTCAGGGCTCTGGCTGGGCCATTCAAGATATATGAGTGTCACAGCAAAGGGTCTGAATACTTAGGACCATTTGATATTTCAGTTTTTCTTTTTTAATAAATCTGCAAAAATGTCAACAATTCTGTGTTTTTCTGTCAATATGGGGTGCTGTGTGTACACTGAGAAAATTTTTTTACTTAAATGATTTTAGCAAATGGCTGCAATATAACAAAGAGTGCAAAATTTAAGGGGGTCTGAATACTTTCCGTACCCACTTTATATTGACCCTGTGGAGCTCCCGATGAACAGTTTTGGTGGAAACAGGAGAG
Source organism: Danio jaintianensis (assembly GCA_903798115.1). Taxonomy (NCBI): domain Eukaryota; kingdom Metazoa; phylum Chordata; class Actinopteri; order Cypriniformes; family Danionidae; genus Danio; species Danio jaintianensis. The sequence continues at coordinate 25,833,905 of CAIGQV010018227.1, read as the reverse complement.
CTGAGGTGCACATTTAATTCTGCAGTGAGTTGGGCAGCTGTGGTTTTTATGTTTTTTGGATACAATCTGGGTTAGCACCCGGTCATCCCCTGCAAACAGCTTCCTCTTGCATCCACAGTTAACTAAACTATTTTAGTGAGTTAACTTCATAAAAGAGCTTTCTACATACAATAAGTCCAATACATTATTTGAAAGGGAGTCTTCACAATGTTTTGACATTAATAATGAAATTATATGGCAATAAGGCAAATAAGGTTAATAAAGTCTTTAAATCAGCATAGTAGTCACATTGTGAAGGGTGTAACTGAGATGAAATTACATGGAAATAACCACAAAGGTTTTCCATTTACTGTCAAGCAATGGACAAACAAAATGAATAAAATATAGCTTTTTTTGAAGTAACAAAAATGATAATCCACATGACTAGGTGAAAGGCAAGGCAAAACCAAAAGTTAAACCACATGACATGGTGTCAGCCTGTCAGGGTTTTTTTCTGTCTTATCTCTGTTTCCCTCTTGTGCCTGTCTATTCGTGTGCACTTACACACCTGCTATCAATTCCCTTGTTCTGTTCCCATCACTCTCACCTGTTCTCCCCCTTCTCTGATTGTTGGCTATTTAATCTCCCCTTCTCTCTCGTTCTGTGCTTGATAAGTGTTCTGTGTCAGAAAGCTACATGACTCTTGTGTCTTACCTGTTTGGAGATCACCCACTCATCTTGTCCTGTTGAGTACTGTTGTGTTTTGTCTCATCTTGCCTCGTCTCACCCTGTGTTCTGTGTTCATCCAATCTGTGCATCGGCTCACCTTTGCTCTGCCCACAGTCCAGTCCTGGGCAACTGGGATGGTGGTTCCCATTTTTAAGAAGGCCGATGGTTGAATCTAAGATCCAGGAGGAACAATGCGGTTTTCGTCCAGGCCGTGGTACACTGGACCAGCTCTATACCCTCACCAGGGTGCTCGAGGGTTCATGGGAGTATGCCCAACCAGTCCACATGTGTTTCGTGGACTTGGAGAAGGCATTCGACCGTGTCCCTTGTGGCATTCTGTGGAGGGTGCTCTGGGAGTATGAGGTCAGAGGCGCTTTGTTAAGGGCTGTCTCATCCCTGTATGATCAGAGCAGGAATTTGGTTCGCACTGCCGGCAATAAGTCAGACTTGTTTCCAGTGCATGTCGGACTCCGGCAGGGCTGCCCTTTGTCACCAATTCTGTTCATAATTTTTATGGACAGAATTTCTATGCGCAGCCTTTGGCCGGAGGGGGTCCGGTTCAGGGACCACAGGATTTCATCTCTGTTATTTGTAGACAATGTTGTTCTGTTGGCTTCATCGAACATGGACCTTCAGCATGCACTGGGGCGGATTGCTGCCGAGTGTGATGCGGCTGGGATGAGAATCAGCACCTCCAAGTCCAAGGCCATGGTGCTCCACTGGAAAAAGGTGGTTTGTCATCTCCAGGTTGGAGGAGAGTCCTTACCCCAGGTGGAAGAGTTCAGGTATCTTGGAGTTTTGTTTATGAGTGAGGGAAGGATGGAACATGAGATTGACAGGCGGATCAGTGCAGTGGCAGCAGTAATGCAGTCGGTGTACTGGTCCGTTGTGGTAAAGAAGGAACTGAGCCGAGAAGGAACTGTTTAGTAATATATATATATATATATTACTAAACAGCCTACTATAAATGAAAACCATTAACGTGAGGACATCTTCCGAGACAGACTGGCTACCAACTGCTGCCCATAGAGCGGCCTTTATGGAGTGAACCTCTCATTCCCAAATGCCACCAAACTTAGAGGCGGATTGAACTTGAATGTGATCTGATGATCAGCTAGCTGCTCTTTCAATGGGAATTCGATGGTGGAAAAGGCTTCTCTTAGGTCTCGATCAGCACTACGGAAGTTTGTGCCACAATCTGACCTGCCACATCTGGCTATGAATCATAGCAAAGCAAGCAAGAAGGTGTCCACATCAACTTATAAATAACTCCCCAATGTTTCTCCATTCCTCTGCCTATTTTTACATGATATGGGCCAAAACAGTCTACTCCAGTAGAGTAGAATGGTAGACAGAGGATCCTGAGTCACTCTAGTGGTAGGTCTGCCATTTATGGTACTTTAGGCTGAGCTCTCCACCGTTGACAGAATGAACATTTAAGCTGGGGGTGTTTAACAGCTTGCCGCCCCCTCAAGATCCAATATTGTCTTGGAAGTTCAGCGTACACTCTTTCTGTACCTGGGTGTAGCAGGTGCTCATCAAACTCTTTAATGAGAAGCTTTGTGGTGGGATGTTGTGGGTCTAGTACTATGGGGTGAATTTGCTCAACATTAATTTTTTCTAGTCTTCCTAATCGTTCTCCAACTCTGATTTTCTCCACCACCGGATCCCACTCTGGAGCAAGACATCTTAATCGGCTGTGATTTGGTACAGATTTGTGCATTTTGAGAGCTGCGATCTCCTCAGGAAAGCTCTGAGCCTGACAGCCTTATAGTAATACAAATTCTGCAGCGCGATGAGCTGAGTGTCTGCTGGATTATCTGTCGCCTTTCCACATTCTTGTCAACTCGCTTCCACTAACTCTTTCTAACTCTTTCTAAAGAAATGAGTGGCATCTGGAAGAGTATTATCTGGTACAACAGTCATTAGACAGCAGATGGTGACACCCTTTAAATCAGGTAATACTTTCTGACCGTAATGGTTCAAGTCTCTTTGGCCAGTACTCAGGACCCAAATTTAAAGATGAGGATCTCAGTGCCCTGAAATAGTAAAACTTAGGAGTGGTTTACATCGGCTGGGTTTTACTGTGTTTCCATATAGCGCCAAGTACTATGCTCAGTCAGATCCTGGATTTCTGAGATCCGTGTTCCAACAAAAACTTTAAATCTACATGAATCAGACTGGAGCCACTCTAGCACAGTTGTAGAATCAGCCCATAAAACTGTCTGGTGGATTGTGAGGGTGATCTCCTCCTTCGGGAGCTTTGCCAGCTGTGCTCCTGCTAATGCAACACATAGCTCCAGTCGAGGTATGGATTGTTGCATCTTAGGGGCAATTCACGATCTGGCCATGACAAAAGTAGTATAAATAATATCTACGTACTCTACTAAGTAGGCCACAGCTCCATATACCCATTCAGATGCATCACAGAACACATGCGGTTCATACTGTTGTTGTGGGGAATGGATGAGTTACGAGGGATGGCTATGGCACTGAGATGTTTTAACTCAGTCTTCCATGTATAACAGGCCATGCTAAGATTTTGTGGCAGATTTGTGTCATCCAATCTCGGTTTTTGGACCACAGCTGTTGAATGAGCACCTTGGCTCAAGGTGATAAAAGGCACAATGAAGCCCAGTGGATCATACGGTGTGGCTAGTATTTGATTGTACTCATTGACTGTACTCATTGTCAGTGTGGCATGTTCTTTTTGATGATAATGGTATTCCAGTGTATTGGCAGCACAGTTCCATTGGATCAGTTCTATTTTGTGCAAGCCACTGCTCTGCAGCTGAAGATCTTGCCTAATTGGGTAGATGTGATATCACTGGTGGCCATTGTCTAAGATCAAAGCCACCTGTAGCTAGCAGGCTGCACAACTTGATCAACTGACTTCCTGGCTTCCAATGTGGTGGGAAAGCTCGATAGATAATTCTCCACATAGAAACTTTGCTGGACTGTTCATAGAGCACTTGCAAGCATGCTGCTGCACAGCAAAAATGGCACAACATGGGCTACTGGTTGTACAGCAAAATTTGCCATTTATATATATCTGGACAGTTATCATAGATCTCTGCAGATCTCGCCAGATGAAGTGGAGAAGAGGTCTGTCCTCAGGTAACAAGCAGACCTGATGGAACATTCCCTGGATATCCGCACTTACAGCCACATTGTAGTGATAAAATCTCAAAAGGATGCTCATTAAGTATGGGCCAAGTGCAGGCCCTGGGAGAAGCTGATCATTTAGAGACTTACCTTGAGACCTGAACAAGTAATTAAAGACCAGCCTTGGTTTATTGTTGTGACACACCAACATTTCCAGCATTGCCTTCCATCCGAAACCCACTTTTGTAGGCCTGCAACTGACTGCTCTTTGATATTGTCACAGCGTGTAATGTAATGTTCTTTACTATTTCAGAACAGACACTGTACCTTGAGTTGCTTCCATTGTTTGGGATCTTTGGAATGGGTAGGAAGAGCAGTCTCATTAGGGGCTAAACCCTGATAAGGTACTAAACTTGTCCTCTTTGATCTGGCTTGGGTTTTCTCCTTTCCAATACTTGAAAGCCTTTCATGTTGGCAGTGTTGCACTAGTCGATTAGACAGGTGCTGATGCTGCACTTTGACTTGCAGCCACCCAGCAAAGTCCTGCAGATTATAAGGGTTCAGACTTAAGGCATTAAGTTTTTCCTGCTGTTGAAGGAACTCAATGAAGCCATCTCAAAGGCATTTTGGTAGCTTGCTAAGCAGGGGGTCCATGTGCAAGCAGCAGTTAAGCTCTATACCCCCTGGGTCCAGCAGCATACTGACCAAAAGATGAACTCTCAAGGCAACTCTGAAAGCTTGTAAAGCCATAATTGGGCTTTACATCTGGTGATGTGAGGATAGCTGCTATCTCACTTTGAGCCAGTTGATGGGGCTGACCATACTGTAATTAAAGTGCTTGCATAGCTGCTGAATAGGGATATGGATGATGCCTGCAAGACTGCCCTATCATTTGAGCTTCAGGAAGTTTAAGATGCTTCAATAGTACATGGTATTTATACTTCTCTATTAGTTAAGGGTAAGGTTCAAGCTGATTGTCCAATGCCAGCTTCATATTAGCAAAGTCTCTTTCACTGTCGCTAGTAAAGTCTGGAATTTTTGGTTTTGGGGTGCTGTATATGGTGCATTGAGGTATACTACCATCTGGTGGAGCTGCTGTCTGAGCTGTTCCCAAATGTGGTGTGACTGCTGCAGTGTTCACTGAAGGCATTAGACCAGAAATCATGTTTTGAGGAAGTAATGTTGATGGCATCATTGCTTGGTAAGGAGGAGCAAGATAATGTGAATTGGGTGCATTCACCAACTGCATCTGTGAGTATGGTGTTGCAATATAGCCATATGGCTGTGGATGCAGGACAGGAGATGCCATGCCAGAAGAGAGAGGGGAACATGATAAACCTGTAGTTTGTGGAGGACTCTTGTTTGTAGTCGAGGACATAATCCTCTAGATACCTGGGGGCTTGGCATTGTCATGATGGTCTGTCTTGAGAAGGAGACATTGGTTTTCCATCTGATGACATTTTGAAGCAGTCAGTGCTCCGGGTCGAAGGACCATTTGTTAGGTATTGCCCAATTTAGAATGCCAGTTCTTTAATGTTGCTGACAACTTCAGCACTCTGATTAAGGAGTAGGAGTCATGAGATATGTTCCACCATTTATTGTGAGCAAGGAGGTGGTTTTCTGTAATGAACAATAAGGATAAGCAAATAACAAAATGCCAAGCACAAAAGTATTTTTGCACCATCACAATAAAATGCGGCACTTTCACTTTCGTTTCACACAACAAACTAATGCTCGCGGCAGATTGTGGGTCACTAACAACTTCGCGGACTTAAGATCAGGGGTGTCTCGAGATGAAGCAAGCACAGCTGCGGGAACAACGGGCCCTGCTCAATGTATCCCGGGCCGCAGCTCGCTCATCTGAGGTAAGTGTGTGATACAATCTCCGTCCACCTCAACCCCGTGTGTTTCACTGTCCAGGCCCAGCGCACCGAGGACGCGGCTCGTCCAGGGGTCGTTCACTCCGGCACCCAGCTACCGTGGCCCCTGGGTGCAGCTGCGTAAGGTGTATACCAGGTCTCGGGGCAGAACGTCTCCTCGTCCTGTGTTCGAGATCCCCACGGAGAACCGCTTCGCCCCCCTCCACGAGATGGGTCGCAATGTGGCAATCATCGGTGACTCCTTCGTTCGCCACGTCCACGCTGCTTCCACTAAAGGTAACAATGTACGCACTCACTGCTTTCCCGGTGCTCGTGTTAAGGATATTTCTGCTAAGGTTCCTGCTGTCCTGAGCACTGGCGAGAGCATCGGAGCTGTCGTACTCCACGTGGGGACGAACGACACTGGGCTGCGGCAGACGGAGATCCTGAAGAGGGACTTCAGGAGCCTGATTGAGACGGTTCGACGCACCTCGCCCGCCACGCAGATCATCGTTTCTGGACCGCTTCCTACCTACCGCCGAGGAAATGAAAGGTTCAGTAGACTTTTTGCTCTGAATGAATGGCTATTAACATGGTGTAAAGAACAGAAGTTGCTCTTTGCCAATAACTGGAATCTTTTCTGGGAGCGGCCTAGGTTTTTCCGTGCTGATGGGCTACACCCCAGCAATGCTGGAGCTGAACTCCTGTTGGACAACATCTCCAGGATGCTTCGTTCTGTCTGACTAGTAAGTGAAAATTCACATTTTAGCCATATAGACTCAAGCTCGTCCCGCTTAAATCACAGTAATGCATATCTGGCTAACCCCATAGAGACTGTGTCTGTTCCTCGTATTATTAGATCAGAAAATAAACTTACTGTGTGCTCTAGAAACAATTTATTAAGAATCAAACCAGTAAAACTGCAAAAAGGTGAAAATTCAAATTTTTTAAAGCTTGGTCTCCTAAACATCAGGTCACTAGCACCTAAAGCACTTATCATAAATGAAATAATAACAGACAACAATCTTAATGCACTCTGTCTCACTGAAACCTGGCTGAAACAAAATGACTATATTAGTTTAAATGAAGCAACTCCTTCAGGATTCTTATATAAGCATGAGGCTCGTCAGACTGGTCGTGGTGGTGGAGTTGCATCAATCTTTAGTGATATTCTTAATGTTAATCAGAGAAACGGACTTATGTTTAACTCTTTTGAAGTATTGGCGCTTAATGTTATGCTTCCGGATATTATGAAAAAACCTATATTATCTCTCGCTTTAATCACCATATATAGACCCCCAGGACCCTATGTCAATTTTCTAAAAGAGTTTTCTGATTTTATTTCTGACTTACTAGTTAAAACTGATAAAATACTAATTGTAGGAGACTTTAACATCCACATAGATGACGCTAACGATACATTAGGGCTCGTGTTTACAGATTTACTACAATCACTTGGGATAAAGTAAAACGTTGTTGGTCCAACCCATCGCTTAAAGCATACATTAGATCTAATTTTGTCTCATGGAATTGAGGTCATTGATGTAGACATTATACCACAAAGTGATGATATAACAGACCACTACCTCTCACTATATAAGCTGTGTTTACCTGAAATTAGCAGATCTGCACAGATATATTGCCCTGGTAGAACTATCGTCCCGTCCACTAAAGATGAATTCACAAATAACTTACCTGATCTTTCTCTATTTCTAAATGCAAATGACCTTGATGTAGTAATCAGCAGTATGGATGCTATCTTTACTAACACACTAAATACTGTGGCACCCATCAAATTAAAAAAGGTTAGAGAGAATAAAACTACACCATGGTATAACAGTCATTCTCGCGCTCTCAAAACAGCAACTTGTGCCCTGGAACGTAAGTGGAGAAAAACTAAATTAGAGTCCTTTAGAATTGCGTACAAAGATAGTATGTCCAGCTATAGGAGGGCTCTAAAATCCGCCAGGGCTGAGCACCTCCGCAAACTGATAGAAAATAATCATAACAATCCTAGATTTTTGCTAAATTAACAAATAATCGTTTATCTTTGGAACAAAATGTACCACCGCAAATTAGTAGCGATGACTTCATGAATTTCTTCAGTGATAAAATAGAAGGCTTCAGACAGAAAATAGAAGATGTTAAACTTTCGGCACCGCCTTATACTTCAGATCCATTAAACATTCCACTGAACTAAAATAATCTACAGTGCTTCAAAATCATAGAACAGGAAGAGCTAGATAAACTTATAAATGCTTCTAAACCAGCTACATGTATGTTAGACCCAATTCCAACTAAATTACTGAAAAAATTGCTACCTGTAATAGGAGAACCTCTTCTTAACCTCATCAACTCTTCTCTATTAACCTAGCTAATTATAGGCCTATTTCAAATCTTCCGTTTATGTCTAAAATACTAGAAAAAGTTGTTTCTGCCCAATTTTGCTCCTTTCTGCAGATGAACAATGTTTTTGAAGTGTTTCAGTCAGGTTTCAGGCCTCATCACAGTACAGAAATCGCATTAGTGAAAATAACCAACGATTTATCTTAGCTGCTGACCAAGGGTGCATTTCGTTATTAGTTTTACTTGATCTCAGTGCTCATTTGACACCATCGACCACAATATCCTCATAGATCGCTTAAATTCTACAAGCGTCCAGGGACAGGCTCTACAATGGTTTAAGTCATACTTAACTGACCGTTACCAGTTTGTGAATATAAATGGACAGCTTTCACAGGTCAGGCCAGTACAGTATGGGGTGCCTCAAGGATCAGTTTTAGGCCCTTTGCTGTTCACAATATACATGCTACCCCTGGGAGACATTATAAGAAGACACGGGATCAGCTTTCACTGCTATGCAGATGATACTCAATTATATATTTCAACAAAACCTGATGAGACGTCTGAACTGTCTAAGCTAACTGAATGTATTAAAGATGTTAAAGACTGGATGACCAACAATTTCCTTCTCTTAAATTCAGACAAGACAGAATTATTACTTATTGGGCCTAAATCCTGTACACAGCAGATCTCACAACTCGACCTGCAATTAGAGGGATACAAAGTTAGCATAAGCTCTACTGTAAAAGATCTGGGTGTTATACTAGACAGCAATTTAACTTTTGAAAATCATATCTCCCATGTCACAAAAACCGCCTTCTTTCATATGAGAAATATCGCAAAGTTACGAAGTATGCTATCCATCTCGGATGCAGAAAAGCTAGTTCATGCTTTCATGACTTCTAGGCTGGATTACTGTAATGCTCTGTTCGCTGGTTGTTCTTACCAGGTCTAGAAAATATGATCATATCATCCCAATTTTATCCTCCTTACACTGGCTGCCTGTTAAGTTCCGTATTGATTATAAAATGTTGCTTCTTACCTATAAAGCTTTAAATAATCTAGCTCCTGTTTATCTAACCAACCTTCTGTCTCGCTACAATCCAACCCGCTCTTTAAGATCTCAAAACTCAGGGCTGCTGGTAGTACCTAGAATAGCAAAGTCGAGTAAAGGTGGTCGAGCCTTCTCATTTATGGCTCCTAAACTCTGGAATAGCCTTCCTGATAATGTCCGAGGCTCAGACACACTCTCTCAGTTCAAAACTAGATTAAAGACCTATCTTTTTAGTAAAGCATACACTCAATGCATCGCATAATGGTATGATGCATGAATGTGCTCCACGCAGGTGAGCTGGCTCAACATCACCTGTAGGACACACTCCTCAATACACCAGACATTGTTTTAGAAACTCTCATATGCTTTACAGGTTTGTTTCTATGTTTGTTTATTTAACTGCTTTTTTCATCTATAACACTCTGAACAGCAGCTACGCTAATTATTTTCTTTATTCTCTATATCCACATGGGGATACTCATTCCGAGGTGCTTAGAGACTATGCAGCGCCATTGATGCGATCCAAGACCTGTGAAGAGATGATCCCAAGGTATCCATAATCCTGGACCAGGTCGTATCCCGAGCTGATGCTGTGGTCGTCATGGAGGAATGGAGTGCATGGGACTGATTCCTGAATGACCACTGTGATAAACGAGTCCCCACAATGATCCTGCGGGCCAACCTGACCGCCTGCCGGTGCCCTACTTACACCTGCAGCTTCTCCACGATGGACTTCTTCTCCGGCACCTAGACTGCTGCTCCACACAGGAAGTTAAGCCAGAAGAATAATGGTTGTGCCCAACAGAGCCTAGTTACTCCTGAGTTTTTTTTGTTTTTTTCTTTACTTCGTCAATTGGTGAGGATTTTTTTCCTCGCCACTGTGCTTCGGTGGAGCTGTGCAATCTACATTGTGAAAAGCGCTATATAAATAAACTTGACTTGACTTGACATGGACCTCTCTCATCTTCCACTGCTGTCTCTCCTCCTTTTATTATCCAAAGCTCCTCCGTGGGACTCGAGATCGGTGCGCAAACAGTTATTTCTCATTATCACTTGTTATGGTTTCGTTTCTTTTTTTTTGCTGGGCTGCCCACTAGATGGTGCTCCTGTTTTGAGGTTAACTGGTCCCTCGTGTGTTGGAGTGAATTACAGGTGTGTCGTGTTGCCAGTGATGAGTGCATGATAAAAGGATCACTCTTTTGTTTCATCGAGAGAAGCTTGCGTTTTTGGCTTGGCCTGCCTGATCGGTCTTTCTCCAGCACCAGTTTTCTTTTTAAATCATTTAAGGACAGCATGGTGGCTCAGTGGTTAGCACTGTTGCCTCAAAGGAAGATGGTTGCTGGTTCGAGTCCCGGCTGGGCCAGGAGGTGTTTCTGTGTGGAGTTTGCATGTTCTTCTTGTGTTTGCGTGGGTTTCCTCTGGGCGCTCCGGTTTCCTCCACAGTCCAAAGACATGCAGTATAGATAAAGTGAATAAACTAAATTGGCCGTAGTGTATGAGTGTGTGTGTGTGTGTGTGCGCGCGCGAATGAGTGTGTATGGGTGTTTTCCAGTACTGGGTTGCAGCTGGAAGGGCATCCACTGTGTAAGACATATGCTGGAATTGTTGGCGGTTTATTCCGCTGTGGCGACCTTTGAAATAGAGACTAAGCTGAAGGAAAATTAATGAATGAATGAATGAATAAAAAATCATTTATTTTGAATTTCTTAATTGTTTAAATTTCTTTAATAAATTTCATTTTTGAATTGTTTAATTGATTGTGTGGGCTCTTGTTTATGTTACAGGCTGTCCATAGACTGCTATTATAATAGGCCTAGATCAGGGGTGCCCACACTTTTTCAGCATGTGAGCTACTTCTAAAATGACCAAGTCAAAATAATCTACTATACATATGCAAAACATATTTTTATTTATAAACATATTGAGAATTCTGTATTTGTAAAATATATATTGATTTACCTTGCATGACTGTATGAACCCATATTGCACAGTAGCCTACAACTCGGTACATATTTTTGTCGTTACCGTACTCTGATGACTTGCACTGAATGGAATCAGTCAGGAAAGCATAGTCCGGATAGTAGCTGTTGAAGTCAAAGCACTGTAGTGTCAAAGCACACTACCAAATGATCATCAGTCATGGTGGAACAATATTTGGACTTAATAACCTTCATGTGGAAAAAATCTGACTCACATAAATAAGTGGAGCACATTTCCTCATGTTTGGGTACTTTTCCTGTGTGAGTAAGTTCCAAAACTGTCCATGAGTCCGGGACTTATGCTGAATGTCAGCTTGTAGTGTCAAAATCTGAAAACAGTGTTTCAATTTTTGATGCAAGTGAATCAACCTCAGCATCTTCCTGAAAAGGATAGCGCATGAATGTAGCTACTGGCTCCAGTAAAACAAAGTCTTGAAAGCGTTTGTCAAACTCTGACAGACAGTTCTCAATCTGCTCTGTGTAGCGTGCACTGTGAATTTGCACACATGCCTTCCCTTGCGTCTCCAGCTCTGACGCGAGATTCTTGAAGTTTGCCAAAACATGGCGCTGCAGCTTTGAGGAGAGATGTTGCAATTTTCATTTGATATAATTAAATGAGCTGATCATATTAATCACGGTTTTGTCTTTTCCTTGCAGCTCTACATTAAGGTCATTCAACATGTCGCTCAGATCTGTTAAAAATGCTAAGTCTAGCAGCCACTGATTGTCATTTAGTTGGTTTTATTCAACATCAACATTTAGCTACACATGCAGTCAGCTTTCTCCAGATGTGCACGAAATAGCCGTCTTTGAAGAGATCTGGCGTGAATGGAACAGGCGATCTTTGTTGCCACTGACATTATCTCTTTCATGTTGAGCATTTTTGCGCATAACGCTTGTTGGTGTATTATGCAATGGTAATTGAGAAACTCCGGGAAAGCATCATCCTCCCTGCATCTGGCAATGAATCCAGCGGCCAACCATCCAGGTGAGCGGCCAACCATCGTGGGTGCTTTGAGCGGCCAACTATCACGGGTGCTTTGTCCGTAGTGATGGACACCAATTTGTATACTGGGAGCTGGGTTTTCTCAAGGTTTTTTCAAGACTGAAATAATTCTTCTCCTTGCGTGTGTTCTTTCATGGGCAGTACTGTTAACAGCTCCTCTTTTGCAGTAATATCAGTGAACACCATCCGAATAAAAATGCACAACTGGGCCATGTCACTCATGTCTGTAGACTTGTCTAATTGCAGTGAGAAACACTCGCAGTTGCAGTCCCTCCAAAGTTGCTGGGTCAAATCCTCAGCCATGGTTTCACAGCACCGTGTAAACGTATTTCTTGATAACTGGAGAACTTTGATTGAAGATAATATTTCTGGCTTGTTTTTAAAGTCTCAGAACAACGAGTCTGCTGCATCAACAAAGGCCTCTTTTACCATCTCTCGGTCTTGGAAAGACTTCTTGTGCTTAACGATACAGTGACTCACCAGGAATGATACTTCGGTGGCTGCCTTCGCTTTTGTGGTCAGCTATGAGAAAAATGACTGCTGTCTGGATAACTAAGATTTTAATTCCTTTAGTAACTGGCTAGCAACCACATAGAACACTCTAGCAACCACCTAGAAACCACTAATAACACCCTGGCTAGCAACCACCTAGCAACCCTTAGTGACCACGAAGAACACCACTTTAACCGTCTAGCAATGTCTTAGCAGCATGTCATGTGACATCTACCCTGTTCTCGAAATCCCATGGATGTTGTGGATCTGGCGATCAGAAAGAAAACATAATTAGAGAAACTGTTGTATGGTAGATTCCAGCACAAATGATAACATAACACAATAAACTGTCAAACAACCCAGCAAAACACTCAAAAGCAAGCTAGCGTTCATTCGTGCCGGCTTCCTTTTAAAGGGGGAATTCCGCATCTGATTGGGCATTGATGATGATGATGTCATTGAAGTAATAACGATGATCGACACCAGCTCAACTAATAAAGAATGACAGCTAGAGAGAGAGAGAGAGAGAGAGAGAGAGGGGAAAACAAAACAAAACAGGCACAGACAGTGGGCCGTAACAGTATGAATGGAAGTCTATGGGGTGGGCATTTCTTTCCATCTCACGCTGAATGCAGTCGACCAATCACGACATACCGAATAATCAGACCAATTACCACGGATTAGCTTCATGCAGAGGAGGGGTTTGGAACAAATGAATCGCTGAACAAATCATATGGGAGTTGTTGGGATAATTAGTAAAAAACAAATGTATATTATAAGACAATGAAAGTGTTTTTTGACCTTGCATGCATATCAGCCTGTTGTTGGAGACCCCCAAAACCAAAATATGACATTTTATAGTGTATAATAGGGGCTCTTTACGTCTATGGAATTTTTGTGCAGTTGCTAAGGTGTTGTTTGGTGATTGCTAGGGTGTTCTCACTTGTTGCTAGGCAGTTGCTAAGGTGTTGCTAGTTGGTTCATACGGTGCTTTAAATGGTTACCAGGTGGTTAAGTGTTGCTAAGTTGTTGCTAGGGTGTGTTCTGAGTAGTTGCTAGGCAGTTGCTAGGGCATTGTAAGTAGTTGATACCCGGTTGCTAAGGCATTGCTAGGCAGTTGCCAGGCTGTCCTGAGTGGTTGCTAGGCAGTTGCTAAGGCATTACTATGCCATTGCTAGTCGGTTACTTTGTGGTTGCTAGGCAGTTGCTATGGTACACTGGGTAGTTACTATGCAACCCCCATACACATGATTGATCAAATTTGAATAATTTCTAGCATGTTATAACACTTGGCTAATCATTATTAGCATGTAGCTAGTCACTGCTAGCATGTCTCTACAATGTCTCTACAATGTTCGGATGCTGAGATATAGCTGTTGTAAATGATTGCTAGGGTACTCTGTTTTGTTGCCTAGGGGTGTGGGTTCAGAGTAAACTTGAGTATAGTTGGTTGTCTGAGTCAGATGGGCCCACCCACATGCCTCTATGACACTGCTCTGCAAAGATATGCATATGAGCAGTTTATAATGGCAGGTTATGGATTCAGTTACTAGGCGTGTTTAAATTATTTGGGGCGTGGCGTGTGAGCTTAATTATCATATTGAAATGCTTATTGGTTGTGTGAGTCAAATGAGTGCCCCCCCCCCCATGTCTCTATGACACTGCTATGCAAAGATATGCATATGGGCAGTTAAAAGTGGCAGTCTATGGAATCAGATACTAGGGGAGTTCATTATCATGTTGAGATGCTTATTGAGTCAAATGAGCCTACCCTCATGTCTGTATGACACTGCTATGTAATGTCATTGATGTATGACATTTATAATGGAAGTCAATGGGATGAATGTAATTCAATTGGCCCATCCCCATGTTAAGTCTATGGGGAATTTGGGATGCTCTTGCACCCCAGGGGTACAACTTTTGCCCCCTTGTGGGGTATATTTTACTCAGGCTGCAAACCTCATTAGATTTTATAAATCCCTTGTTTCTACGAAATTCATATTGGCACTACATTTACATTTTACATTTAGTCATTTAGCTGACGCTTTTATCCAAAGCGACTTACAATTGAGGTTCACAAAAGAAGCAATCAGTACAAGAGAAAACAAAGCATACATAAGTGAAATCGGACTAGTCTTGAGTAGGTAAAACGCAATATATGAGCTAAGTGCAGTCAAGGTTTTTTTTGTTTTTTTTGTTGTTTTTTTAGTGGGTCAGGTGTAGACGAAAGAGATGAGTTTTAAGGCGATTTTTAAAGATGGACACAGAGTCTGCCAAACGTGTTGTAAGAGGCAGATCGTTCCACCATCGTGGGACCGATTCAGAGAAAGTGCGAGAGAGTGATTTCTTACCTTTTTGGGACGGCACCATGAGACGACGCTCGTTAGCAGAGCGCAGTGGTCTGGAGGGTAAATATGTCTGTATTAGTGAGTGAAGGTAGGCGGGTGCTAAACCTGTGGTGGTCTTGTAGGATATGAGCAGAGCTTTGAATTCGATGCAGGCGGCTATAGGGAGCCAATGTAACCTGACAAAGAGGGGTGTTACATGCGCTCTTTTCGGTTCATTGAAGACCACTCTTGCCGCTGAATTCTGTATCATCTGTAGAGGTTTGATAGTGCAGGCCGGGAGTCCAGCGAGTAAAGCATTGCAGTAGTCCAGCCTGGACAGGACCAGAGCTTGTACCAGGATTTGTGCAGCATGCTCTGAGAGAAAAGGTCTGATCTTCCTAATGTTGTAGAGAAGGAATCTGCAGGACCTGGCAGTGTTGGCAATATGATCTGTGAAGGTTAGCTGGTCATCGATTATTACTCCCAAGTTTTTAGTTGTTCTGGAGGGTGCAGTGGTCGATGATCCCAGTTGAACAAAGAGGTTGTGACGGATCTTAGGGTTGGCGGAGATGACGAGAAGTTCAGTTTTCGTAAGGTTCAGCTGTAGGTGATGGTTCCTCATCCAGAGCGAGATGTCACTCAGGCATGCCGAGACGCGTGCTGAAACCGATTGATCATCCGGATGGAACGCAAGGTGAAGCTGCGTGTCCTCCGCATAGCAGTGATAGGAAAAGCCATGCTTTCGAATGACGGTTCCCAATGATGTCATGTAGATCGAGAAGAGCAGCGGTCCGAGCACTGAGCCCTGAGGGACGCCGGTCTTGAGATGTTGCGATTCCGAGACTTCACCTTTCCACGATACCCTGAAGGACCTACCTGAGAGGTAAGACTGGAACCATTGGAAAGCCGTATCAGAGATTCCCAAGGTCTTGAGGGTCGAAAGGAGTATGCAATGGTTGCATATGATGCATCAAAGTTTGGCACAATGTTAAGTCAATCCGATGTTTAGGGGTTTTTTTGCCCCCTGTGGGGCGAAAGTCATAGCACATGTATCCCAATAAATCTGCACAATTTGACCCCACTTTCATGGGTCTGGGATGAAAACTCCAGAACTTTTTGTTTGTCCAGAATTAAGAAGAATATCATTCAATCAAACCCCACTAATAATAATAATAATAATAATAATAAGTTTAAGTAGCATAACAATATGTTTGCTTTCTCAAGCCAACATAACAAAACACCTCATGTCTGTTTCTATCTAAATTTAATTCAAATTATTATTATTGTTACTAATGTTTTGTATAGCATTTAAAATTATATACCCCTAACAGTAAAATGCATTGTATGTTCTCTCAAGCACTGCAGCATTGACACAGTGAAACAGTGATCATGTATTTTTTTCTTAACTGATGTAAGAGTATGTTTTATTTGTTTACTAGGTAGGTGAGGTGCAATGTATTACTGTTTTTACAATCTGATTTGACCTTTTATCCAGTGTAAATATTTAACCTTATATGTGAACAGCATCTTGCTGCATCTAACTTCTATTAACATGTAGTGTAAACAGCATATACCTTCTATTAGCCCAGAGTGTAAACAGCATAGTAATGTAAATAGATTTTTTTGTTGCTATTTACTCTTAGCCTTTGTTGTATAGCATCTATTTGCACTTGCATGTTGTTTCTGAATTGAAAAAAACAACAAAAAACTTTAATCTAGAAACGTGTTAAACATGACATCTAGTGGATATCCTGAGGAAAAACTGTGAAAAGTGGAAGGCATGAACAAGTAAATATAATTAAACCAGCTCAGTTCATTTAAATAAACCTTCAGACAACTTGCCTCAGCAGCAATTCAGTGTGCATGCACAAAATGTTCAAGTTGGGAGGGATGAAATTATGACGTCCAGATTTCCAGGGAGACCCACTTAGCACCACATTTTTCAAGGCAACACTCCATGCAGCCTTCATCACAAATTAGTGCACTGAGTGGGTAAGTGGATCAGTCAGGAAAAAAGGAGAGATGGGGATCACTCTGTATCTTTCTCTATGCTTGATCTTTAAACATATCTATGCAGATTCAATCCTCAGACTAGGTTCCTGTCAGCTCCAGGGACGTTTCAAACTGAATGGAATGTACCAGGATGGAGATTTTATACTTGGAGGCCTGTTTCATGTTCACTTTTTCACAGTGTTCCCAGAGCTGAGCTTCAGAATGGAACCACAACAACCATATTGTGAAAAGTGAGTTAGACTGTATACAGTGAGTATATAAGTGAAGAACAACATTTAAAATTAGAATAAAAAAAAAACAAGCAACTAATAATTAAGAATGTTATGTTTTAATAACCCTTTTAATCTGTAGACATTGGGTTCTGACAATAATGGTGTCTTTAAAAAAAATTACACAATATGCTGTATATTATATAAGGTTCCTCAGTTAATGCATGCACTCTGGTGTAAATGCAAATATGCTTATAATATATATATATATATTTTTTATTGAAATCTCTTGAAAATTACTTTTTTAATTTTATTATTATTATTATTATTTTAGATTTAATATGGAAGGCTTACAGCATGCACAAACCATGGCTTTTGCAATAAATGAGGTCAATAAGAATCCAAACCTGCTGCCAAACATCACTCTTGGATACCATCTTTATGACAACTGTGTGATGCTAAGAATGGCATTCCGGGCTGCCATGTCACTGGCTAGTGGAACAGAGGATTCATTTTCTAACCTCAACTGTACTGGCCCTCCTCCGGTGATTGGAATTGTGGGAGATGCAAGTTCAACTCCTTCCATTGCAATTTCCAGTGTTTTGGGGCTGTTTCGAGTGCCTATAGTAAGATGAGAGAATGTGCATTTCACAGATTAGTACACACACAAAGAGATACACACATACATCTGTGT